>CM053590.1:132739837-132754377 GCA_028646515.1 Pseudochirops corinnae
GGGGAGGGGGGACACACTGGGATGGCTGTTTTGGGGCGGTGGGTAGAGGAAAGAGGGGGAGAAAATATGTAACTCTAAATCTTGTGGAAATGAATGATGCAAACTAAAATAAAATTTAAAAAATAAAAAAAATAAAAAATTACAATTAAAAAAAAAAAAGGCTGCATCTGAGGACCTAGAAGGCCACATTTGGTCTGGAGACTGCAGGGTCCCCATCTCTGTGCCAGGCATAGTGTTTGATACCTCTGGTCTAGACTTAAGAAAGTAATAAAAGAATTCTTAATAATAAGGCAGATTAAGCTTAAAAGCATGTGGTACATACTTTTTTCCCCCAGAGGGCTGATTGTTAAACATTTACCGGTATATGTCTGTCTCTAAGGTCAATGCTAAAATCAGAATATTTTTTGGACCAGACCTGTGTAATTTTACTGATGTAAAGGAACTCCTGAAGAGGAATTCTTTCTACTAATGTAGGTCAATACACTTGCTTTGCAACTCAGAGTCTTAGAGAGTTGCCTAGGTCACTGAGAGGTTAAGTGACTTACCCAAGGTCACATAGCCAGACAAGTAAGACTTAACCTAGGCTTTCCCCATCTTCAAGGCCTGCTTGGTAACTACTACCCCAAGGCTGCCTTTCTAGGCGTCTGTGATCCTAGAAATAGATTCAGGTGGGGTTAGTCAGAGAGGACTTCTTGCATGTGTGCCAAATGGGAGGAAAAGAAAGGACATTCCAGGTGGAAGATAAAATAGGAATAGTCTTAAAAGCAAAGAGAAGGAGCCAGTTTTGTGTGGAGGGAGGGTGCCCATTAATTTTCATTTAAAAAGAAGAAAAGTAAATTGGTGGACTGGGAGTGAATATCCAAAATGGTGAATCATTTGGGGAACATAGTTCAATTTCATATAGGCCATGGGCTAAAGAACACTTATGAAGCAAAAAAAAAAATTCCTACATAGAAAAAATTAAATCTAGCAAATCCATTACATACCTCCTCTCATTTGTTCTTCCCCCATAATCCTGTCAGGTAAGTGCTTTTATGACCTCTGTTTTAAAAATGAGGAAACTGGGTTTCAGATAGGTAAAGCACCTTATTGAGGGTCACAGAGAAAATGAGTGTCTGAGGTAGAATTCAAACCCAGGTCTTCCTGACTCTAAGTTCACACCATTTTAATTATGGATGAGAGAAAGAGTGCTCAGAGCGGAATAGGGAGATTCTAGGGATAGCAGCAGATACTTGGAGACAAGATAGAGATAGAGAAGAGAGGAAGGGAATATACTTTAGCTGAGGAAAGAACTAAAAGATAGTGACATTAATTGGGACATTTAGTCATATTCATGGATGAACAAGAAAGATAGGGATAGAGAAGAGCCTAGAGGCAGCTACGTGCCTCAGTGGATAGAGTGGTGTGCCTGGAGTCAGGAAGACTTTAGTTTAAATCTGAACTTAGACCAGCAGTTCTCAACCTGTGGGTTATGTTCAATTTGTAACAATGAAAATACATCCTATATATCAGACATTTACATTACGATTCATAACAGTAGCAAAATTACAGTTATGAAGTAGCAACGAAAATAATTTTATGGTTGGGGGTCACCACAACACGAGGAACTGTATTAAAGGGTCGTGGCATTAGGAAGGTTGAGAACCACTGCCTTAGACACTTATTAGCTATGTGACCCTGGGCAAGTCACTTAACCTCTGTTTGCCTTAATCCACTGGAGAAGGAAATGGCAATTTGTTTGAAAAAACAAAATACTTTCTTCTTACTTAACCTCTCAGTGTCCTAGGCAACTCTCTAAGACTCTTGAGTTGCAAAGCAAGTGTATTGACCTACATTAGTAGAAAGAATTCCTCTTCAGGAGTTCCTTTACATCAGTAAAATTACACAGGTCCGGTCCAAAAAATATTACATTACTTTTTCCAAGAAAACCCCACTGACATTATGATTTGTAAAGTCACAAAGAGTAGGGCACAACTGAACAACAACAAGGGAAGAACCTCCTGTGGGGCAATACCTAGACTCAATCACTTTACAAAGCAAACCCAGCTAGACCCTCCATGGCACTGCCTAAAAGCTCATTAGAGGTAGAAATTCAACTCTTTTGGTTGAAATGGTATGATAAAAAGTACTAAGCAGGCATAGGAATGGTGAAGAAAGGGGAGAGTATCTAGACAGGAGAAAGAGGCTCTACGAAGAAAGTATTTTGTTTTTTCAAGATGTGACTGTTCCTAAGTCAAACTGAATGCTCACATGACTAGATTCATCTGTATGACACTTAAGACAATATGAAGGACCCTAGTAACAGGATATCCCCCAGCCTTCTTTATAGTGCCCTTGTCTGGGGGGATACCTTATTTTTCCAAAAACTGGTTAAAGTGAATTGGCTATGCTCATGTTGTTCTGGAAGAGATCTGGCTGCTTGCAGAGCAGAAAAGAATTTTCATTCAGAGATGGGTTCCAGACCAAGTTAAATAAATAGCCTGGGTTGGCTTTGAAGGAGCAAACTGAGTCTGAGGACCAGGGCCCCTCACCCTTTCAGGCGGTTTGCCTGGTTAATTACAGAGGAATTTGGCCTTCACGGGAAAGTGAAGTTTTTCCTGGTGCTGATGGTCATTGGAAAATCAAAAGCCAAAATGAGCCTCCAAATGAAAACAAAGTGATTCCTTTTAAGGTTAGAATTCATGCACTTTTGAACTCTGATTCTCACTTAGGAACTCTTAAAACTTTCTTTCTTCTCCTCCTTTTAAACATAATATTCTCCTCTGTTAATCTCTATACACACCATAGTCTTAATTTGCTCATCATTATCATCAATAACTTTTACATTTTGACTTTGGTGATCCAAGAGTTCTTGAGTTTTAAATAATATTATTTTAGTTATATTCCCTCTTCCAGGAAGTTTTCCTAAACTAATCAAGCATTGGACTTTATCTATTGTGTATGCACATTGGTTGGGGTTTTTTTTTTTCCCCACAGGAATTAACATTCTGTACATTTAACTATTTTTTAGCCCTAATAAAGAATAAATATTGCTATATAAATTCAATAGGGCAGTCTACTGAATTGGTCCTTCAGTACAAGCACGACAGATGAATGACAAACTGGGACCATAAATGAACAGAAACAAAGTAGACTACATTTGGTGAATTTCTGGATTTTCAAGGATCCTAAGCTGCTGCTGACTCAATTTTTTAAAAAAAGATCTTTTTAACAGCAATATTCTCCTGGTTATCTGATATGGCTACTAATTATGGAATACTACAGTCTCCAAAGACTTGAGGTTGTGAGTCATCAAAAAGACAACAGAGAAGCATGTGGTGGGAGTTAGAAGACAGCAACATATTATCTTCCACCAAATTTTCCTCCACTTTAGTTTTACATTCTAAATCAATTATTCTTTCTTTCAGAGCTTCTACTTCTCCATCATGTATTCCATTTCTTCCTAGAACTCTGATTTCTCTCTTAAATTCACTTCTAAGTTTTTCTTTTAAGAGCTTCTTCTTTAGAACTATTATTAAATTTCTTGCTATTGTCCCTTGATCTCAAGGAAGTCCATAGGATTTCTCTCTTTCATTGGGTAATATTGATTCTTCCTCTTTTAATATTATAATATTTTTCAACATGTTTTGGCTTCTTATGAGGCTTTATTCATTCTGTGTCTATCATTCTTTCTGTTGGTTTATCTGCTGTTCTGTTGGATTTTTTTTGTTTGTTTGTTTAAGCTTTCTCTCTTAAGCTTTTGGAATTTCAGCTTTTCTCTTGTATTCACTGCTAGTCACTCACCTTTGAGAATCCCCCTCACTTTTTTGTTCTTCCTTCTTCCACTGAATGGACTCATGGAAGTGTTTTTAGGCAGGGTCTGCCTCTTCATGTTAGGAAATAATGGGATTAGATGGGCCTGGGTCTCTACCCTGAATAACCTCCAGGGGTAGAGGACAGTCCCCAATCAGTTGTTCAGTCCCATTTTCATCCAGCCCATCACAATGTTCTTTGTTAGCTGGTGGTTCTGGGCACCACTCACTGAAACTACTGTCATCCTTTCCCCTTCATCCTTCTCCTTTGCTGATAGTGCCTGGAAAGAATCTGTATCTGCTACTTCTCAAAGAGTTCAGGTGGAGTCACTACTGTGGGACAGTCCTACAGTCACATTATGAGTCATAAGCCTATGAGCTTGCTTGTGCAAACTGGAGGAGGGAGGATACAGATTGCTTAGGGGTAGGAACTCTGAATGCGAAATTTTCCAATATTAACTCATGAGACTTTTGCTTTGTATGTGGATTCTATATAGTTATCTTGTGAATTATACAACTGCAATGACTCTATATCTGGTACATCATCCCTTTCTTCTGAGGATTTGAAGTTGGAGAAGTTTATAGAAAGCAACTAATTGGTTGTCTTGTTGGTCACAACAAAAACATGCACAGGAGAAGTGTAAAGGAAGTTGTCAGAGAGATATAAGATTGAGAAAGGTGGGCAGTCATGTAGCAAAAGTAAGGCAGGGAGGGGGGTAGAAGGAAGGGATAGATCATTTATGACATTTATAAAAGTCTACAGTATGTCCCATGCACTATGCTAAGTGTTTTACAGATATTATCTCGGAGTGCCAGAGAAGCTACAAAATGTCAAGAGATCTAGATGAAGATCTCCATCATGCATGTGGATATTCTGGGAAGGATTTGTGGGGGAATGTGGACAAGAATTATATAGGATAAAAAGTACCTATGGGTGTGATGTGTATTGTTGGAAGAAGGACCAGCAGTAGTGAGACTGCAGGTCCATCAAAGTATCAAGATATAATTGTATATGGTTATAAATCCTAGAACATCACAATCAAGAAAGAATCAAATTTAAGGTCAGTAGGAAGACTCATGATATGTGTAAGCAGGCTATGTACAGCACATTAACAGTGGTGACTTGTGCCAAAAAAGTGGCAATACATCATCAAAGAAATGCATGACAAAAAAAGGAAGTGGTATCAATGATACCATGGTTTTGTCTCTGGAGGAGGTTCAGGGTCATTTGTACACAATCACAGACACATTGTATGTGTGATGACCAACATTGATAAACTGGACTCTTTCCAGCAACGCATAGTTATAAGACAACTCTACAAGTCTCAGGATGGAAGGACATATCTACATTCAGAGAAAGATCTAGGAAGAACAGAGTTTAAATGGAGACTGAAGCATTCTACATGCCATTGTTCTTTTTCTTTTTATGAGGAGGCTACAATGTATTACTACTGAAAAAAGGAATATCATCAGAGAGATGGGGCCCAGAAGAGGAGATGAACCCATAGTGAGAGTATGAGATAACTGCTTGGATAGACATCTATGCACTGCTAAGATATGTAGAGTAGGATCTGTAGAATGTTGGAGACAGACATGAGAGTTGCTGTGGGGATAGTGTCTATAAGACTTAGAGCTCAAAATCTCTTCCAACTTTCAGCTCCAAATCTATGATACCACAACTGTCAAATATCAATTGATCTGAAATAGCCTCCATATGTATGACCTTTGAGGTTTGCAATGTACTTTACATATGTTATCTTGTTTGATCCTCACAACAATACTGGAAGGGAAGTGCTATTATTATTCCCATTTTACAGATGAGGAAATTGAGGCAAAAAAAAAGTTAAGTGACTTGTCCAGGGTCACACCCCTGGTAAGTTTCTGGGGGCAGGACTGGAACTCAAGTCTTTCTGACTTGGAGCACTAATATTCTATGTCCTGCACTACTGGAATCAGATAAATTGGGTTCAAACTTAATTCTACCACTCGCTGATTGCCTATGTAATCACCATCAGATCACCATCTCTCTGAGTCATTGTTTCCCTTCTTAGAAGATGAAGAAGGCAAAACTTACACTACTGGTCTAAGAGTGGTATTGTGACAAGATTCAATGTGAGAGCACTTTATAAACAATAAAAGCTCTACAAATTAACTGATATTTTATTTGTAATCTGAAAACCATCAATAAGCACCTCCTTATGCCAGTTTTTCCAAAGCCCATTGGGAAGGAATGAGTTTCAGGAGTTGGGTCCATACTTTCTTCCATTTTGGAAAAACCAATGCCTATATCAATCCCTGAATGGACATTAATTAAATATGAGTCATGGATGATAAGAAATAAAAGAAGAAAAACAATTGGACTTTCCCTGGGAGCCCCATGGTCCTTCTCAAAGACGGGTGCAATTTCTGTCTGCATCTTACTCCAAATCACTTAGGAGGTGGGGAATTTTAGAAGATGAAAAACTAGATTGATGTATTTGATGACATGATGTTAACTATGTTTCAGAAATATGTGGTTTATTATGATTCCCCTGTGCATGCTGTCAGGGCTTCATATTGCTAATAACAAAGGTAAAAAAAATTATGATGAGGCTCAGAAATAAGAGCTGCTGAGTTGTAGCAGAAATGGGGAAGGAGTTTGCATTTACACAAATTGAAAAGGTTATATATATAATATGTACATATATGAATATATGTATATGCCTATATATTAAGGAGTGATCTAAACAGATTTCTCCCAGGAAGAGCCCTGGAATGATTTTGCTTGGCATGTGAGTTTGGAAACCAAACGCAAATTACATCAAATCTCCTTAGAATTAGATGACTGTGATTTCCCTCTTGGAGGGTACTTTGTTCTCTGAATAATCTGAGCATGAGACAGAAGGATTAGAGAAAACTCCATATTGTGTTCAGATGTTGGCTAATGCCAACCCAGGCTAATGCCTGTGTGGATAACTAGAACGTTGTTGGGAATGTCAACCTTACATGCCTTCCTTTGTGCCAAAGGGCCTTTCAGCAGAGTATCCAGACTGGGTAATTAAATGCATGTGGAAGGAACTCTCACAGATGCACATCTGTAGTCTCCACAATTGTCAGGTCAGCCACTCTCCTCAAAGGCAGCAGCTCTGATTACATACTTTGTAGTTCTGGGCTATTTTAGCCTAGAGAGTTATCAGCCCTTTCCCAACAACAGTAAAATACACTCTGAAATCCAACCCAGAGAGGCTCTAGGAGTGGGAAGTACTGCTTGGCCTTGGCTTTGCTGGAGACCACAAATGGAGGAATTGTTAAAGGCTGAATGTCTTTGAGCATTGGCCTGCTTAGATGGCCAAAAGTCTAGTTCCAAAAGTGCCCTGTAGGTGCCTATGCAATCCAGGCAGTGCAGTAAACAGTAATTCTAGCACTGGGGGGAAAATTTAGTTGCTAGAAGGTAATGGGGTGATTTAAAGTATGACCACTTCTATGTACATCCGAGGTAGAATAGAGACTGGGGTCATGGGAGTTGAGGAGGTTGAGCAACTGAAAGGCCAGGATGTTTTAAAAGAAGCAGGGAATTAGGGTGAAGAAGATTATGAAGCAGAGATCAAACTTATTGGGAAAGAGGAATAATGACCCAGAGGTCCAAAGAGAGCAACAACACAAATCTGACAGGACTGAGTGAACTTTTAGAGGGGGATAGTTGACTGTAGAGTAATGGTAGCAGAGTTAATGTTAGGGAGTTTAAGAAAAGGAGGAGCCAGCCTCAGACCAAGGAATGTGGTATCATCAAAAGAAAGCTAGATTTCAACGAACACCTTGGGATGGAAGGAATGTAAGAAGTAGTTAAGGACAGATATATAGAGTTTGTTAGTAATAGAGAAGGACTAAGGATGGGGAAAGAGGTACAACTGAAAAGACAGCAAAATGGAAGAGCAGAGTAAGGACTGAGGAGCTGAGTATACCATGGAAATGGGACAGGAGGATGATGCAAGATAGCAAACGCTAATTCTTCCTCCACATTCTCTTATCACATTTTGGGTGTCCTGCATTCTTCCCAGGCCAGGTGGCAAATCAGGAGCAGTCCACTCTTTTGTGAACAAGCAGCCCCAGGAAAGGAACATAATTACTGATGTTGGTTGTGAGTGAAAGCCCAAGGAAATGAGCCAGGGAGGGTTTGGGGTGGTCTAGGAGTTCCCCCAAGTTGTGTTGCTCAGTCATGTCTGACCTCATTTGAGGTTTTCTTGGCAAAGACACTGGAGTGGTTTGCCATTTCCTTCTCCAGCTCATTTTACAGATGAAGAACTAAGGCCAACAGGGTTAAGTGACTTGCCCAGAGTCACATAGCTAGTAAGTGAACTCACAAACATGAGTCTTCCTGTCTTCAGGTCCAGCACTCTATCCACTTCACCACCTAGCTGCCCAAGTTGTAGCCTAGCTCAAAGCCCTGCCTGCTCCCAGTTAGTTTCAGATCTGATGCAATACCAAATCCCTAAGAAACTCAAAGTTTCCATTCTACATAAACGGCTTTGAAAATCATGTTCACATCACCAGTTAGAAGCTTTTCATTACTGTCAAGGATAGTGAAGGTTTTGAGAGTCTGTATTTTCAGGATGGGGCCAGCATTTCAGATCAATGGGAAAGAAATAGGTGCCAACCTTAATAAAAGATACAAGTCAAAATGGTGCACTTAAAAACTACACAGTAAGAATGAACTGTTGAAATGGCGAAATACTCGATGCATTCTCCACCTTCCCACCTCCTTTTTAAGATCTTACTCTCTTATCTAGAAGAGCCCAAACTGATCATCATAAACAGAACACCAAGCTGGGGCCTGAACCCTATCTTGTTTCTTCCTTTCGCAAATGGCAAACAGGTCTTGTTAGAGCTTAATTTATTCACTCTAGGCACTGACTTATTAGCAAAACAGCTGGTAATTAAGTAATTGAGATTCATATCAGACCCATGAGGCAATGGGAAACTCTGAGTGGCGGGAGATGGGAATTTGAAATTGCATTTGGAATTGAAGTGGTTGAAATCTTAAAAGAAAAAAAAAAACAGCTTGACTCAAAATATCTCTATTCTCTCCTTTAAAGACAGACCACAGCTACACAACCAACCAAGTAAAATACAATAAACATTAAAAGCCCCACCCAGCCCATGAACTTTGTGATTCAGTAATAAATACAATATGACATTAAACCCTGTTTGATGTATCAAACTAAATGCTTATTAAAACAAAAAGGAATAGTTTTATTGTCATCTTTGGCAAAGGGGTAGGGTGGGGTCCAGACCTGTGATTCCAGTGGTATAAGAAATTTCTTCTAAGGAAACCCCCTTTACCAATGCAGACCTTCAATAACTATGCAATTTAAAGTTGTCTCAGGCTTCCAAAGAGGTTATGTGACCTGCCCAGGATCACATGGCCCATGTATCTTAGAGATGTGACTCCCTATCCACTATACCATGCTGCCTTTATTTTTATCAACATGTCTAAAAAAAGGATAAATGAAAAATGAAAAAAAAAAAAGAATAAACATAACTAAAAAATTATTCCCAATCTCCCTCCTATTCTTTAATCTCAAAATCTTGCAACAAATCCATCAACCAAAATCATAGTTCTCTACTGGAACCTTTAAAGTCAAAAGGTTATGTTTCCTAGTATACCAACATGGGCAGAGTATGCACAGTCCTGCTTATGGAAGCTATGGTTTAGGAGATCATAGATCTCCTCTTCACCTTTATTCTTATAAACACCAAATGGAAAAGAAGAATGGAGTTAGGAACTCACCAACAATCTCTGGTATCTTTGCTCAAGAATACCAATGTCTACTTTGCTATCTTACATGAAGGGCATTAGTAAGCAAGGGAAGATTTGTAAATAAGGCTTGTGCATAGGGTATAAGCCAATCTATATCCACCAGGAAGCTCATATCTAGCTCTGGGTTACTGCTTACCAGCTTCCAGGTGTTGGGCTATAATCACAGACTGATGGGCTAGGTGGGTACCCCCTAGCTGGGTAGGCTTTCTCCTAGATGGAAATAGAGAGATAGAGAGCAGGGTTCCTTAATGGTCCTGATGGTAACCTGCTTACCTTTGCCAGCTGCATCTGAAGTTTATTTTTCACATCTGTCACCTCAGAAATTCGATTGCTGAAGGCCAGGTTGGTATTAGTAAACTGCTTCCATATTTGATCTGACGAGCTTTCCAGCACGTTCTCAGCTTCTTCCCGGAGCCGGATGGAGTTGGCTCTCATGCTCTGAGAATGCCTGATGTTATCATCACTAAACTTGGCCCATGTCTCAGGTACTGCGACCCTGGAAGAAAAACACACAAGAAATTAAAATGAGGTTGAACAGTCAGATATCACTACAGGCCTTCTTTTCACCTCTTTTATTTTTCAGGAATGGAAGGGAAATGACTATGACATCTTGAGCCCTTCTCAAGTCACAAAGATAAGGCTCCATCTTCAGCTATCTGATTTAGTTCAAGCTGAGCAATGTTTATGGAGAGATTATTCTGTAAATAGCTCTAGCCTTCCTTACCCATGAGAAAACAACTGAAGGAATTGAAATAGCTTAAATTAGGGAAAGGAAAAAGGAAAATTTAAGTAGAGCCTTCAAGGACATAAAGGTGATAAACAGATGTTCTCTGTTAGGCAGAACAAGAGAAAATGTGATTAAATTTCCAACAATTTAAGGGTAGAAAGAATCCTAGAAATAATGTCACAGATGAAGAAACTGAGTCTCAGGGAGGTTAGATGACCTGCCCAAAGTCACTTGGGTGTTAAGTAGCAGAAATGCAAGTTAGCTAATAGGAAGGACTTGTTGGCAAAGAGAATAGTCAGTAACTAGAATGGGTAGCCTCTGGTGGTCTTCAGGAAAGGGACAGATCCAAACATGTTTAGGCTGATTTAGGTGCCTCTAGAGTTTACTTAGATGTTCTCCCAAGCTCCCTTCCAACCCAAGGAGTCCTTAGTTCATAAATAAAAGCTGATTTCCATTCTAAGGAGGAAAAGGAAAGGAGATTCAATTTCCTGAAACTCTATTGCAGGAGAAGGCTGGCTTTTCCGGAGTTCCTAGAGCTTATTTATGTTTCTCAGCAAGTAGAAATTGAAATATACACAGGATTGCATTGTTAGGCTCATTCAGTGGTCATTATAAAAAAGCAGCACACTATATCTCTGGCCTTCTAAAGAGTGACTTAAAGGCTGCTCAATGATTTGGAAGAAAACTTAGAGATCCTGTAGGCCCCCGTCATATTTCATTGATGAGGAAAAACTGAAGCCACAGAGATAAGACCATTTCTCCTCTGCCACAGGGCTATACAACATCACCATGCTGCTGAGAGGAGTGTCAAGGGCTAGGCAAAAAGTTTATAGGGTGTGTTTCTTTTTAATCTGTCTTCAAGTCTGATGAACAGACTAATAAATTTATAATTGCACTGGGGCCATTTACAATGTCAATGAACAGCAGTATTATTACAACTGACGCCTAATTGGCCTCTCTCCTTCCAGTCTCTCTCTCCTCTCTCATTTATCTTCCCCCAAGCTTCCAAAATAACCAAAAAGCCAAAGAGACAGACAAACAGAAACAGGTCTGTCTATGTTCCTGTACTGCTCGAGAATCTTCTATGACTTGGTGTTATATCTAGGATAAAATAGAAACTCCTCAACTTGACATTTAAAGCCCTTTGAATTCTGGGCCCAGTCCTGCTTTACCAGATTGATTTCATCTCTCTCCTCAACACACACTGTAAGACCTCTTTGCTATTTCCTGAACCCAGCATTCCATCCCCAGATTTCTTTGTCTTTGCTCTTCTACATTCCTGGAATGTATTCTTTCTTTACTTTTCCTTCTTAGAATCCTTTGTTGTCGTTCAGTCTTTTTTTCAGTCATGTCTGACTCTTTGTGACACCATTTGAGGTTTTCTTGGCAAAGATACTGGGGTGGATTGCCATTTCCTTCTCCAGCTCATTTTATAGATGAGGAAACTGAGGCAAACAGGGTTAAGTGACTTGCCCAGGGTCATACCAATAAGCAAGTGTCTGAGGCCAAATTTGAATTCAAGAAGAGTTTTCCTTACTCTACCAGTGTTTCTCAACCTGTGGGTCATGACCCCTTTGGGGGTTGACCGACCCTTTCACAGGGGTCACAGGGGTCACCTAAGACCATCAGAAAACATATATTTATGATGGTCTTAGGAACCGAGACACTGCTCCTCTATCCATCTCCAGCCGGGTCCGCCCACATGCAGATACGCCCAGATACGCCCACATACGAGTATTAAGGGGTCGCGGCATTAGGAAGGTTGAGAACTGCTGCAATTCTATTCACTTCGCCATCTAGCAGCCACTAGAATCCTTATCTTTTCTTTCTTTCTTTTTTTTTCATTTTTCTGCCTCCTACAGGAAGCTTTTCCTGGTCTCAATCAATTAATATTCAATCGACAAGCAACAAGTCCTGATTAATTTTAAATGCAAGACACTTACAACCGCTAAAGACAGACAGAGTTCCTGCCCTCAAGGAGCTTACTTTCTACTAACTGTCATAGCTCTCACCTCCCTCAGATTAGATCTTTCCTTACTGTGCACCTGCCATTTCCTTATCAATTCCCCTTCCCCCTTGCCCCCCCACCATTTGCACTCCTGCACACACACACACCCACTCTCTCCCCTTCCCAGTCTACAGGCTCTCAAAAGTCATTTTTTTCCTTTTTAACTTTGTATCAAGCACTTAGCATAATGTCTTGCATATAGTAAAAATTTAATAAAAGCCTGAATTGAATTGCAATGAGTGTACCCTCTCTCTCCTTGTAGTCCCAAGTCAGCTGACCATCTTTGGGTAAATAACCTTCGGTTATTTAATTTTGCCAATGAGTTCCCAGGAACTGGAGGCAGCGCATATGGTACAGAATTGTAGAAAACAAGATCTAATGTGGAAACAACATTCAACTGGGAATCCTATGAAATACAGTTTGAAGTCCTGACTCCACAATTTATTAGCTACATAGCATGGGACAAGTCACTTCTGAGTCACTTTTCTAAATTACAAGTTTCTCATCTCATCTAAGACCAAGATAATGAATAGTATTTGATCCATATGTCATATAGGGTTGTTGTAAGGAAAATATTTTGCAAGCCATAAAGTATTTATAAAGTGACCTATTATTATGAATACAGAACTCAATATAAGTTTTCTTATTTTTAGATGTGATTTGCTTTGTTTTATTAGAAAAAATACTTGGGCAAGGGCTACAATCATCTGTCAATTATGAATGACTTACAAGGACATGAAGCAATAAAATAAAAATACAGATGCAAATTATCTGATTATTGGCAATTTCATAACAAATTTAAAATAAGAATGGAGATTATAGGTTACTTTATAGGTACAGAATAAAGCAATAGATGAAGTGCTCTAGCAAAAGAGCAGAAACAAAAAGATAAACCCAAAAAAAGCAATGTCATATCAATATGAGTTTTCTTGAGCATGCAAGGGCCCAGAAGTCTAATTTGCTTCCTGGGGCATGTGTCCCCTAAAGATGGAAAAGATGATGAAAAGTAAAGATTTGCAGACAGGAAATTATGAAGATAAACTCTCAGTATCAATGGTAATGTGGAACAGGGTGAATACAGAGAAAATGCAATTCAACACAATGCAAGTCTGATGACCATCATCTTTAAAAGTCTGAATAGGTATACCTCATTTTGAGAAAGCCCAATATACAAAAATCTGAACTTTAGATGAAGCAAGTAAATATGGGAGGCACAGCAGCATCGAGAGACAATATTAACAGTTGATAGCATGCTGGATTTTGAGTAAAAAAGACCAGAGTTCAAAATTCTGTTACTTACAAACAATGTAATCATAGGCCATTCACTTAATCTTTTTCAGCCTCAGTTTCCTCATCCATAAAATTGGGAAAATTGTATCTACTTAACAACATTGTTAGAAAATCAAATAAGTTGATATATGTAAATTACTTTCCAAACCTTAAAATACTACTATAAAAATATTAGCTGTCATTATTATTTAATCTCTATAAGCCTCAGTTTCCTCATGGAATGTAAGCTGTTGGGAATGATTTCTTCCCTTTTAAAAGACACTGTCAAGAGCTCGAGGCCTGCAGATTGCAGGGGGGCCAATCGATCATTCAGAGGCTAAGTGCTCTTGCCTTAACCTGCCTGGATCTGGATCGTGGTCTTGGGTGGTGGTCCTGAGGTGCTTGACCAGTGAGCCAAAGCTGGTGGAGGCTGCAGAGACAGTGGCCCCCTAATAGCTCTGGCAGCTGCAAAAACCTCAGTGATTTGGGACAAAGCTCTCCCCTCTGGAAGCGAAGTTCCACAGAGCTAAAAAGTCAAGTAATTGACTGGCAACATGAGCAGGCAAAGGAAGCAAAGTAAACACAGCAACCCAACTTTAGATTCCTTTTTGAGGGACAAAAAGGATCAAAGCATGGATCAGGAGGAAGACAACACAGTCAGAACTCTAGCACCAAAAGCTTCCAAGAAAAATGTAAACTTGTTACAGACATAGAGGAACTTAAGAAGAATTTTGAAAACCAAATAAGAGAAGTGGAGGAAAAATTGGGGAGAGAAATGAGAATGATGCAAGAAAATCACGAAAAGAGACTCAACAACCTGACTGAAGAAAATAACACCTTAAAAAATAGACTAACTCAAATGGCAAAAGAGGCCCAAAAAGCCAATGAGGAGAAGAATGTCTTAGAAAAAGAATTTGTCAGTTGGAAAAAGAATCTCAAAAGCTCACT
>CM053590.1:132754477-132771427 GCA_028646515.1 Pseudochirops corinnae
GAGCAAATGGAAGCAAATGACTTTATGAGAAATCAAGATACTATTAAACAGATCCAAACAAATGAAAAAATAGAAGGCAATGTGAAATATCTCATTGAAAAAACTACTGACCTGGAAAATAGATCCAGGAGAGCCAATTTAAAAATTATTGGACTACCTGAAAGCCATCATCAGAAAAAGAACCTAGAAATCATCCTTCAAGAAATTCTCAAGAAAAATTGCCCTGATATTTTAGAACCAGAGGGCAAAATAGAACTTGAAAGAATTCACCAATCACCTCTTGAAAAAGATCCCAAAAAGAAAACACCTAGCAACGTTATAGCCAGGTTCCAGAGTTACAAGGAGAAAATATTACAGGCTGCCAAGAGGAAGCAATTTGAATACTGTGGAAACACAATCAGGATAACACAGGATCTAGTAGCTTCTACATGAAGGGATCGAAGGACCTGGAATATGATATTCCAGAGATCGAGGGAGCTAGGAATAAAACCAAGAATCACCTACCCTGCAAAATTGAGTATAATGTTTCAGGGGAAAATATGGTCATAAAAAACACTAATACATCCGCATCTCAGGGAGGTTAGGGATATGCCAACATCAATCACCCCCTTCCCAATAATGTGGAAAATGTGAGTAAAATTTTTTGACCCTCACTTTCTATCAGAGAAGAAGTCTGAATTCCCTTTTTTTTTCTTTTATGGGATGTTTACAAAACCTTATTGTAAAATTTGGGTTGAAATTATATAATACTATACTATGTATTTTATGCATTTCTCAGTTTCTAACCTTTTCTTCTGTGTCATCTACTAGCTTTCATGTGTCATCTGCAGCTTTTGAAAAACCCCCAAAAATTTCCACTTAAATTTCTTATATTGAACCAAGACATATCAAAACCTTAAAGGCGAAAGTAGCAATGTGGAAGGGATACTAGTGGACACTATAAAATGATTGATTTTAAAATGAATATTTTCCTCATAAGGTTGTTGTAGGACTCAGATGTAAAGTAACTTTGCAAACACTAAATCTGGATATAAATATCAAATACTACTGTCATAGATCTAGAGCTAAAAGGTGCCTTTTTAGGACATCTAGTCTAGCTCATTCATTTTAGAGGTAAGAGAACTCAGAGCAGAGAAGGTAAGTGACCTGCTCAAGGTCACACAGAGTGTAAGTAGTAAATTTGGGATTTGAACCCAGATCTCACGATGCTAAATCCTGTATTCTTTCCAAACACTACACTGCCACTTCAGTTATTCATATCAAAATTGGCATCTTCATCTTATTTTTAAAAAAGAAATCCTCAGGGCAAGGTCACCTCGTACATTTGACATAGGATTACTGAAACTGAATTTATACATCATCTTTCCAGAACACATCTCTTCCGTCCTTCAATGAAGTCTTATTCTAAAGCCTAATTGTGGAGAGGAAGTGAGTCTGGGTTTTTAAAAAGACTAAGCAGATGGAATTCATTCTTTGATAAGGCTCTTCCCTAGTGGAAAGGCATTGAAGATTCACACAGTGATAGGCTGCAGGATACAAGAAACTTTTGGCCATGTGGGGAGCAAGGTGATGAATTTTTCAGCCACAGCAACATTTAGTTGGAAGCCTGCCTGAATTACAGAGGTTACAGTCTGCATAGGTGGAGGAAGTAGCCACACCTATGAAATTATAGCTCCTTGAAGTACAGATTCTGTCAGGTGAGAAATAGGGAAATCACAGTAGGGTCAACCAATTTCTCCCAACTCTTAGTTGTTCAGTAGCAGCCAAATTCCCCTCCTCTGTTTGCTCCTCCCTTGCTTGAGGGGGCGTTGTTTGTCAATAGTGGGCCAAAGGGGAGGGAGAGTTGGAAAAGTTGCTGTGGGAAAACAATTATAAAGGTCTCTTTGATCTTGGGAGAACTGGGTGTGTGGGGAAGAGAGCATTTTACTAAGAGATCATGAAATCCTATCAAGGTCCCTAAGAGATTATCTGCCTTAAATCCCCAAATGTCAGTTCTGGCACAGGCTTTTTACTGTGTAATTCAGAAACTCACAATGACAGTTTGCATGAAGGCTTGCCAGGGACTGAAGGGTGGCCCCACCCCACTGCCCACTTCTCAGTAATTAGAATGATAGAATTTTAGAGCTACAAGGGTCCCCAGAAAACATCTATTCCAACCCTCTCCTTTCATAAGTGAGGAAAAAGGCAAGTCCAGAGAGGTTATATGTTTTATCCCATATCACACAGCTAACAGGTAGCAGGAGCTGTTATTTAGAGGCTAGAATCATAGATTTCAAGCAGGAAGAGACCTGTAAAGCCATTCCTTCCCCCAACCCCCATTTTACAGAGGAGGAAACTAGAGGTCTATAGAGGATAATTGATTTGTTTAAGGTAAATCCGGGTGGTTTAAAGTCAGAGATGTAATCAGCACACCTGCGACAATCTCTTTGGGTCTCAGTTTACCTGTCTGCAAAATGAAGACATTGGAGATTGGATTAAATGTCTCATGAGCTCCGAGGCTGGGATTGTTTGGGACTTTTCCTTGTATTCCTAGTGCCTTGAACATAGTGACTTGAGAAATTCTTGCTAACTTGACTAAGTGAACTCTGATGTCTATTCCAGCTCTATAAAGTTCTTATGTGTGGCCTAGATAGCAAACTAAGATTGGAGGACAGGTCCTATAGGCAGCAGTTTTCCCCACACACTCTCCCACTAGAAAGAAGCCACATCTCTTGCCCACCACCCACTTCCACCCCCACCCCAGCACTTCTTCCGTTAAGCTAGCAAAGTTAATTTAGGGCATGTTCTCAACCAGCATCCTAGGGTGTGTTTTAAAAGCCAGGAGTGTATTTTTTGGCTGGTGTAGTTGACTTAAAACTGTTTACAACACGTCCTATGGATTTCAAACTTGTCTTGGAGTTAATTTTCTTCCACCAAACTCGGGGTGGGGGGTGGAAAGGACAAGGACAAAGAACAAAAAGGACCAAATAAAAGGGAGGGGTCTTCCTGCGTCATGGGTTCCCTGGAAAGGGCTGGCCCTTCCCTCAAGCCTCTCGCCCTGGTACCTGGAACTGTAGGAGGGAGAATCTTACACCGCAGAGCTGCGGGAGAAGGCATTGCATCCTCCTTTCCGCAGATGCGGTGCCACGGTTTCCCTCCAAAATTCCCAATTCCATGGCAGCCCGCCTTTGGGGGCAGGCCCTGGGAATCCCCAGGTGCGAGCTGAGGCCTGGCAGCGGCTCTAGGCGAAGGGCGTGCCCTGCCCTGTCTCTGCCCGTCCCGGCCCACCCCGCCTGCGGAGCCCGGGAGCCTGGAGCGCCCTGGCTGCGCTCTCCCTGGTCAGACAGGGACAGACCACAGCGGGCTGCACTTTAGTTCTCCCGCTCTGCTCCCGAACTTGAAACTCCCAGGTCTACGCTGGCTCCTGGGAGTTTCACCAGCGGCTCCTTAACGGTCCAGCCGCTTTTCCCCGCATTATTCAATCCTGTCTTTGCTGCTTTTCCTCTAGACCTATGGTCCCCAACACCCCCAGGCAGTCTTGGGGAAGACAGAAGCAGCTCTACGCAGTTAAGGAAACACAGAGGTGCACTGGAACCAAGCCCACCCCCCGACCCTCAGCCCTGGGCTTTCCTACAGTCTGTCTCTCGATCACTCAATTCCCGTCCCTCAGAGCTGTGATGCTGCTTTGGGGCTGGGTGGAGGCGGTGGGATTCCCAGCCGGCCGCCCAGCAAGCCTGCACTGCAGCGCGGAATTCGGGGCCTCCTCCGAGGCTCTGCAACAGACATTAGGCTGCTTAATGATGACTTCGGGCCATAAACACCGGCCCTGGCCCCCGGAGTGCCGACGTCAGCACTTCGCGCTGCCCATTCCTTCTCCGACCCATCACCCACAGCTTTGCAGCCGCGGGAGCCAGCTGGCAGCTCCCACCCGACCTGCCAGGGCCAGTGGCAAAGAGTGCCCTCTGTAGCCCAAGTGAATTTCTGTAGTTTGACTTTCTAAAATGCCGGTCTTGCTTTCTTAGGGGCTGAATTTAAGCTTAACTCTCAGCGTTGGCTTTCTTTCCCAATTGAGAGGTTCAGATGTTAAAGATTCTGGTACAGAACTTGACCACTCACAAAATGTTTTATAGACCTATCTCATAGGAACCTCTTAAGCCTCATAATGTAGGTCTTAGAAGTATTAAACTTTATTTTATAGATGGGGTATGAAGTATTATCTTCATTTTACATGCTGAAGTTCAGAAAGGTTGTGACTTGTTTAAGGTCGCACAACCAGCAATAGTCGAGCTAGTGACGATCCAAATATTCCAGTTTCAAATCCAGTGTAGTTTTCATTATATCACTATTTCCCCCCTTTCCCTTTTTTTCTTGGTATTCTCTTTTATCCACTATAGGAATAAATAAGAAGAAAGAAGAAAAGTAAAAGATCCCTGGTTAGCAGTTCTTAATTATGTTTTGGCGCCTGTGTCATACACCCCTTTGGCAGTCACTGGTTCACAAAAAGGGCTCATGGACGCCTTCTCAGAACGATGGTTTTAAATGCACAAAATAAAGTACACAAGATTCCAGAGGAAACCAGGTATGTTGAAATAGAGTCACTAAAAAATATTTTTTTCAAACTCATGGACCTCAGTATAACTCTTACCCTAGAATTTTAGAATTAGAAATTTGGAGCTGTGAGGGACCTCCATCCAACCCCCTCACTTTACAAATGAGATAATATTTATAAAAAGCACTTAGCAAAGTTCCTAGCACAAAGTAATCACTATAAAATTACTTATTCTCTTACATAAGAGGAAACTGAGGCCCTGATAGGTAAATTACTTGCCCAAGGTCACACTGGTAGTAATTGGCACAAATGGGCTTTGAATCCACATCCTGGGAGAAGCTGATTTCCCAAATCCCTTAGAGAAAGTTTTTAAAGGAGATTTTGGACTCTATGACAACTTTCAGAAACTAAAGGGAAAAAAGGAGGACCGATAGGAAGTCATGTGCTTCCTTTAAATGTTTAAAGGTTTGGGGACAATGATAAAGGTGGTGCCTGCAGGTTCCCCTACTTGAGGATGTCAGAGAAGTAGAGAAGGTCTACCTTGGGCCAGGCTCTGTGACTAAGAGACCTCATCCTACAACCAGTAGGGTCACTGAGATGAGCCAGGGGCAGTGAAGGGGAACTTGTACCTGCCCTTGCTGAGAGAGAAAAGGGCAAAACAATTACTTAAACCCTTGACCACTGTGCTCAGTGATCTAGTATCTTACAGATCCCTGGCCAGCTCCACAACAATTCAGAATAACATTACTAGGTGTCTATTATGTGCAAGGCACCCACACTAGGCACTTGGGATACAACAGCACAAATTTTCAGAGTTCCTGTTCTTACAACTTACATTCTACTTCTACCCTACCCTCTAAGGGAGTGGTAGGAAAGGGGTCATATGCTCAACAAAGACCCGACTGGAGCAGAGGGTCTGTGGAAAATAGGAGATCTTAAGTGCAAGGTGAAGGTTGGAAAAGGGAGACTTGGGGACCTTCCTATTGCCAATTTCACCATCATCTATGAAACAACTTCATCACAGGCTTCCTTACCTTTCTGATCCCACTGCCACATGCCCTCAAAAGCAGATACTTTTCTGTGGACTCTATCATTATGAAAATTAGGAATCTCCTATGCCCAGTCAGGTAAGAGAGAGTTATATGCTTACGTGTTATCTAATTTCTCCACTCCATGGAAGAAGTTGATGGTGTCTGATGTGTTCTTCAGGTTGAAGCACTTCTCATCAATAAACTGTGCTGAATTTTTATCAGCTAAGTCTCTCTCCACTGCATGTTGGGCATCTCGGTTATCCCTGAGGAAAACAAAGATCATCTCACCAAGGCCCTCTCACAGCTAGCCCTAGGCAAAAAGGATGAAGTCTCTGGTTTGTCTTCTGTCTCCTCTCCTAGCCTCACTTCTCTATCTTAGCATCTCCTTACTATTCATCATGTACACTATTACCTCATTTCTTTTCCTATTAGAACCTACTCATAGTCAGTCACGGCTTAGACAGAAAGATGTTGAAACTTATTCTTGCTAAGGTGTAAATGACTGATAAGAGTTTAAAGTGCTCTTCCTCCAAATGATATTTCCATTTCAATAGGAGATAATCCATCAAATCAAAGGAATAAGTTTCTAATGGCAGAATTTTGATTATCAAAATCAAGACCAGAAGAAAAAATGGCAGATGTTTGGAGACCTAGGGTTCCCTAATTAAGATCATTCCTGAAAGAATCCTTTTGCCCAACTTATCCCTGAAACTATGGAGGGTGTGTGGTCTTCATCATAGCCTTAATTCTTCAGTAATACCCTTAATCTTGGCCAGTCTATTTGACAGAAGGGAGAAAAGGGCAATTCATCTAGACATCTGCAACACTTCTATTAGCCAGCCAGTCCTTTCCCCTTCCCTTAGTTCAAGGGGAGATGGAGAATGACCTTAACTAACTTCTCACTCTCAGTCCCATACTGATGGCCAGATGCGAACCAAAAAACACCTTCTGGGGTCCTCCTGACCAGAGGAAACCCAAATTTAACTCTCCTACAACAACAGACTGAACTTTCTGCTCCACTGAAAGAAGTGAGGGAATGTCAACCTCTGGTAGGGACACTTCCCCATCCAGATGGGATGCCCCAGGATTTGCCGAGAATACCTCCAAAGTTCCCACTCTCTTCCATGTGCCAACGGCTAGAAGGGGTTGGCAGCAGTGCTTCCCACACTGAGGATGAGGAAAGACTGCATTCTGTTTCCTTAATTGGGCTCTGGCTCTGCACTAATTAGGTTCCCCCAAGATAGCATACTGTTCTCTGAAAGTAAGAGATAATCACTTGATGATGACTACTTTCTTCTGACACGTGGGCTTTCACCTGAGAATTTAAATTGCTTTTGTTCAGGGGGATCTACCTCGGATTTTTAACCCTTCCCCCCTTCTCATCTCCCAAGGAACTGTCTTTCTGATATTTGGATCAAATGTTTAGAATCAGAAGGGACCTTATAGGTCAGGACTCCCTGCTCTCCCCCTCTCCCCAATATTTCACACCAGAACCACGTGACCTAGAATCAAAAGAAACCTTAAGGATCACCTTATCCATGATTTACAGCTGGGGAAACAGCCTCAGAGAGGTTAAGTAACTGGCCCACAGTTGTAGAAGTATTAAATAACAGACAGATTTTGAACCCAGGTCCATTTACTCCAAAATCCGGAGCACTTTTTAGTCTTCCATTTCTCTTCTTTTGGGTAGTTCACTCTCATCTTTCCCCCTCACCTCCAGAAGAACATTCCACAAACTGGCTAGCTCCCTCAATCAAGTTAGAATAATTCAATCAAATATTGTGGGGACCTCCTGGTCCTTTCCTGCCTACTCTCTCCCCCTGCTGGCTGTCTCCAAGTTGCAGCAGATGGATGCTTGTGCAAAAACAACACACAGAAATGGTATCAAAAGCATGGTAATTTGTGTGATCTAGGCCTTTATGCTTTTGAGGGGCTCTCACAATCATGGAGGTAATAGGCGAAGTGGAAATGGGTTGGCACTACTAGCTGGTGCTAAGAAAACATTTTTCCTAAGCTTTATAACTGAGATATACAGTAATAACACTACTTCCACCAGCCAGAGCCATAATCTGCCATTTTTGTAACTAGAGCAAGTGGGATGAAGCTTGTGCTATGTGTGGATGGGGTTGGAGGTAGGGGTTCAAGTGGAGGTTGGGGGGTAACTGACCACCGCTGATATGTCAGCTGTTACTAGGGCTAGGTCAATTTGAGGTGCACCTCCAAGGAGAGGAAATATGTGAAGCTTTCTATTTGATCTAATTAGTCTTGCTTACTACGTGGTAAGTTCAGTTGTTTCTATATCTGTTGAAGTATGGTAAAGTAGCCTCTAAAGCCTCTAAAATTTCTCACCCTGAGGCCCTAATCACCTACCCCTAGTGATTCCTCTGCCTTAAGTCACACCCAAGGAAGTCTCTTTATAGTCTGTCATGTCAATATAATCAGTCTAGACCCCACCTGCTCCACCACCAACTAGGCAAAGTGAACATCACTGTCCTTCCTATACCTCTCACCAGGCCACAGATGGCACCTTTGTGACTTCATTTTTCACGTGACATAGCTTGCCAGGTCATATGCTTTGACCTAAATCCAAATGTTGGAGTAAGGAAGAAGTGGTAGAGGAAACATGATGTAATTGGCCCTTAATCCTAACCCTGTGTCCCAGGGATAATACTGACTTTGAGACTAGACCACTAGGAGACCATGGCCTTTTAAAGATTCCAGGTCTTTTTGTAATAGTTGTCCTACCTGCCATCCCTGTTATGCCACAAATGGGCAAAAACAGTGTGTAGGTCCAGTGGACTGATAGCTATGCCTTCTGAGTACAGAAATTGTTGGCTCTCTGTTAAATAACTATTCTCCTGAAATAGTTAAATGTCAACTGCCCACTATGAAGGAAGGGACCAGGCTACTTCACCCAGTTTGAGCCATGGGGCTGCAGCAACGGTAGCAGCAGGGACCTGTAAAGCTTGATTCTCACTTTAATTATGTCATGAGTAGCTTCCTAACTTGTCACGATGCCAGTTATATAATCATCTGAGCATCAGAGAACAAAAAGGTGATTTCTTTTTCAGACTCCTGACTCCAGGCCTCTACTGACTACCCCTTGGCACCATTCCAGTGAATCCTCCCAGAAATCACGAGTTTCATAATACTCCATTTTGCCACGTCTGCAGAGTTATAATTCATACATACTGTCCACAGAGTAAAAGATCACTGCAGACCATCCCTTTTCTCTCTTTATAACAATAATAATTAGATAGTCATCATAATAATAAGTTGAATGTGGCAGGGTAGGAGAAAGAAATGGTGCCATTCATACCAGTTTTGTCCAACCTCAGGAAATTATATTAACCAGAAAACAGAAAAGGAAAGCAGGGAAAGAAAAAAAGAAAAGGTGAATACTCACCGCAGCTGAAAATCACATCTGTCTGCCAGTTTTTTCACTTGATCTTGACAACATCTTAGCAAATCAACCTCCTGCAATGCAAAATGTCTAACAGTCAAAAAGGGTAGCAGCAGTTCTCAGAAATTGACTATCCCCTTGCCTGGTCTAGTCTCAGAGTCCCCTCTCACTGAACTGCTTGGAGGTGGAACTTGAGAGAGGGAACAGAGAACATTCATATTCAAAATCCACTTTTATTTCCTTTAGTGAGCCAGCAAATGGAAGCCTATTCACAGCAAAGTAATTAGATGATGTGGACCTGATGAAGTTATGGAAATCCACTTGATGTATTCCCCTTTTGAAAGGGTGGAAAAATGGACCTACGCACAAGCCAACTGAAATTCCTGCAAAAGATCTGAAAATAGACCTGTCAAAAAAAAGTGAAGTGACTGGAGGAAACTCTATCTTTGTTGGCTTTTCACTTTAGTACATTTCTGGATTTGCATATTTTTCTGTGTTTTATAAGGACAATATCTTTGGAGATATAGAAAGTCTTCCATACAGCTCATAGGAACCCATACCATAGAAATCTACCAGTGACTATGGCAGGAGACAGAACAAGATGATCCCTTATATTTATGTAACACTTTACAAAGAAAACCCTTTCACTTGCATGAGATGGGCAGAGAAGGAATACTTATCGCCACTTCACAGGAGAGGAAACGGAGGCCCAGACAGGTTTGGTGATTTGTCCAATGTCGCTCAGCAAGACAATAGCAGAACTACAACTAAAACCCAGACTCCTGACTCTGAGTCTGGTGCTCTCCTACAAAATGCTCTCTGATAGGAGCCCAACACAGTAAAAGGAGTTCTGGACTCAAGAGTCAGCAGCTGGGAGCTCTCACGTTTATGGCCTATTGGACCCGGAGCAAGTCTCTCAATAATAGTAGTACAGTAATGACAGTAATCATAACTAACATGTATACGTGGATAGCTAGGTGGCACAGTGGGTAAAGCACTGGGCCTGGAGTCAGAAAGACCCAAGTTCAAATCTGGTCTCATATACTAACTAGCTTATGTGACTCTGGACAAGTCACTTAACCCTGTTTGCCTCAGTTTCCTCATCTGTAAAATGAGCTGGAGAAGGAAATGGCAAACTAAAATCTTTGCAAAGAAAACCCCAGATGGGGTCGCGAAGAGTCAGATGTAAGTAAATAACAAACAGTAATTACATAGCACTTAAAGGCTTCCAAAGGACTTCACCTCCTGTATATCACATCACTTGATTTTCCCAACCACCCTGAGAAGTAGGTGCAATTATTATCCTCTTTTTTAATTTAATATTTTATTTTTCTCAATTACATGTAAAAACCTCATTTTTAAAGATGAAGAAACGGAGGCTGAGAGAGGTTAAGGGACTTGCCCAGGATCACACAGCTAGTAATCGTCTCAGGTGGTCTTCTTTACCCTCTCTTTGCCTTGATTTCCCCATTTGTAAATTAGGTCAATAGTATAATACCCCACAAGTTTACTCTGAGGACAGTATTTTGTGAATCTTAAAAGCATTGTAAAAACATGTGCCTTATTATGACTACTTTCTCTTTTTCTCTGTTTTTTTTTTCATCCTGCCCATCCATGCCTTATAATATACATCTCCCCTCCTCTTTCTCTACCCCTCCCACATGCTCCAGGCATTGCCTAACCCAATTGAGATCATGCAAGACTAAGGAGGTACAGTTTATGACTATGGATGCAAAGTCTGAAAAAAAAAAAAACTAGACAGTCTAAAATCAGTAATCAGGGCAATTGAGAATTTCAAGTAAAGACTGAAAACAAGCCACCTCACTTTTGTGCCCTCCTTCTTACTACTAGAATTTATGTTTCTGCCATCCATTACATCTTCCCCTGAGTGACAGTTGTTGGGTTGGGGTTTTTTTTGGCAACCTGATGGACTTCTTCTGGCTCTTGTCTTAAATTTTGCTTATATGACAACTTTTTGTCCATCTATCTTTCCCAAAGGTCATAGAACTCATTGGATAAAGATTTAGAGCTAAAGGTATCTTTACAGGTCATCCAATCACAGGATCAGACATGGAAAGCTCCTGAGAGGCCTTCTGATAAAAAGCCTTCATTTTGTAGATGAAGTGACTTGAACAATGTCACAAAGGCAGTAAGGGTCATAGATGGCCTTTGAACCCAGGTCCTCTGATTCCCGGGCCAGTGCTTTTCTTATTATACCCAACACCTTTGTTCCATAGATGAGAAAACAAAAGTTAGTCCTGTGACTCCCAATTCAGGATTCTTTTCACCCTGTCTCATCTAGTGCTGATGAGAAGACTGAGACACTAAGAGGCAAAACAATTTTCTGAAAGTCACATAGCTAGCTGGTCGTACCTTGAGATCTCAAAGCCAGATGTCCTGGTTAGCAATCTAGCATTTTGTTTTACCATATCACATAGACACAATTCTGCAGTCTGAGTGACTTTCTTATGCCTTTCTAAAGCTAGGCGTATCTGGGGAGAAACGCAACCCCTTTATTCCTGGAGAACTGCTCAGAATTTTCTTTTTCCAAATATCCCTTTAATTTATTCCTGCCTTCTCCTATAACCTGTCAGTTGCACCTAATCAAGCAAGATAGCCCTATCCTAGGAAACTGCATCCCCCAGCCCCAGGTACTCTGAGTTGCCTGTTACACCATACATAATCTTGTGGGGAGATGAGACTTCGTACCTGGATAAGGTTTTTTTCAACATTGTCATGGACTAAATCGACACCTATCCGCTTTTCACGATGGTACAAGCATTCAAGGGCCACCTGCAAAGAAGGAAGAGGGAGAGATAAGACAGTGTGTTCTCTCTCTGGCTATATTTGGATCACTGTGTACAGGGATGACTCACATCTACCTCTGCCGGAATTTGTTCTTTTTACTTAAAAAGTTATACTTTGAGTTTGGGGTTTGTACCTTTGGTTTCACTGGGTTTTATAACTGTGCCTTTGGATTTCAACCTATCTTTCCTCCTCCCTTTGAAGTTATGGCCTCTTCACCCAGTTTGGCTCTTAAAAATGTAACACACAAACATACCCTTGGGGCATCTCTTTATTTATTTATTTTTACTTTTTGGAGGGGGAAGGCAAGGCAAATGGGGTTAAGTGACTTGCCCAAGGTCACATAGTTATTGTCAAGTGTCTGAGGTCAGAGTTGAACTCAGGTCCTCCTGACGCCAGGACTGGTGCTCTATTCATTGCAGCACCTAGCTGCCCCAGGACCATCTCTTTATCCAGATCCGTTCCATCTTTCAAAGCCCAGTTTACATCCCACCTCTTTCAGGAAGTGTTCCTTGACCTCAGCTCACACGGACTCCTCCCTCTACTAAACTGTTTCACTCAGTGTTTCTATTTCCATTTGACATCTACCAAATTTGAACAATAGCTTTTATGTTATTAACTTTCATTTACTGCATATCTTTTATTCCCTATGGGCTTGCAAACTCCTTGAGGACAGGGACTATATTCTTATGTTTCTTGGTATCCCTCATAGGGTCTGGTGCCATTATGGTCCCATGACCTCAATACAGGCATATTCAGTGGAATAGGGAAGGACTCAGAAAAGTATTGTCATGGGTCCAGCTATCCCTGACATTTTGACTTGAGGCATGATTGCCCAGTCCTTTGGAACACTCTGTGCCTAATAATACCTCAGATAGCTTATAAAACAGTCCAGTCCGCAAAAATTTCCCAGGGATACAAATACAACTCTGGGGGACCACAGTCACAGGCCCACAGGGAAAGGTACCCAGAAAAATAGGCTCCCCATGGCCACACAGTCTTACCATGCTGAGGTATCACCTACTGATCTTGTTCTCCCTCCTGTCAAGACAATTGATTCTATGGCTGAGTAAAGTCAATTGATCAATAAATATTTGATAAGTACCTTATGTGCTGAGAACAAAGACAAGAACCAAATAATCCCTGTTTTTGAGAAACTTACATGCTATTGGGGGAAGTACAATGTACATACATAGATAGATAGATAGACAGACAGATACATACATACATACATACATACATACATACATAGATACATATATATATAGATACATAGAAAGAAAGAAAGGAAGGAAGGAAGGAAGGAAGGAAGGAAGGAAGGAAGGAAGGAAGGAAGGAAGGAAGAAAGAAAAAGAAAGAAAGAAAGAAAGAAAGAAAGAAAGAAAGAAAGAAAGAAAGAAAGGAAGGAAGGAAGGAAGGAAGGAAGGAAGGAAGGAAGGAAGGAAGAAAGGAAGAAAGAAAGAAATACAAAACACAGAAAAATAAACACAAATTAACTTGGGAGGGAGGCACTTAATATCTGGGAAGATCTGGAAGGTCTTCATGTAGAAGGTGGCACACAAGTTGAGCCTTGAAGTGGTCTAGAGATTCTATGACATGGTGGTAAGAAGGAAGTACCTTCCAGAAGGATGGGGTGACAGCCCATGACAGGGTTTATGGACAGGAAGTAGAATGCTTTGTATGAGGAACAAGAAGAAAGCTAGTTTGGCTGGATTGTAGAATGCGTGTATGTGTAATGAAGCTGAAAAAAAGGTTACTGGATGGGTGGCAATGTCCTCCAAAAAATGTGAGTTGGGGTGGAGGAGAGGAGACAATGAGCTCTGTTTTGTACTTGTTGAATTTGTGATGTCAACTTGACATCCAGTTGTTGTTATTGTTGTCAAATGGACAAATGGTCACCTGTCTCTGAGAGCAGCCGAGCCATGGATCATAGGATCATGGATTTACAGCTAGAAGAAACCTTAGAAGCCAATCAATCCAACTTCCTCTATTACACCTAAGTAAACTGAGGCCCAAACACGTCAAGTGACTTACTCAAAGTCACTGGTATTAAGTAATAGAGGTAGGATTGATAACTAAAATTCTCTTCTTTCCGTTTTCTTGCCCCACCCCAACTTTAAAATTAATTAGGTCTGACCACACAATTCTTTGAGGGAAAATTGAGTGACTAAGCTCTGTGACTATCCCACTGAGAGACACCGATTTCACTGGTGATGCTGACAATCACTTGAGAATCCACAAATTACAAGATGTGTAGAAAACATCTGCTTGTGAGTGTTCCTTTACCATCCAGCCTGGCCATTTAATTCTGCATGGAAGGAAGAATTTTTAAAGCTGGAAGGAACACTGAAATGACATTTAGTCCGTTCTCCTGTCTTTAGACTTCTTCAGTCATCCTCAACAGATGAAGGCCCCTACTACTTTGAAAGATGTCCAGAAAAGACAATTTAATGACCTTTCTTTTAGCTATTCCAGTGTTTATTAATAATTATTATAACTTGCATTTATATTTGCTTTAAGGTTTGCAAAGAACTTTACAAATATTATCTCATTTTATCCTCACAACAACTGAGACAAATAGGTTAAGTGACTTATTCAGAGTGACATGGGGATGTTGCCGAAAATAGTAGGTTTTATAGTTAATTAGATGCATAATTAACTAGTTAGTTGGAGGTCAGAATTAAAATCTTGCCTCAGACTGTAGCTGTCTGACTCTGGGCAAGTCACTTTACACATATGCCTCAGTTTCCCTATTTGTAAAATCAGGATAATAATTACAATATATAATATGCATAAAAATTATACATACTTAAATTCCAAACTTTTGAAATATAGATATGTATATATGTATACATATATATATATGCCTCTATGTATTGTGTATTTTTTTCACATCCTTACGACAGCTGCATTATGAAGAAATTCAAGTGTAGAATCATGGAATGCAAGATCTGAATGGAACATCAAAGATCAGTCAATAGGCACGCTTAGCCCAGAATCTGCCAAACTGATTCTTTTTTAATGTATTTTTGATAACTGCATTTCGATAAAATTGGTTTCCTTTATAACGTTTTGAATTTTATTTTATGCATTCACAAACATCATTTTGAGAAAAGGTTCATAGGTTTCACTAGACCTATGGGGATCCCTGCTCCCATCAAATCCTAGACAAATAATGAATACTTTCAACATATCCAACAAAAGATGTGATGAAAGAGAGTGTGTGTGGTAGAAGGCAAGGAAGGAAATTGGAAGTGGTTGTGGACAAACCTTGCCCTTTGAGGAGCAGTCTGATGCATTGGTATTTTCCTGATAAGTTGTCTCTCCTACCTACAGAATTGTTATTTCCAGAACATCTCAGAGATGGGATAAGGCAGCTGTGGACCCTAAGGAAGGTGTGAAAATTGTGCCCCTTGTATGTGACCAAGGCTTGAGTCTTGTAACATGTGATGATTTCTCACAAAGTACACACCTTAATGCCATGGCACACTAAAGAATGTGCGCATTCATTAAAAATAACTTTTAATGTGCTCCATCCCCACACCACTGCATGTCATGCCATAGGCAGCCATCCTGATTGGTTTACCCTTGGTCTCAGCCCCATGCCATAGGCTTCCCAAAAGAGGAGACGGTCAGAAGCAATGTAAGCGAACACTTGGAAACACTTCAAGTTTCTTCCCAGGCAATCTAGGCAATCTGTGGCAATTAGGGCCACACGGTCCTCTCAACAATGTTTGCTTGGACACAAAGAGCTGCATAATACAAGAGTAATCTACTTAATGAGATGAAGGAGCTGTTCATTAAGCCTTAGAAGGCCTGACAGGGATCAGCCCTGTACAGTAGGTTTAAATGGAGGCCTGCCAACCTCCCATCGAAAGGAGGCCTGGCTTTAAAGTTATCAAACTGAAGATATGTTTCTCAAAACAATTAGCCACCAAGTTACACTCAGCAAACAACTGGCATGTGCTCCTTCGTGAAGAGAAACCCTGCTTTCAGTCAGAGCTCATTTAAACCTCAGCAAAATGTTTATTATGATCACGTGTCTCTCACCCAACAGTAGAATAATAACTATGATTTTTTTTTAAGTAACAGAAGACTAAAAAGGGTATGGGGCATATTAAAAGAGTTTTTGAAGGGAGGGGCAGGTAAGAATAATGGTTTTGAAAGTAACAGCTGATTGGTTCACTTACCTATGTTGTCACAAAGACTACTAGAAGGTATATGTTAGTGATATAACTACACCATTCAGGTGAAGGCTTTGAAGTGGGGAGAGAATAAGGGAAGATGGGACAAAGGATTGTGAGAAGAGTGTGGATCAGATCCACACTCATATGGCTCAATCCAAACTTTCATCCCATTAACTACTCAGACACACTTCTCAAATTCCAAACTTTGCACATGGAATTAGCCAGCTAATGTGAATTCTCTTTTTTTAATTGATTTGTTTATTTACTTTTAGTTTACAAGATTCAGTTCCACAATCCCTTGAGTTTCAAATTTTCTCCTCCTCCTTCCCCCATAGCAGCTTGCAATCAAGTGTAGGATCTGCAAATACTTTCACATTGGACATTAGTCTGGTTGTAAAGAAGGGATGTAACCAATGGAGTGAACAATGGGGAAGAAGAAACAAAACCAAACATGAAAAAGAACGAGAGCATGTTTGCTTCAGTCTCCATTTAAACTCTGTTCTTTCTAGATCTTTCTCTGAATGTAGATATCTTCTGTCCTAAGACTTTTAGAGTTGCCTTATAACTGTGCATTGCTGAGAAGAGGCCAGTTTATCAAAGTTGGTTATCACACATACATTGTGTGTGTGATTGTGTACAATGTTCTCCTGGTTCTGCTCTTCTCACTTAGCATCAGTTTGTATAAGCCTCTCCAGGTGAATATGAAGAACATCTCCTTCCCATTTCTTATAGCACAATAGTATTCCAATACATTCATATACCACAACTTGTTTAGCCATTCCCCAATTGATGGACATCCCCTTAATTTCCAGTTTTGTGCCTGGAGAGCTACAATAAATATTTTTGTACGTAAGGATCTTCCTCCCACTTCTGTGATCTCTTTGGGATACAATCCCAGAAGTGGTATTACTGGGTCAAAGGGTATGCAATTATTTATAGCCCTTTGGGCATAGTTCCAGATTGCTCTCCAGAATGGTTGAATCAGTTCACAATTCC
>CM053590.1:132771927-132788916 GCA_028646515.1 Pseudochirops corinnae
TTTACCTGTAAAATGCAACAATAACAATATTTCATATAGTCAGTGTGAGGATCAAATGGGATAACAAAACACGTAAAACACTCTGCAAATCTTTGTTTATTTCCTTATCACTTCTCACCTGGGCTATTGCAGTAGCCTTTTAAGTGAACTTCCTGCCTCAAATCTTTCCCTTCTTCAGTCCATGCTCCACAAGCCAGGTGTGACTTAGCGTACTCAATAAATTCCAGGCCCCCTAATGCTTCTAAGATCATATATAAATTCCTCTGTTTGATATTTAAAGTCCTTTACAACCTTATTCCAACCTAACTTTTTAGCATTCCGATAGATCTTCCAAAATTGCATTCTTGCTATTCCTCATACACGACAGTCTATCTCCCATTTCCAGCTACACAGACAGTCATTCAGAATGCATTCCCTTTTCACCAATACCTCTTAGAACCCTTGGTTACCTTCAAAGTTCAGTTCAATCACTAACTTCTGCATGAGGCCTTTCCTGGCCCTTTCCTCCACTCTCAACCTACTACTGTCTCCTACAAAAAAAAAAAAATCCTTTGTTTCGCTGTACTCGTTTATATACATATTGCCTCCCCCAATAGGACTTAAAGTCCTAGTGTTAAAACAGTTTTCATTTTTGTCTTTATGGCTGTAGTGCATAGCACAGTGCATGGCATTTAATAAGGACTTAATAAACGCTCATTGATTGATTGGTTGATTTGTTTCTCTCTTAATACTAATAGTTTGGAATATGTTTTATATGGTCAGTCAGAGTTTGCAATTTTTCTTCTGAAAACTGTTTTATATCCTTAGATGAATAATTTGGGGGGATGTCTCTTATATGACATATTTGTGCCTATGATCTATATATTTTGGATATTGAACTTTTATCAATGATGCTTGATGCAAATACTTTCTTCCCTGTACGGTTTTCTCCTAATTTTCATTGATTTTATTCATTCAAAACCTTTTAAATTCAATATAGCAAAAATGATCTATTTTATCTTTATCTCATTTTTTAAATGTTCTCTCCCTAATTGTAGTTGTAAAACGTACTTGATCTCACTGTATTCTAATTTTTTTGCTATGATCTTTTAAATATAAGTCATTTGTCAATTTTCAGTATGTTGCAATATATAGCATAAGATGTTAGTCTAAATCTGTTGTTTGCCTAGCTCCTTTTCAGTTTCCCCATCAGTTCATGTTCATGTCAAGAAAAAAGTCCTCCCAATAATTTGAGGATTTGGAGGGTTTATTTGTCAAAGACTGGGCTGCTATTTTTGATTGTATCTGTTTCTTGTTATTATTGTTTTCTCCTTGTTCAAGGAAATATCCTCTTGGAATTTGACTTAGTTCTAAATTTATAAATTAATTTAGGTAGTGTTGTCATTTTTATTAAATTAGCACAACCTAAACCTCAAGCAGTGAGTATCTTTCAATTACTTGTCTCCCTTTATTTTCATAAAGAATATTATGTGATTGTGATTATATAAATCTTACATATGTCTTGATAAGTTAACTCCAGACACTTGATGAATTTTTATAATTATATTAATTGAATATTTCTTATTATCATTGATTCCTGGCTTCTGCTACTGTTATATGTAAATGCTGATGATTTGGAGGGATTTATTTTTGTATCCTGCTACCATGCTGAAGCTATTAAGCTTGAAGCTATGGTCTTAATTAGTTCCTTTGCTGCTTGTCTGGTGTTTGTTAAGTATACCCTCCTGTCATCTGCACACAGGGACAATTTGTCTTCCTTTTGTCTACAGTTGTTCCTAAGTGTGATGTAATGGATAGGACACTGGACTGAAAGTCAGAAAGACCCAGTTCAAAACCCATCCTAGAATCTTTTTGATTGTGTACAAGTCACTTAACCTCCATATGTTTTGTTTTCATCCTCTGTGAAATGAGGGGATTGGATTCTGTATCATCTAAAGACCCTTCTAACTTTAAACATCATCCTATGATCCATCTTAGTAAATATGATTCATTTCTGTCATCCAGCACATTCACTCTACCTTCCAGTTCATTCTATTTGCATATTTGATAAACATTTCACTTATCCTTTTATCCAAATCATTTATAAGAATTTTAAATAGCAAGTTTCCAGAATTATCAACCCATGAGAAACAAGGACAAAGTGAAAGGTCAGTGGAACTCAGCTAAATTTGGGTGAGAAAAGCGGGTCTGGCCATCCACCCCCAGGGCAAGAGAGCAGCAGAAGCAGTGACCCTGCAGCTGCCTGCATGTGGCTACTTCAGAGCTGGCAGCCTGCAGGTTGCAGGGGGACCAAGTGATCATTCAGAGGCTAAGTGCTCTTGCTTTGAGCTGCCTGGATCAGAATTTTGGTCTTGGGTGGTGATCCTGGGGTGCATTTTCAGTGAGCCAAAGCTGCTGGGGGCTGTAGCAGCCTCCTAATAGCTCCAGCAGCTGTGAAAACCCCAGCCATTTGGGACAGAGCTTTCCCCTCTGGAAGCAGAGTTCCATAGAGCTAAAAAGTCAAGTAACTGACTGGCATCATGAGCAGGCAAAGGAAGCAAAGTAAGAACAGCAATCCAAATTTAGATTCCTTTTTTGGGGAAAAAAAGGATCAAAGCATCGAACAGGAGGAAGCCAACATAATCAGAACTCCTACACCAAAAGCTTCCAAGAAAAAGGTAGACTGGTTACAAGCCATAGAGCAGCTTAGGAAGGATTTTGAAAACCAAATAAGAGAAGTGGAGGAAAAATTGGGAAGAGAAATGAGAATGATGCAAGAAAATCATGAAAAGAGAGTCAACAACCTGACTGAAGAAAATAGCACCTTAAAAAACAGATTACTCAAATGTCAAAAGAGGCCCAATGAGGAGAAGAATGCCTTAAAAGAATTTTAAATAGCACAGAGTAAAACACAAATACTTAGGGTATCCTCTAAATTCCTTACAACATTAATTCTTTGGGTCTACTTGTTAATTCGGTTCCAAATCTACCTAAGTATACACTTAATCCACTTACTTTTCATCTTACAAATAAAGATAGCATGACTTTGTCAAATACTTTGCTGAAATTTAGGTAAATTGTATCTATAACATTCTTCTGTTCCACTCATTTAGTAACTTCATCAAAAAAGGCAGTGAGGTTTGTCTAAGGCAAGGTTTCAACTTTTTTTTTTTCTTATCATGGACTGCTTTGGAAGTCTGGTGAAGACTTCTCAGAATGTTTATTACCACCATTCATAATGGAAGGAAATGTTAAATTTCAGTTAGCAATCAGTGAAAATAAATATGTATTTTTCCCCATCCAAGTTCATAGATCCCCGGAAATATATCCATGGATAGATAACAGGGATCCCTTGGCATTCTGTGGACCCCAAGTTAAGAATCCCTGAACCTAGAAGAAGGTCTAATATGACCTATTCTTGATAAAAACAAAACAAAACCAAAAAACCCCATTCTAGCTCTTTATGACCACTGCATTCTTAGTGATCTCCTTTCTTAAAGAGATCCATTCTCTCATAAACATATTCATTCTAGAATTTTGCCAGGAATCAAAGTCAAGCTTACTGGCCTATATACTTTGTGGATTTTATTATCTTCCCTTTTTGAAATTCAGAACATTTTCCTGATTCTATTCTCTATAATTAAAAAAATAACAATAAATTATGTTGATATATTTTATTTTTAAATTTCCCAATGAATCTCTTCCTCTCCACCATTTTTCAAAGAGCCATCTTTTGTAAAAAAGTATGAAGAAAGGGAAAAAAACTTTGGCAAAACTAAAGAATATATCAAAAATGTTTTTAATACTATGTACCATATCATATATCCATTATTCCTGACTTGTGCAAAGTAAATACCTGAACTTATTGAGAGGCAACTACATGTTCTCTTATACTTTCCCTTTTCTCATCTCAGTCTCTGGGGAGAGTGGACTGAAACATAAAGGGATTGCTACAAAGCTTCTGTCACCCCCAAGTTCACCTCCAAATGCAACAAAGCCACTGGATGAGTCACACCTGTCATGCAGGACTTGGTATGTCAGCTTCCAGGTTAATTTACTGCTGGGCTTGATCTCATAGATTATTCCTCAGGGCTGCACTGGAACATTAACCAGCTCAGGTATGGTGGCTACAACAGTTTCTGCCATGGATCCCCATCACTGGACCTTTGGAGGCTCCCCAGCCTTCATTAAGTCATAGTCTAGTTCATTTTATCTCCAACACTTCTTCATCTAAGACCAGGTCAGAATAGACCCAACAAGAACAGAAGCATCAGCCTGGTCATGCATTCACAGGTCATGTGGCAGCAGCCTGGGTAGAAAGACAAAAGTCTTGAGGTCTCTCTCCCCACCTTGAGGCTTTGTTATCCTCTAAGCCAAATGCAACCAGGAAAAAGGAAGACTAAATCAACCAGTCAGTTCCTTTTTTATACATGTTCAGTTTCAACTCACCAGCCTATCAAAAACACTATACAATAAACAGACAGGAAACAATCAGAAAATACATGTGCATATTCTGAAGTGGAGAGCCAAGCTCCTTTATTCCATGTCATCATGAACTTCCAAAAGCAAGCTCATTAAATATCCATGTGGATTCTCTGTGTATGTTTCTAGGACTGAGTCCTTGTTGGCCAGTCTCCTTTAACATTTATTTTGTATTTCAGCTATCTAGAAACAATTTTTGTTCCGTCCTTTCCAATGAAAAGAATATTCTCCTTGGCAAAGGAAGCAGTGAAAATAAGAGTTGAGTAGTTCTACCTTCTTTCCCTTCTCCATTATCATCACACTATCCACCTCTGAGCTGTCGTCATATGACTCTTTGACTTGACTCTTTTCCTCAATAAAAATTCTTTTTTTTTCCCCTACTATCATGGTAAAATGGCAGGTCAAAGTGGCTACCTAGAAACCTCTGGGAAATGATGACACCTTTGCTTTATTTGATTATCAAATCACATTCTTGGGAATCTAGATTTTCTCCTGACTGACCTGTAAAATAACAATCACTATCCTTGACTAGTCATTTCATTTCCCAAGTGTTCTGGATAAGACTGCCCCATCACACTATAATATTTAGCTGATTCCTTTCTGTAAGTCCCTTTCCCCAACCTAGATAAAGGCATAGATAGAAGGCTTATCGAATTTGCAGTTAGCACAAAACTGAAGAGGATGCATCCCCTTATCCCCATGAACTCTTTTTCTAGGGAGCAGGACATAAATATGGACTCATTAGCCAAGAACAGAGTTTAAGATTAATCTTTTTTTTCATGGCATCAGCTATTTTGGAAACAAAAACAAAACCTCCAAACTTTAAAAAGGCAGACATTGATTGGTCCATAACAACTTTGTTGTATTTCATGGATGATGTACTTTAAATAGGAATTGCACTGACATCATTCACAAAATCCATCAAGCGAGAAATGGTGAGAATTTCCCTCCCCCTTCCCCCCTGCAATCCCCTACTGAGCTGAGTAAGCACACAGCTTGTTCGGAACATAGAAATGTTGGCCACCATTAGTAATAGATTGCGAGACACTAAGTATTTTCCTTCTGGTCTCCTTTGTTGTCCTTGGATATCTAGGTCTGAACCTGAGTTTTCCCTTTGCAAAGTAGGCCTGCAGATAGTGCTGGGTGGGCCATTACTGGGGAACATTTTCTTTCTGAGTTCATGCCTGAGTTCACAACCAGCGTTGACTGCCAAGAGCAACCATCTGGAGTCACCATGCTTTACCAGGAATGGTCAGATTCTGAATCATGGACTTTCTTTAACCAAAGCTAAAGAAAAACACCATCAGGCTTTTATCCAGGGTCAAGACTGAGAGGAAGTTTTAGGAAACTATTTAGGAAAATTTAGGGAAAGGTTAGCTAAAAGAAAGGAAGGAAGGAAGGAAGAGAGTAATCTTCTTAGGTAACATATAGAATCTATACTTTCTTCCAAGGTTTTTTTTTAGCATATATTATCCATATTCTTGAATTTTCCCTGTCTAATTACCCACTCCGCCTAGTTAGTTCACCATCTGTTTTTCACTCCTAAAATGATGTGTCTGCCTCATATGTTATAGGGTAGCTATCAATGGCTATAATGGTTTAGGAAGATGGCTAGGTACTGCAAATGAATCCCAGAAGGTCTACCCGCACCTTAGGTAAAGCAGACGAAGTAGACCAGGTCATTAATATAATCAGTGGTGATATAGATATGACAAATTGGCTGATAAGTTATTAAAATCACAATTGTGTATGTGTGCGTGTGTGTGTGTGTGTGTGTGTGTGATGGGGGTGGAGGTGGGGGATTGTCTCTGTGAGACACTAGGAAAAAATAACCAAGGAAGGGTCTAGGAAGTTTTCAGTTGCTCAGCTGGCTTGGTTTAATAGTCCCACATGTTCCCCTGTTTTTTCTTTGTGGTACTCGCCACTGACACACTGGAAGAGGTGGTCAAGGATTCATGTGTTCCTGGGGCAGCTAGGTGGTACAATGGATAGAACACTGGCCCTGGAGTAATGAAGACAGGAGTTCAAATGTGACCTCAGACATTTATTTCTAAGTGACCCTTAGCAAGTCATTTACCTCCATTTGCCTCAAAATAAAGGAGTTCAGGTGTTCCCACGAGTATTTGTGGATCTATAGTCAGATCCTGTACTGCTCTGTAGCCCAGACTCATAGTAAAACAAAGAGAGAACCTGAGCTATAATGTTAGGCCCAACAAATTTAACCCAGATCTGAGTATCTGATCTAATCCTTCACAAGTTGGCTTAATTTCCAGTTTTCAAATGCGTGATTTCAACCCAATGTTATCTAATATAGTAATCTACCAATAAAGATTACTGGAAAATCAACTTTGCCAACCACTCACCACCTTTCTTGTTCTATTTCAAACAAAAATTTATTGAAAAATTGCTTCCTTCACACTGTTCTTGCCTCCCCCCAAACTGGCAGTTTCACAAACTAGATCTTAGATTATGGAGCTTAAAGGAACCTAAGAAGTAATCCAACCTATTCATTTTAAAGGTCTCCATGTTAGTTTTCCAAAGGGTGAAATTTATATATTTTCCCATTACAATAGAAACAAAGGTCATCTATCCACTCCTTAACTGTGATAGTTACTGAGAGGCATTGAGTGGTTTGGAAGCTGGCTTGAGAGAAAGGAAGACTTGCCTTCATCTTCCACTTCTGATGCTTAGCTGACCATGGGCAAGTCATTTAAGTTCTCAGCACTGTGGGCAATTTTCTAATAATATAAATTCCTGAAGAAGTGCTGATCTACATTGGCCAAAGAAGTTCTTCGCTGGAAGCACTATATTTGGAAGGGAACTTGGGGTCACAAAAAGCTTTGTAGCATCCCCTTTTAAACTTGAACCACTCTCCACAAAAACTGAGATGGTAAAGGAGAGGGTGAAAGAGAGTTGTCCTAATTGCCCTTGATAAATTCAAGTCCTTTTCATAAGTGGGGAACAATAGGTGTATAATATTACATATAATATAAGACATTTTTGATATATTGCATGTACAGATAGATATGTATAGGGGAACTATATTCTGATCATATGTATAACTAGCTATTTATATGTTATTCCCCATCTCCCATTAGAAAATATATACCTTAAGGGTAAGAAACATTTTTGTATTTTTTACTTTTTAAATTTGTTTCCACAGCACTTAACACAGTGTATACATGGTAAGCATATAATAAATGCTCATTGAACTTCCTGGTCACGTGAGCAAATCTCTCCAAAACAGAAATCATGTGCAAAAGATAAAGCAATTTCAGCTATCTCTAGGTCTAGGACAGCCAGAATCCAAAATATAGTTAAATTCCCCCCACAAAAAACACCCATAACTGACTCTCACTAATCCTGACTTTACTCAATACTCCTCCTCTACCTCATATGCTACCATCAGCAAGGCTGCTTTAGCAGCTTCAAGGACCTGGTATAGGCTTACAACAAAACTCCCCTACACATCCTTGTTTCCCTTCCTCTTTCCTGAGAGATGCTGGCTCCAGGCTACAGAAATTTGCCTGTGTCATGACAGCCAGCCAGCATAGTTGCAGTCCTTTAGGAGCAAAAGCCCACCAGTGGTTACAACACCATAGCACTAGTGCTTAAGAGCTCTGAATTGCTGATTTTGGGCTAGAGAACTAAGGATCAGAGACAATAAGGATACTATGGACAGGAGTCAGCTGTGCAGCACTTCGCTCAGCCTGAAGGAAAAATCATAGAATCTACCTGAGGCCAGTTCTTACAACCAACAATTCATTTGGGGCAGAGACTTGGGTTGGTGAACCATAAATTGTCCAGCATAGGAGGAGATTGAGTAAGATTCTTTTCGATCCAGCTCCCACAGAAACCATATTCAGAGGGGAGGGAGTCAGAAAGTGAGTGATAAGGAAAATGAATGGAAAAGAAAGACTGAAACTATCAAAGATTTTAGGAAGAAGAAAATTCAGTGATCTTGAACATACACAGATAAATCAATGGTAAAACAGAAGAAAATAGGTCCTCCAAATCTAGTAAACATGTTCTGGCATCTATGAATAACTACTATAAAATGAGGGAAAATGATCCAACACTTGATGAGACAAAGGACCTGGTAGAAAAAGAGTCAAACATGAAAATCCAATGCACTGTTTTTGAGTGATTCAAAAGAGAAATTAGAATGATAAGAATAGGATTTGTGGCCTGAATAGCAAAAGTAATGGGTAAAATAGAAAAACTGTAATCTGTCATGGCAAATCTCATCAAAGAAATAAAAGAGAGAACAATAAATTGGCAATGCAAATATAGAGAAGTGAAGAATAATTTAGAAGAAGAGAAGCAAAAAACAAGAACATTAGAAAATATGCTCATTATGCAAACAAAACATACTGATCTTGAAGACAGAATATATAGAGACAACCTAAAGATCATAATTCTCCCAGAAAAGAAAAAAAAGGCAGAACAAAAATCCTTAACACCATTATGCAAGAAATAGCAGAAAAGAACAGCTCAGAACTCCTGAACATAGAAAATGAAATATACTATTTGAAAGAATTCATAGACACTTTCAGAGAAAACCCCAAGGCTGCAAATTTCAAGACATAGTGGTTAAATTGAACTATTCATTTCAGAAACAAGTTCTGCAAGTGATCAGGAGAAAGACTTTCAAATACAAAGGAAAAGAAATTTGAATAATATTAGACTCTTCTGCACCGACCAGAAAATGTAGGAGGGAACAGAATAATATGTTCCGAAGAGCAGTGAAACTCAGAATGACCTACCCTGCAAATCTGAGCTTAACCATACATGAAAAAAGATGATGTTCAACAATAAAGAGGTGTTTGAAACATTTTTATAAAGAAAAACCAGAACTGAAGGGATTATTTGCTTTTTGAATATCCTAAACAACAGAAATGTAGCAGGAATGAATAAATGTAGCTGTCAGTGATAGCAAGAGCAACAGACTAAAGCAGAGATAACTAATGAAAAACTTCTTTCTAAATGCACAGCAGGAGACAAGGGTAAAGAAGGAAGTCTGGTGGAAGTAATAGCGAAGAGAAAGGCATGGAGCATATGGGCAGTACCTGGTGACACTGCCTATAGGTGAATAAATGTTATTTTTTTTTTGTTTGTTTTGTTTTGTGATTACACTACAATGTGGAAGAGTACATGAAAGGAGCAGAGGGAAGCAAGGGGATAAAGGAATGTATGATGTACCCTGATCAAACTGAAGGGTGGCAATGAGATCAAGGTGACTCCTATGGTCTCAGAAAGAGAAGAGACTACAAAGGGAGAAGGATCAAAAAGGGGATGGAAGTTAGGAGACCTTTTATTTGGTGATCAGAGAGGGTGCCACTGATGAATGCTCCTACAGGTGAAGAGAGATGGTTTATGACGGGAGATGGGGACTTTGTGCTAGATGTGACCTGGAGAATTTGGTGCTTGAAAAGTCTGCTTGTTCTACCCCCTGGGGGTCAGAGGAGAGCTAGAACTCCTGATGGCAACTGGCACCTGAGGACATAGCCTCCTGAGGGGATTTTGAGGTAAATATGGAAAAAAGGTAACCAAGGGAGGGTATAGATTAGTGATGGGCTTCATATTCAGGAACTTAGTGGGCTTCATACTCAGGAACATATTCAGGACAATGGAGCGTTATTCTCTATGACACCTGAAATAACTGATATTGTTCTGGTAGTGAGGCACAATGGAAAAAGGGAATCCACAGGGCAAGCTCTACAAGGTAGTAACAGATATTGCCTAGAGGGGAGAGTGTAGTAGAATGGATACCTTGGAAGCTTTGATTGCTTAAGACATACAGAGAAAATAAAGACCAGATAATTATAAGAGTCATGAATCAGAGAATGAGGGTTTAGAGTAGAGAGAAAGGGAGGACGAATAATGAAAAGAGTGAGAGAAATCCTTTTTGGAAAGGGGCACAAATCCATCAGATTCAGGGTTTTTTTTTTTTTTTCTTTGATGGTTCCTTTATGGCTAGACAGATTTCCTTTTCTGAGATGGGGTTATTTAAGATCTCTATCTGCTCTTCTGATAATTTGGGTATTATATATATTTGAAGGTATTCCTATATTTCTTTTGTGTCCTCAGTTTTGATAGCGTATAAATATGCACGATATATTCCTTTTTAAAAAAATTTAAATTTTTTAATTTATTTTTGGTTTACAACATTCAGTTCCACAGTCCCTTGAGTTACAAATTTTCCCCCCTTTCCTCTCTGCCCCATGGCAGCATACAATCCAATATAGGTTCTACAAATACCTTCACATTGAACATTAGTCAAGTTGTAAAGAAGGATTATAACCAATGGAGTGAACAACCAGAAAGAAGGGACAAAACAAAACAAAACACAAAAGAGAGAGTGCAAGTAGTTCACTTCAATCTGCTTTCAGGCTTTGTAGTTCTTTCTCTGGATGTGGGTATCCCTTTCCATCATGAGTCTTTTGGAATTATCGTATAACCTTGCATTGCTGAGATGAGCCCAGGCTATCCAAGTTGGTCATCACACATAGGATGTGTCTGTGACTGTGTACAAAGTTCTCCTGGTTCTGCTCTCCTCACTCAGCATCAGTTTATATAAGTCTCTCCAGGTTATTATGGAGTCCATCTGCTTCTCAGTTCTTATAGCACAATAGTATTCCATTATGTTCATATACCACAGCTTGTTTAGCCATTCCCCAATTGGATTCTGATTATTCTTTTTATTTATTATATAGTATTATATGTATATACAATAGTATTTATTATCCTACTTTTTTTTGCTGTTTACTATTCTCATTTGCTATTTTGTTTATTGAATTTTTTGCTCTTTCCTTCTTATTAAGATTAGCTAAGGGCTTATCAATTTTATTAGTCTTTTCTTTCTTTTTTTCCCCCTTTTTGGAGGGGGGAAGGCAGGGCACTTGGTGTTAAGTGACTTGCCCAAGGTCACATAGCTAGTGTCATGTGTCTGAGGTCAGATGTGAACTCAGGTCCTCTCGACTTCAGGGTTGGTAATTGACATACATTGCTTTATAAAACAATATGTTCAGAAGATCAAAACTTTATTTTCCTTAGTCATTTCATCTTTCACCCACCATAGTGAATGCTTATGCAACTATGATATTTACCCCATGAGGACTACTTTAATTACATCCCAGAAATTTTGTTATGTTGTTTCATTATTATGATTTTCTTTTATATAGTTATCAGTTGTTTCTCTTGTCTGCTCTTTGACCCACCCTTACTTTAGAATTGCATTATGTCTCCATCTGGGTCTATATCTTTTACAGGTAAAGGTCCCTAAACCAATGTTTAATTTTATTGCATGATGATTTGTAAGTGGTGTATTTCCTGTTTCATCCTTTTTACATTTGTTTGCAACTAAGTATCCAGTCAATTTTTAAAAATTGTGGTGCTGACAATATGCATATTCTTTTGCCATCTCATTTAGGAGACACCATAATGCTTTAAACTCTAATTTCTCTAGCAATTGGTTCAGTTCCATATTTTTCCTTTTGTTTTTCTTTCTTACCAGGGGTAGGGAACCTGCTGCCTTGAGGCCACATATGGCCTTCTAGGTCCTCGGGTTGGCCTTTTGACTGAGTCCAAGTTTTACAGAACAATCCTTTTTATTAAGGGGATTTGTTCTGTGAAGTTTGGATTCAGTCAGAGGGCTGCACTTGAGAACCTAGAGGGCCACCTGTGGCCTTGAGGCAGGTTTCTCACCCCTGCTACTTAGACCTATGCATAACTGAGAGAGGGATATTGAAGTCTCTTGTTGCTATTGTATAACTGTCCATGTCTTCTTGAAGCTCAGATAATATTTCCTCTATGAATTTGGATGCTGAGGCATTTGGAGCATTTAAGTTTATTATTGATATTGGTTTACTGTTTATGGTTCTTTTCATTATTTTTGTTCAGTTGTTTCATTTGTGTCTGACTCTTCATGACCCCATTTAGGGTTTTCTTGACAAAGATACTAGAGTTATTTGCCATTCATTTCCTTCTCCAGCTCATTTTACTGATAAGGAAATGGAAACAAAAAAAGTTAAGTGATTTGCCTAGGGTAACACAGCTAATAAGTGTCTGAGGCCAGATTTGAACTCAGGAAGATGAGTCTTCCTGATTCCAAGTCCAGTGCTCTATCTACCATGCCACCTAGCTGTCCTGTGGTTCCTTTAAGTATAACATAATTTTAAATTTTTGAATGTTTTTGCTTTGTCTAGTAGCATGATGGCAATGCCTGGTTTTTTTGGATTCACTTGGTGTATAGTAAAATTTTCCCCTATTTCCTCAGCTTTATTTTTTTGTATGTCTTTGTTTTTAAAATGTGTTTTTTGAAAGCAACAGATTATATATCTTTTCTTATCCAATTTGCCATTATTTTTCATTTTATTGGATTGTTTAATCCTTTCGCATTTAAAGTTTTGAGGGTTAGGTTTATATTTTCCTCCACCTGTGCCTAATATTGGTTTATTTTCAAGTTATGATGTTTTACCTCTTCTGCTATTAATATAGTAGTAAGTTCTTTACTTTATAATAATCTTTTTTCAAGGTGGCTGTTACCACCAGCCTCTTATCACCTCATCCCTGATTCCTTCCTTTCATTTTTGACCTTTCCCTTTGAGGTTTTGCTTATTAGTTCCTTTTTCTCTCTTGCTTTTATCTAATTATATAATTCTTTTCCCCAAATAACTACAAAATTTATAAAATATCTGGGAATCCACCTCTCATAGTACACAAAAGACTTGTATAGATTCAATTGCAAAGTGCTCCTTAAAGAAATTTTTTAAAAACCTTAAATAGTTGGAGGAATATTCAATGCTCATTGCTAGGCCATGCCAATATAATAAAATGACAGTACTACCAAAACTAATTTACATTTTAATGCTATACCAACCAAATTAGCAAAGGGATACTTTATAGAATTTGATAGAATAAGAGCAGAATTCATTTGTAAAAACAAATGATTTAGAATATCAGGAGAAATGGTGAAAAGAAATAGGAATTTCAAATAGGAATAGGAAAAAGAACCATAAACAGCAAACCAATATATCAGGAGAAGTGGTGAAAAGAAATAGGAAGGGGGAATAACACTTTCAGACCTCAAACTATATTATAAAGTAGCAATCATCAAAACCACCTGGTATTGGTTAAAAAATGTAGAGATAGATCAATGGAACAGACTAGACAGGAGTGGGAAGCTTGGACCCCCAGACCAAAAGTGACCTTCTAGGTCTTTGGGAGCAACCTTTTGACTGAGTCCAAGTTTTACAGAACAAATTCTTTTATTAAGGGGATTTGTTCTGTGAAATTTGTATTCAGTCAAAGGGCAGCACTTGAGGACCTAGAGGGCCACATATGACCTCAAGGCCACAGGTTCTCCACCTCTGGATTAGACAATGAAGAATCAGAAACAATAGAACTTAACAAATCTGTGTTTGATAAAGTGGAAAACATAAATTTTCTAGGAAAAAACTCTTTATTTGATAAAAACTGCTGGGAAAACTGAAAAGGAATGTGGTAGAAATTAGATTTAAACCAATATCTTACACTGTATTCCATAATACATTCTAAATGGAAGGGCGACCTTAATATTAAAGAGCATACTACACACACACATACACAGACACACACACACACACACAAATTAGAAGCAAAACAGATTATATACTTCTCATAACTATGGGTAGGAAATGTATTCTTAAACAAATAAGAGACAGAGGCAATTAGAAAATATAAGATAGATAACTTTGATTACTCAATTTAGTAGACAAAATTAACACACTTAGGCTAAAAAAGGAAGGTGAAATGGGAAAAAAAATCTTCATATCAAAATAAGAATTTTTATCCAAAAGATATGAAAAAACAGTTCTCAAAAGAATTTTGAAATATTCACAATCACATGAAAGAATACTCCAAATATTAATAAGAAAAATACAAATCAAAACAACCCTGAAGTTTCACCTCATACCCTCCAAATAGGCAAAAAGGACAAAAAATGACAATAGTCAATGTTGAAAGGATTATGGAATGATAATCACTTTAATACATTATTGGTAGAGCTGTGAAATGGTACAGCTATTTTGTAAAGCTATTCAGAATTATGCAACTAAAGTGCCTACCCTTTGTAAATTATGAATTAAGTTCATACTCCATTACTAGGTTGATACACTGAGGAAGTCATTGATAACAAGAAAGTCCCCATATACTCCAAAAGATTTATAGCAGCAATTTGTTTGTGGTAGCTAAGAGTTGGAAATAAAGTAGATGACCATCATTGGGGAATAATTAAGCAAATTGTGGTACATGAATATACTGGGATATTAATGTGCTTTAAGAAATGATATGTATGATGAGTACAGAGCATCATGGAAAAATCCATATAAAGAAAACTCTCTCTCTCTCTCTCTCTCTCTCTTTCTCTCTCTACATAATATATATTTATATATACATTTACATATATAAAATATATATGTATATGTATATATATATATAGAGAGAGAGAGAGAGAGATATCACTATCTATCTATCATCTATCTATCAACTATGACAACAGAGATGGAAAAAACTACACACCAAAAAAATTCAAAAGTAAATGTTGCATTTATAGATTACGTACATTTGTAGACTTTTTTTTCAGTGTTGTGCTGTTATGCTGATCAGTTGTGTTGACTTTTTTTCCTCTCTGAAAAATACTGTTTGCCATATGGAATGACTCTTTGGGAAGGGGATGGGAGGGGAACACATGGGATATTATGGTAATATCAATAAATATCAATATTTATTATTATTTATGGTAATTAATTATGGCAATATCAATAAGTATCAGAAAATGTCAATAAAAGCTTGTTTTAAAAGTAAATGTAACAAAATGATAAAGATCAAGCAGGATTTGAATGAAGAGATATGAAAGAATACCCCCAACATACCCCTTTGTGGAGATGGTAGGTCCACAGGTGTTACACATTGCATATATTTTCAGACTTTTCAATGTATTGATCACTTGTGCTGAGTTTTTTTCCCTCTAAAATAATACTATTTGTTATATGGAATGGCTCTCTGGGAGGGAGAGGAAGAGAGATGCCTGGGATAACTATGATTATGTAAGAAACAAAAAATATCAATAAAAACATTTAAAAAATGCTTATTAATGAAATAAAATGGCTTGAAAGGTCTAGTTGGTCTTGTTTTTAAGTGGAGATACCTGCTGAAAGCTCAATGAATGAGGAGGATAAGCCTCCTTCACTAGGGCTTTATGACAACAGCTCTGAGTCATAGAGGATCTTCCAGCTCCTACAGTAGAAAAAACCCTTGGCTTATGGAACCAAACACAATAATTCCAGATGCCTTTGACTAATGCAGAGTTTGGTTGAGTGGAGCTGATGGAAGAAGATGGAGTTTCTTGGAACCACTCAGACTGCCAGTTATTGCGGCCCAAAAAAGTCTTTTGCTTTGTCTGAGTTGCCTCCTGCAACTATCACCCAGGACAGTTATCAACCTTACTATCTGCCAGGATACCGATTCCTTAATTCATGGCGGCCTAGCTTATTTTATAAAGTTAGCTCCAACCAGACCTGTCCAGATGATGGGGCCATAGGCCGGAACCCCTTGAAGCCTCCCACTATCCTGCCTGCCCTGCGCACTGCCCTGTTCTCCCGGTATAGCCGCCATGACTGGGACCAGGCAAACATGGCCCAACTCCGGGGAGCTGAAACCTCCCGGCACTGGGCAAACAGGTTGACAGCTGACACTGTGAGGCTGATGCAGGACAAAGACCAACTGACCCGACAGATGCAGGAGGGCACCTGTCGAAACCTGAGCCAGAGGCTATCTGACATTGGCTTTTGGAGATCCGAGCTGACCTATGAACTAGACAGGCTATTAACTGAGAGTCATGCACTGGACACTACCAAGAAGCGACTAGATTGTGCAGCTGATGAGCTAGAAAGTCCACTGCAGGTGAGTAGATAAAAGTGTGTGTGGGTGACCAGACTACCCTAAACATACATAAAATAGGGCATTTTTCTTTTATATACAATGACGACTGGTAGCTTTCTGAGCCAACTTAGCCACTGTCTTGGTATGACAGAGACAGAAGAGCTTTGAAAAGACAGTAGAGAATGTTATGAAATAATCAGTACCCTAGGCTGTTCTTTTTGTATATAGAATTCAATTCAAATCAGGAAACATTTGTTGAGTGCCTACTATGTGCCCTGTGCTGGACAAAAACAGCATGGTGTCTGCCCTCCAGGAATTTATATTCTGTCTAGTTCCCTGAAATTGTTAATCAATCCAGCACCGTTCATTGAAATGCCTACCTCTTCCAAATTGAACTGAACATCTCAAAAGAGCATTCACAAACCCAGTACTTATATGAACACAACTGCAAAACATTTTTCACACAAATAAAATCAGATCTAACTAACTGGAAAAACATCAATTGCTTGTGGCTGGGTCAAGCTAATATAATAAAAATGACAATTTTACCTAAATTAAATTACACATTTAGTGCCATACCAATCAATCTACCAAAAAATTACTTTC
>CM053590.1:132789416-132808925 GCA_028646515.1 Pseudochirops corinnae
AAAGTCAGAGGGGTGAGGGGGGAAGACATAGGAGAGAATAGACTGGGGGAGGGGCGATAGACTGGGATGGCTGTTTTGGGGTGGTGGGTAGGGCAAAGATGGGGAGAAAATATGTAACTCAAAATCTTGTGGAAATGAATGATGCAAACTAAAATAAAATTTAAAAAAAAAATTGTGGTAAACTACCAGAGGTTTTGATGCAGGTGAGCCTAGGAAAGACACCAAAGGGGGCAGTTTTGACACTGAATTAAAGAGAATAAATGTAAAGAAGCCTAAAGAGGCTGAGTCAGTTTTAAAAGATATATTAAGGAATCATGAGTTTTCCTATTTGGCTTCCTTAAATTATTCTAAAGAATTATCTTCATTAAATTTGTTGTCTTTGCAAACTAAAACTTAGTAATAATTCAAAAGATAGTATTTTTGTACGGAGTAGAAACTTAGAAATCTGTGATTACATAGCCAGAGGTAAACGTAGTTTGGCTATCCACAGTGCTGATCTAAGAGAGGCTGCTCTATATTCAAACCACAGCTTTTGCTCCTTAGTGGGGCAGCTGTTAAGAAGTGGAACTTAATGTTTTGAGAATTAGCAACTGCCAATCTGCCTAAAAGCTCAGTTGTTCATAAATTAATAATTTAGTTGGTAGTCTTTTATCTTTAAAATGTATTTCAGCCTATGTGGTTAAATAGGGAAGTTGTCGCTCTTTGCCTTTTTGTTGCTCCCATTTTGTCCCTGTAGAGAGCTTCCTTCTCACCACAATCCACAGGTAAAGAGAGAGAAGCTTTTCTGCTTTATGTCGTTGCTCCAATCACTCCATTCTAGTTTCTCTCTTGTGACTTGTTTTCCCTTCTTTCAATGTATCATTTTTGTCTAGCCTGCAAAATAGTTGGATATATAATTAAAATTTACCACCACATTGAGAAGACCCAAGGCTATAGAATACTAATAGTTGAGTTAGTGAGAAGATCCAGTGCTTCAGACTACTCACAGTCTGATTTTTTACATTAGATGCCCTCAGCCAACCTCCCCACTGAAACCACTAGTTTTAAGTTATACAAAAACAGTTTTTAGGCCATTCACTTTTTTTTTAATCCCTAATTTCTCTTAGGCCTGTAACAGAGGACCTTTTCCCTCCCTCTGTTATTAGAATGCAAGATCTGCTATCTTCCCACCACCATCCTCTGGGTTTTTGTTTGTTTTTATATCTCTGGCACCTAGATAACACACAATGCATAGATGCCCTTCATGTTTGCTCACTGATTTGATTCCAGCTTGTTTCTTCCCTGTTAAGCTTGTGGGTTCTAGGTTTCACTGGCTCATTTCTGTTTTCAGACTCATGACACTCTAACTTCCCTTTCCCTTTTTTTTTTTTGACCCTCTTATAGCAGCAAACTTTACAGTAGCAATTTCATTGCTATATAATGACTTTTGCATTTTCACAGTAGACTTTATTACTCCAACACTTACTTTGCTTTTTTCAAAATAAATATTTTAGACCCTTCACTCGTATTTGAATCCAGGTAACCCAACTCAACATATTCCCCCAAAGATACAGACTCAGCCTCTTGGAGAACAGAGACAGTCTTTAACATATTCCTTTATCTAAAATCCCTCAAGAGCTTTTCATACTCTATTTTCATACTCTATCTAGCTTTCATACTCTATATCTAGTACTAAAATAGTACTATATCTATATCAGAGATTTTTGTGGTAGTATGATACTAGTACTAAAATAGATATGTGATCTCATCAATTCAGGAGTTCCCTCTATTGATGCATCTTGCAAGTTATCCATGCCTGCCCATCCTGTGAATTCTCACTTCTGTTCTCCTAAAAGTTCACTGCAAAAGTTCTACTCTTATGTCCCAGCATGGCCTGGAGGGGACCTGACTTCTTGAAAGCTATACCAGAGGAACTCAAGCTCTGACAGATTCTACCATGTTGGAAACATATCAAGAATGGGCCCAGGAACAGACCTAGTCTGTTTTCTGTCCCAGAGGGGTGCATTGTCTGTAGGCTAGCCACTACCTAGTGATGAAACTTTTTTTGGCCATGGTAACCCATGACATCAGGGGAAAATGACACTAATATTCTGTAAAAATTTATACATTATGTGTTACCAATGTATATTATATTTTACAAATGAATTTTGATTCTCATATTTGTTCAGGTTCATCAGAGTGGTTCTGGATGGTCTCCAGTGGTAAGTTTTTACTTAAACCTACTTTGTTTTTGTGATAGTATGTCGTGTTGTATTTACAGGGAAATATACAAATATATTTACATAACATACATATTTTGTGTTTATGTATAATAAAAAAGGCTAGTAATAAGTATTTACTTATTTGACAACATTTTTCAGAACCGAGCTGCTCATTTATTTTTAACCAGTTCTGTTGTAGTGGCAACAGAATGACACATAGTGGAATTCAATTCAACAGATACTGAAACACCAACTATTAAATGAGCTAATCTATGTAGAGCACTTTGTGAACTTTAAAACTCTAAATAAATGTTAGTTATTGCTATCATTATTGATGAAAAATATAATAATTCCTCCCCTTAAGAAATTTACATTCTATTGGAGGGATGCTACTTGATCATAGATAAAGGGGAAGGAAATAAACATTTATATAGTCCTTACAACATGTCTAGCATTGTGCTAAGCAATTTTTTAAAAACAAGTATTATCTCATTTGATCCTTACAACAACCTTGCAAGGCAATATTGCTATATTAAGGCTGTTATTAGCTTTATTTTACACTTGAGGAAACTGAAGCAGACAGAGGTTAATTGACTTGTTCCAGGTCACACATCTAGTAAGTTTCTGAGGCTGGATTTGAACTTAAATCTTCCTGATTGCTTGCCTAGCAGTCCGTCTGTTGTGCCCTCCGCTACCTCTGGTGAGGCAGATATGTATATTGGACAGGGAGTGAAAAGAATGAAGGAAAGGTAAGACACGATCTGTAGGAATATTTACAAAGGGAATGAGAGCACTGTTCACTTGAAGGGTGAAGAGCAAGGAAGATTTTACAGAGAAGCTGGCCCCTGAAGTGAGTCCTGAAAGAGGGCAGGTATTCTGAAAGGCAGAGAAGAGAGAGTACATTCTAGGTATAGGGGAAGGATGCTTTATGCAGATGTGTGGAAGCAGGAGATATCCCATCTGATTCTTATTGTTCTACCATCACATAGACAGATGGTACAAATAAATCTAGAATGGAATAGGCGGCTACTCTGTATTTTAGGGAAAGCCTGTCCTCCAATAAACCAATCTTATGGGGCAGAAGTAGAAGATGCCGCTTCTTCCCCTATGACTGGAATGTAGAAGTAGGGCTGAAGAGGTAGATTGTACCCTGTTTGTAGAAGACCTTAAATACTAGGCAGAAGTGGTCATATTTTAGCTTCGATGTAGTAGGGAACCACTGAGGATTCTTGGACAAGGAATTTACATAGTAATACCTTAGGAACATGACTTTGGCATCTGTGCAAAAGATGAATGAGACTGGTAAAAGGGAGACCAATTAAGAAGTCTCTTACAGTAGTCAAGGGAAGAGGTGATAAGGGCCCTGAATTACAGGGACAGCCCTGTGACTTTATACAACACAACAAACATGAACGATTTTGCAGAGTGGATCAGTAGGACTTAGGAACTGATTGGACATTGTGGTGAAGCAGAGTCAAAGATGACTTCAGCATCGTATAAATCTGAGTGTTGAGGGGAGCATGCGGTAGGAAGATCAATCAGTAACAGCAATATTGTGCTCCTGCTAGCTGCACAAACATGAAACAATCCCTATGTGCAAGAAGCTTAAATTCTAGTGGAGGAATATGATAACAAGGGCATCTATAGATATATACAGAATAAATACAAATAAATGCCCTATAGTTAACTCTAAGAGAGTACAGGGAAATCAGGAAAGCCTTTGTAAAGACTGGTGCTTAAGCTGTGTCTTGAAAGAACGGAGGCATCTTACAAAGCAGAAGTGAGAAGCAGAGTGCATTCCAGGCATGGGACATGGCCAGTGCAGAGGCATTACGATGCAGAAGGCACGACAGGGGCCAATTTGGCCACGTGACAAGTATGCCAGGGGGAACGATGTTCACTGAGTCTGGGAAGGTAGGATGGAGCTGTGTTATGAAGGGCTTTAAAAGCTAAACAGGACTTTTTACTTTATCCTGGAGGTAATAGGGTACCACTCAACAAGACTGAGTAGGGAGGAGACTGTCACCGTCAGCTCTGTGTACACTTAAGGAAAATCACTTTGGCAGCAGTGTGGAGAATGGACTGGAGTGGGGAGCATCTTAAAGCAGGGAGACCAGTGAAGAGGCTTTTGAAGTAATCTAGGCGCAATGTGATGAGAGCCTGAACTAAGGAAGATAGCAGGCCTAGTGTTCCAGGGTTGGAGGAAAGCCAGGAAGGAAGAAGGGTTCTTTGTTACAGCCTAAAAGAACATGAAGCCGCAACAGAAATAAGGAAGATTGGAGAAGTAGTAGGTTTGGTGGGAACAGTGATTAGTGTAGTTTGTGGTACATGACATTTGAGGTGCTGACAGAGTCCAGGTGAAGGCCATAAGATCAGAGATTTATAACTGGTAAGGGCATTGGGAAGTCATCTAGTCCAACCCCCTCATTTTCAGCTGAAGGAAACAAGGCCTGGAGTGGATATATTTGTGAGGATTAGGTAGCATAGCCAGGATTTATAGTCAAGTCCTCTGACTTCAGATGCATGCTTTCTACTATACCAAATGTCCAGAAATCAATTAATTAAGAAGTAAGACAACTATAGTCAGGAGAAGGATTAGGGCCATATGTACCAGTTCACATAACTGAATCCATGGAGAATGGTGAGATCATTGAGGGGGTTGCCAGAGCCCAGGATAGAACTTCAGGGGATACTCCTGCTGAAGGGAGTGGGGGCTAGGTGATGATACAGAAAAGGAGACTGAGAAAGCACCTTTGCTGCTGTGTTTTGTTTTTCCCAGTAAAGTATTTCTCCTGTGATTATTTCTTTTTCCCTGTTCCCTTTGTAGTATGTTGAAGAAAATCTTGGTGTGATGTCAGTAGGCTTCTTGCTTGGCAGTCCTGATGATGCTGTCATCTGGCGGGGACCAAAAAAAAATGGTTTGCACCTAAGTCTTTAATCATTTTGGCGTATTATTTCAGAACACGTTTTGTTGCTTTCAGTTGATGCACATCTTTTTAGACTCAGTTGTAATTGTCCACATGCCTGTTTGCCTTGCTGTGTCATTGCATTTAGTTTTACCTTAAATATAAAGAGCTGACGAGCACTAGTTTTTATTTAATAATCTCTCCTATCATTTGTAAGAATTTTGCTCCTTAAAACACGTATGACTTGCATTTGTGTCATGGCTCAAGGGACATGTTTAGATTTAGAGGTAGGAATGTAGACTTGTGTAATCAATAACATCTGCCATTAATTTTTATTTAGTGGGATTCTATTGTAATGAATGAATAAATGTTATTTGTATGGGATATAAATTAATGCCATATCTTTTTTTTTGTAATGGAAGCCATAAAAGTGAGGAAGCTATACCTTCTCTTTTCTCTCTTTCTAAGGCATGATCAAGCAGTTTCTTCGGGATGTGGATTGGGGAGAGATTGACTACCTCATTGTAGACACCCCTCCTGGCACTTCAGATGAACATCTCTCCATAGTCCAGTATCTCAGTGTAGCACACATAGATGGAGCAGTAGTCATCACTACTCCTCAGGTGAGACTAATGCCATTTTTATTTTCTAAAAATGATGCACTAACATTAAACATTGCTGTGAAGCAGTGTAAGGAATGTTGGATTTGGAGTGAGAGGATGTGAATTCAAATCTTAGCTCTTCCAGTTTATGTCCTTGGGCAAGTCACTTGATCTCTCTGAGCCTTGATTTCCTCATCCGTAAAATGAGAGGTTTGGATTTGATGATCTCTTAAGTTTGTTCTAGCTCAAAATCTGCGATCCTAGCTTTCTGTTTGGATACCTGAAACTTGAAGGATGTACAATCATCTAACATAATGATTTTTAAATTGTGATTTCTTCAGCAACAGCGCCCAGTTTTCTTTACAGTTATTTGTGTCTAGGCAACTAATGAAAAAAACCCTTACGTGATTTTTTTTTCCTTTGTTAAGTTAAACAGTTTTTTATTCTGTAGTCCCTTTCTCTCCACATGTATCACAAGTAACTATATCACGATGTAACTTTGTATTATTCTACTTTGTAAAATTCTACTTTACTGAAGTTTCTGACCAATTAAGACTTGCTAACAACCTCAATTCCTAGTTTTGGGTGCATTTTCTGCATTTTTCACAAATGGTTCATAAATATTCCCAATATCCTATGAATTTAGCACTAAAACCTGGAAAGATTATTATGTAAGCTGCTGATGGGTACTGCTTTTTTGTTTAGTCATTTTTTTCAGTTGTTTCTGATTTCTTTGTGACCCTATTTGAAGTTTTCTTGGCAAAGCTACTCGAGTAGTTTGCCATTTCCTTCTCTAGCTCATTTTATAGGTGAGAGAACTAAGGCAAACAGGGTGAAATGACTTGCCCAGGGTATGAACTTAGGTCCTCCTGATTGCAGGGCTCGTACTCTGTCCACTACCTAGCTGCCCAGTGAGTACTTGTTAGGGTCCTATTTTTCCCCCACAGAAGATGCTAAGGAATATAATAGACAGGAGTCTAATAATAAGAAATTTAACATCTTGCATGTAACTTAACACTTGAGAGTAGATCTATAAAAACCTATCCCTTAAGAAAGCTCAGGTTGTCTGGGGTGAGAAAAATTCACAATGGTCACTTTGATCAGTGATTGTGATATACCTTCTGTTAATGTCCTGTTTAATTGAAAGAAATAGTTAGTTGACTTTACTGCAATTTGAAAATTTTCTCTAGTCTCTGGTCCATTTCTCCTGTTGAATTAGTAAGATTTTATGTTTGGGGAATGCATTTTATTACTAGTTTTTTGTCAGGAAATACAGCTATATAGCTGTACATTAGAATTCTACTATGTGACGGTATTCCTAACAGGGCAGAATCAAGTAGAAGAGGATTCTATCATGGATTCCCATCTAAAAGGATTTAGTTACTGAAGTACTGAAAGAACCTGACAAGATGATACTATATTGTAATTGTTAAATTTCTTCATGCACACAAACTCAAAGGGATCTGGGCTTTACATGGAAATGTTGGTTTTGTAGATCTAATTTCATAATGGTCCAGAAATTGACTAACATAGGTAAGTAGAGAAATAGATATGTTGTTTCCAGGAGGGGCAGAGGCTGGGATGTATATGAACCAAGATAAAATGTTAGAGAAGAGGGTAGATAAAGATGGTTTTGTTAAAGCTCTGTAATTATAGGAAGAGTTCATCAAAAGACAACTGACAGAAAAACCACTTGTCTTGAAGGATATTGAGGGGAATAGGTTTTGTGCAGATACATATTTTCAGCATGAAACCAAGTTGCAAGTTCATTAACCTAGTAAAAGTTTTTGAGAATGTCTTTGGTTTTATCATGCTTAGACCAGCCCATAGCTCTGAGCCCAAGAACAAGTTTATAGCAAAATTCCTGCGAATTAATGAATCTGTGCAAGCCAAATAATATGTTTAATATTCTTTTTCCTGTCTTCTTGGAAAAGGAAAGAACTTTGAGCAATTTAGGTCATGTTATTGACTCAGTACTATGACTATACATCATCACTGATATATCATAATCTAGTCCATTTTAAAAGAAGTCCATAAAAGTTTACTACCTTAGCTAATTTTTTAAAAAAATATTGATTCTCCTGAAAACAAATTCCAGGTTTATGGTATGTGTAATAGGGTCATAAAGGGTCTTCTTATTATGGAATATAATAGGACAGTAACTCAAGAATACTCACTTATGTATATATGCAAATTAAGTAGGAAAAATAACACCAAGATGTTGCTTTCCCTTGATCTTCTGGTTAATTACAAGGTAGAGAAATCTAATCTTAGAAAACTTAACTCTTCACAAAGTTTTACTAATACCCTGTTTTCAGCTTTACATTTTGATTATTTTTTCTACTCAGTTAATGATTTCCAGAACCATCCTTTTTAAAATGCATCTACTCCTAAAAAACAGCTCTACTATTGGACTTACTCTTTAGAAATGGAGATGGGCAGAATATTTCTGCCCAACAATCTTTAAACAGGCCTAAAAGGTTAGAATGTCCTACTCCCCCCTAGAGCTTTTTTCTAGTTTAGTAGTCATATATAGAACTTGTGGCTATTTAATCAATAGATCTTAGTATGTCTTTTAAGCTTTTTTTGTACACCAAGAAAACAAAAACTAAATTCTGGGGATGATAATATACTAATTGATACCTAACCATGTTCTCTACTATAAAACCAGTATACTGTGGTTTCTTATGTTAGTTCTGAAAAATTGACCATATTCCTTTGATAGGAAGTATCACTACAGGATGTTCGAAAGGAAATCAACTTTTGTCATAAAGTGAAATTGCCAATAATTGGTGTAGTAGAGAACATGAGTGGCTTCATATGCCCCAAATGTAAGGTAAGAACATAAACATTTTTTGAGAGAGAGAGAGAGTGTGTGTGTGTATGTGTGTAGTATATATAATGCTACATGTTAATTTTTTTAATGTTTCACAGCTAAATAAGTAATTTTATAAGAATCTTCATAGAGCTATTTAATTTCAGAAAGTTCTTTATTATGCATTTCATGAATAGACTGCTTCAATTTAGCACATTAAATATCCACAAAGGCTATTTCAGAGAAATTATTTGACCTACTTATAAGTGTAGTCATTTAATAAGCTTTTAAAACAAAAATTTTTTTATTCCTTTATGTTCTAACTTTCTTTACAGAATGAATCGCAAATATTTCCTCCAACAACAGGGGGCGCAGAAGTAATGTGCCAAGATTTAAAAGTTCCCCTGCTCGGTACAGTGCCTTTGGATCCACAGATAGGTGAGTGGTCCTTCAAGTATATGAAAGACTTATAATGTCTTAAAATGAGGCAGATGAGTTACAGGTGAGTTACTCAGTTATGCTTTTAACTAGGTAAGTTAAAGTAGGTTTGGGGGGATAAATATTCCTTTATTTTAAAGGAATTTATTTATTTTATTATAAAATTTATTTTTATTATAAAAATCACCAGAACCAAGAGAACAGAAATGTTGTGTTCTATTCATAAGCTCAAATTTGATTTTTTTCCCCAAGGTAAAAGTTGTGATAATGGACAATCTTTTTTGACTGAAGTGCCTGATTCACCAGCTACATTAGCATACAGAAATATAATCCAAAGTAAGTGTTTAAAACATGTTCATTATCTCATAAAAGCTATTTCACTGTGGTTCACAGTTCTGTATTGTCTGATATCTTAGATAAATAAGTGTTTTGCCCAAAGTATCCTAGAATTTAGAGTATATTCATGTAAATCCTTCAACCATGTGGTTATGACCATTTGTCGAGCTGCGTATGTAAAGTGTAGAAACAGAGTTAGCTGTAGAATAAAGCTTTTAGTACAGTGATTTCCTTGTAGATGGTTACCCCAGTAAAGTGTGGTAAATATAGCAAAGAAAGTAAATTATAGGAAATCAGTAGTAGTGGATTATATGTCATATTAATGCTTATATGAATATTTCTCTTCCTAGGAATTCAAGACTTTTGTGGCTTACATAGTTCAAAAGAAGAAAAGCTGATTAGCTGCTGAAATGTGAATTTTTATGGACCCTAGCTATAGAAATAAGCAGTCTGAGAAGTGGACCAATACAATACTATGTATAATGTTTAAGTCTAATAAATTACAGGGATAAGAGAAATTCAAAAGCCTGACCTGGTTTTGAAATCACTTTTTAAAGACACTTTAATCATCTAATTTTGATATACTTTTTATTAAGATATAAGTTAATATAATGTAAGGCGCTGTACTTAGAGATATGCCATTTAAAAAATAAACATCTATCCTCCTCTAAAACCTGATTTCTGAGACTTATTTCAAGCAGATATGCAAAATAGTCATCATTTAAATTCTTCCTAAGTAGCAGCAGCAGCATTTAGTTGGGGAACCTTTCGTCTAATTTCTCCAACCATCTCCAAAAAAAAAAAAAAAAGAAAGAAAAATTTAAATTCATATATTCAGTATCCTTTGAGAATCTGTCATTTCGATGGTATGGATACTGCTTCCACTTGTTCAGATTGCATCTATTCTGTACCTTCATATAAGGTCTCCAGCTGTTGTGACTTACATTTTCCTTAGATTTTTTAAGACTAAAGTTTATTGAGAAGAAGGGGAAGAGAGGTAAGCGTTCACATACATTGTCAGCTCCTGACTGATGCTACCATTTATAAAACTGCTACAGTGTCAGAATTACTATGTTTTTAAATCAGGAAAATCCAACAAGTGATTATTTATATATTTAATAAACTCTTGAGCACTTACTATGTGCCAAGCAGAGTGGACAATAACACTATTTTGCATTTATTTGTACAGAAGTTTACAAAGTGCTTTTACATATATTTTCATTTGATCCTCATAACACTGAGCAGCATAACATATATTATCTCCATTTTGCCAGAAAGAAAGCTTACTCAATATAATAAATAGTAAGTAGTTTAGTTCAGATTTGAACCAAAGTCATCTTAGTTCAGCACTTTTCCATTACACTAGCAGGAAGTCAAAAGATGGTATATAAGTATCATATATGGGATACTTATTTAAGAGTTATGAAATCATATGAGGCCAGGATAATGGGAGCAGCCAAGAAAAACTCCAGTGCGGTGGGAAGATGTGGATTAGACGAGACCCAAGTCAAGAAGTATGCATAGCTTATTCAAGATATGACAGGACCAGGAAGATTGAAAAGGAACCAAATTACAGAGTGGATCACAAATGTTAGTTTACTGCTAAAACCTTATTAGAGGTAATGAAGAGCTGCTGCTTCTCATTTAATGTTTGTGTATTTCCATTCTCTCTAGACCAGGCTTTTGAAATTCATCTTGACACTCCTGTAAAATGGAAAATACATTGATATTTTATTACTATGTATGAAGAGAGATATAAGTGTAATTTAAGCATTAAGCATATAAAACGTTTGGTAATCTTACAAACTCATTACTTAAGTATTAAGAAAGGGATTACTAATCCACAAGGAGTGTTGTATTTATTAGCATCATAAGACATCACAGATTAGAAATACGAGGTATTCCATAACTCATTTCTTCAAAATTTAAAGTCAATATATCTGTGTTTGCCAGAAGATAATCTTATTAAGTAGGAAGTTTGGGGTTTCATAATTCCTTCATAATAGTATTTAAATCTTTTGAAACTAACGATGGCTTATGTGGCTTATGTGCAAACTATTAAAAATTTGAGGTGTGGTATGTAGATACATAAAGTAGCACTGAGATACTTCCATGGCTTCAGCCCAAACTCAAGATACAGAACTACCTCCAACTTACTCTTTGGAATACTGTCTGGAATAGAAACCTCGATGTGACTTTAGTGATACTTTTTTGTCCTCCTATTTTACAGTGGATGTATCCATAGAGATTAGCAGTTTGGAGGGAGATTCCAGCAATCACAAGTGCCTGTTCAGGAAAAAGAAATGTATTTTTATTTTTTTTAAATGTCTTTTTATTTTAAAAAAATCTTAAGGATTTTTTTTTTCATTTCGACCACCTGGATCTGATATTAATCTATCCTCATTCTGTTTTTCAGGAAACTATGGAATGTGGTTTCATTGTACTATTAATATGTTATTTCAACTTTGGATAAACCAGATCTTGGCAGTACATAGGCTCATCTTTAGGTAGCCTCATACTTAAGTACTCTGACTTATGCACTCATAATAATGAGCTCAGTATTAGAGGAAGAATGTAGCCTTGAAATGATATTTCAGAACCCCACAACTCCTGGGACTACAGATTTAAGAAGACAACAAAAGTTTTGAGTGAAGGTGTTAATGACTTACAAGCCATTTGAGCTTCAGGGAGAATAAGGTGCTAAAGAAGAATACAGTCCAGATCAATGGACAGATAATTAGACCAAGCCAGAAGATTCTAGCTTCAGCTTCTGTTCCCGTTGAATTATTTAAAGAGACCTGTTAAGAAAATGTGGTTCCAATTAAAATGTGATATATTGTGGTTTATGTAGACTTTACTTGTACTATTCACAATATGCATGTACCAGAAAAGAGGCAGTAGGGATACATCTTGTGCAGGGCAGGAATCAAGACAGGTACAAATCCTGAAACAAACCAATATAAAAATTTAACAATTTTTGGTTTCTCCTTAACTCAATTCTTAATACCTTTTTGGCTTCAAAAATCCAATGACTTTTTCCATCTTCATCTATCTGGTTCCACCAGCGTAAGCCAACCATGAGTCTTCCTGTCACATTCTAATGAAAACGGACAAATTAACTATAAGATGCACTTTTCCTTTAGCTCACTATTTATGTTATTACAGACATACCACACAGAAAGAGTTAACCCCTTTAATGGAAGGTAAAATGTAAGTCACAATAATTTATAACTCACAGGGACAGAAAGGGAAGGGAGGTTGAAACATGCTATTTTCTTAAAATTAGTTTTTAGAGGCATGTAATTTTAAATTAAAAAAAAAGAATAAGTGATAGAGTCTGACCCATCTATTTCAGGAGCAACTCTAAAACAGGAGAAACACAGGATCATCCAAAATCTGGTGGATAACACAGAACTGCCATCTTAGCTAAGGTTCATAAGTGTGATACTTGTATTTGTTGCCATCAGTAAAGAAGTAAGTGCTGTAACTTTTCACCAGCTTTAGGTAACACTGTTTCCATATCGTTAAATATTTAATAGCAGTTTTAACAAAAGTAGTCGTTTGGTGCAATGTATATAGGGCTGGAACTACAGGACTTAATCTCAAATCACTTAAGTAAATCACTCTCAGCACCTTGGGCAGTTCTCTCAGATTATAAACTGCAGAGGTACCACCCCACATTGGTAGATGGAGTTTTCTAATCCCAGAATTCCCTATATCAATGAAATCTCAGGTGTGGTCTCTATCCCAAACCTATAGCTTTGTCCAAATTGTATTTTTTTTTAATATTCAAATGAATCAAAAAGTCAGTCAGCAGATAAAGATTATAAAATTATTGGAAACAAATCCATTGCTGGTGCAAGACTTGTCTTACCTTGACAGACCAAAAGTCAAAGGACAGAAGAAGGAGAATAGTGACAAAACAGGCAACAAAGCTTTTGCTGAACCAGTCACAGAACAAGTAGGTAATGATAGCACTCACTCGGAAAAAGAGGTGGAAAAAGGTGGCCAGTGGATGCCTAGGAAAATAATCCAAAACACTTACTAGTTTTAATAGGTAAATATGAAAACGTTGTTAATCCAGGATTGCAGAATTCATCCCTAAATCAGCATTATTCAAATGCAGATACTTTATACCTTAATATATTTTATGATAGCTGGAAATCTGTACTGTAGATTTGATTGAAAACAGCTAAATGTCTAATAAAAAGCATTACTGATACTAATGCATCTGTTGCTGAGGGTTTTTTTTAAATAGATTTTTTAAAATTGATACATCTGGCTTAACATTGCCTAGATTCCCCCCATGGTAGCTTTTGTTTTTACATTACCTAAACTTCCCCCATGCTTCTACTCCTCCCCTCTCCCAGAGAGTCATCCCTTACAACAGAAATTTTAGAAAATGAAAAAATTCAGCAAAACTGATCAACTCATCAAAAGAATATGAAATTATATGCAATATTCCATACCCATAGAATCCCCTTTCCCCACCTTCCTGCTGCAAAAAAAAAAAAAAAAAAATTAAGGAAAGTATCCTCTCCTATCTCTCTTTGAGGCCAAGCTTGTTTGTTACAATTCTGCAACATTCCTTTTTCAATTGTTTTGTTATGGTTCTTTCCATTTGCATCATTGTAACCATTGTGTATATTGCTTTATTTTTTCTTTTTAAAAAATGTCATACTCCCAAGTCTTCAAAATGGAAGCTTCAAGACTGAAGGACTTGTTTAAAATCTCCCCTAAACCATCATTTTTTTTTCTTAGTGAGGGTATGCTTATTCACTATTTTGTTCAAATAGAATGGTGAGTCATTAAAAAACAAATTTCAAATGGAGATCAGCCTTCTCTCCCACTCTCTTTTGAGAAAGCAAGAAAGACAATACCTCCTAAAAATAGGTATAGTTAAATGAAAAAAATTCCCCTGTTCTCCATGGCCAGAAAAATTATGTCTCATTTTGGACTCTATGTCCATCATTCTTTATCAAGTATGTTTCATTGTATGATTCTGGAATTGTGGTTGGTCATTAAGGTGATCAGAATTCCTAAATTTTTAAAAAATGTATGTCTTTACAGTGTTATTGCAGAAATTGTTTTCTTGGTTCTGTTCACTCTGTATCAGCTCATATAAGTTTTCCCAGGCTTCTCTGAAATCATCCCATTCATCGTTTCTTACAGTAAAATAGTATTCCATCACATTCATATACTTGTTCAGCCATTGGGTATCCTTTCATTTTCTGATTCTTTGCCACCACAAAAAGAGCAGCTACTGTAAATATTTTAGTACACATGACCCCTTTTTCATTGATCTCTTAGAGGTTTTCCTGTAATAGCAGTAGCATTGAGTCAAAGGATTTAGTAGCTTTGGGGGCATAATTACAAATTGCTTTTCAGAACAGCTGGACTAATTCTCAGCTGTTCCAACTGTGCACTAATGTACTTGTTATTCTAAGTCCCTCCAGCATTTGTCAACCTTTTTGTCAACTGCGTATCTGATGGGTGTGAAGAGGAAACTTTCATATGACTAATGATGGACTGGATTTCTTCCTCTGAAAAATGCTTGTTTATATCTACTGATCCTTTATCGATGTGGAAATGGCTCTTATTCACATAAATTTAAACCTGTTGCCTATACATCTTACAAATGAGACCTTAGAGAAACTTACCACAAAGATTATCCCCCCCCCCCCCCCAATCACTCTCTCTTCTAATTTTAGCTTCACTGAGGTTTTTGCTGCTAAGAGAAGTAAAGTTAAATGATTTGCCCAAGGTCACACTGCTAGTGTCTGAGGCCAGATTTGAACTCGGGAAGATAAATCTTCCTGACTCCACACCCAGCACTAGTTACTGCTTATTATTAAATTCCATAATATTATCATTGATTTGGATGTAGTATGTGGTATCAGAGACACCAGAAACCATGTATATTTGGAAAAGGTGGTGGGATGGCCAGGTATAATGAAGAAGGAATAGCAGATAACCAGCCTGAGTGCTTTGTTGGTATCCACAATTATTAAGTGAGCTCAAGGAAAATCCTTGGCATTTCAGGTCCTCTTTGGGGTATTTATGGAAAGACTGACAATAACTTCACAGAATGGGAAGGTGATGATTTCAATCTGCACTATTGGAGAGGATCTAAAAATTGATTAGTCCAAAGGCCAAATCTCTCAGTAGCATTTAAATAAATGTTTAGTCAATGAATTAGACAATACTTTTTTTTCATAGAATTACAGAATACCAAAGATACTCCAAATAAGGATATGAAATATTAGATACAACTGTTATTGTCAGGAGAGATTATAAAGGAAAATATTAGTAGATGCTCAGATTACGAAACTGGTAAGAAGAAAGAATTTATGGGCTTATATGATACAGAGTTCCCATCTGACCTAATGGGAGAGTAAATGAATATTATTCAATACTTATGCTTTAGGTTATATTTTTACTCATATTATTCTAAAGAATGGGGCAAAATTTTAGATGAAACCATAAGGATATGTACTTAATAATCTTAGCCACTGAGTTTGTTTGTTTTGTTAATTGAGTTCTCAAGTTGTGGTATATGAATGTAATGAAATACTACTGTGATATAAGAAATGATGAGCAGGTGGATTTCAGAAAAACCAGCAAAAACTAACATGAACTGATGCTGAGTGAAGTGAGCAGAATCAAGAGAACATCATACACAGTAACAGCAACATTGTACAGTGATCAACTATGACAGACTGAGCTCTTCTCAGCAGTACAGTGATTCAAGAAAATTCCAAAAGACTCATGATGAAAAATGCTATCCACATTCAGAAAAAGAACTGGTGGAGTCTGTATGCAGATCAAAGCATATGATTTTCACCTTTTTTTTTTCTTGTGGTTTTTACCTTTTGTTCTGTTTCTTTCACAACATGATTAATGTGGAAATATGTTTAACATGATTGCAGATAACCTATATCAGACTGCTTGCCATCTTGGGGAGTGGGGGAGACAAATTTGGAACTCAAAATCTTATTAAAAAATGAATGTCAAAAACTATTATGTGTAATTGGAAAAAAATTAAATACTATTTACAAAAAAAATAAAAACCGAGTTCTCACAATGATTTGCAGTTGTATTATCTTTGTAAACTTTGAAAAGCTAACCTTCGAAACATACCAAATGCTTAAATACTAGATAGTGAGTCCTTGGTTAACCCTCATTTGATCTAAACATTCATTCCTCAAGTGTTTAAGTCAAATGAGGGTTAACTTGAAGGCCTTTTATTTTCTAGCCTTGTTAATTCTTTCTACTGTATTGTTTCCTGCTTTAATTTATACAGTGTGCTAGGGATCATAAGATCATAGAAGCAAAGTTAGAAGGGTCCTCAGAAGACATTAAGTATAACCCCCTCATTTCACATATAAGGAAACAGGTTCAGAGGAGTTAAATTAACTTGTCCAGGGTCCCACTGCTAGTAACTAATGTCTGAGATGAGAGTCTAACTGGGAGAAACCAATATTGTGTTTTTATATTAATAACTAATTATTAATTTTTTCATCTACCCTTTTCTTTTTATTTCTATTAAAATGTAGCAGACAAAATTGGGGAGGCGAGGTGGCATAGTGACTAGAGCACCAGCCCTGGAGTCAGGAGGACCTGAGTTCAAATCTCTCCTCAGACCAAAACTAGCAAGACTAACACAAAACTAGCTGTGTGACTTTGGGCAAGTCACTTAACCCCAACTGCCCTACCTTCCCCCCTCCAAAAAGCAAAAAAAAAAAAAAATCTAGCTTCTCAAAAGGTCAGTCAGCCATGTCTGAGGGCAGGACTGAATAAGATTATACCTAGCCCTCAAGGTACATGCTCATTTACTTGGTTGGGTGGGACCCTACCCAACTGGGAAACCCAGTTTCTGCTCGAAGTATAGACAGAATCCAGGCTGGGTGAGCCTTTGCCTGGGGAAAGAACCCCCCTCCTTGATTCCCCTCTATTAGAGTTTAGGGCAAGTCAGCTCATGAGGAAGAAAAATAGCCAGACAGGTCAGGATGGAAATTCCGCTGCTGAGTCTCATGATCAAGCCACATTCTCAGCAGGAGGAATTGAAGACTTTTAACTCACCTTCTCATTAAATTCCACCAATTAGGGTTGAGTTTTTCTTGCCAGGGGACTTCCCTTTCAGAAGGGATTTAAGGCATTTCACAGTCCCCTGTGGGGTATTTGGTTACCAAGAGAAACCCCTGACTATCAATTTATCAATTGCTAGCTAACCTAATTAATAAATTGATTATTAATTACCCAGAAACTCTGTCTTTTGGGGTTTTTATTCGTGACATGACCAAGGTTTTCCCAACTCTATGTTCAGCACTTTCCACTACATAAAGCTGCCTTATACTAACTGAATGTTTCTGGAATAACCGAGGAATTTATACTAGTTCAGTCATTTCTGAGTATCAGCTATCTCTACAAATTTAGGAGATTGTCTCAAAATACACTGACCCTGAGATACACCCCGGAAGTTTTTTTGATGTTTGATGTCCACTTGTTTTCTTATCTTTCTGTTTCCTTAAGCTTGGTATTGGGGGGACGGGGGTGGAATTCCAATCATTTTAGGGTCTTGGTCAACTGGATTCTGGTTAATCAAGGTTTTATTTAAGACATAAATATAAAGTACTATGTGACCCTTATTAGACCATTTGGCCCTTAGACCATTAGCCTTTTAGCTCTTTCAAACAACTCTTTAAGATGCTGAACAAGGGTTCTTCACCTTATTGGTGTCATGGAGCCCTTTGCCAGTCTAGTGAAGCCCTATGTTTACCTTCTCAGAATGGTGCTTTTAGGATTATGACAGAAACCAAATATATTGAAATGCAGTTATACATATGGCATATTGTATAAATATATATGTATATATATGAAATATGTATATATATTCATATGCATATATGTGTATACGCACATGCATACACACACCAAATTCACATAGCCCAAGTTAAGAGCCTCTGCTTTAAGACTCCAAGTTCCAGATCAGTAGCTGATCTGCCTCTGTAGATATGATTCCCTTACCCTACACCAGTGAAATCACAGATCCAGACCAAAAATAAAAATGATCCCAAGAGAAACAGGATAGTTATTTAAGCATGTTATTCTTTTAGAAGAGGTCATATTAAAAATTCCTTGGGGTCAGTTTATAGCCCCCCAATCTCTAGAACCTGCTTTTTCATACCAACCGATGTTGTATTAGTGAAGTCTGTACATCCAACAGGGTTAAGCATTTCCCCTGCTTTCACCAAAAAAAGGATATTGTAGTAAGGTAGAATCAAAATCTTAAAAGTAAAAATATATGTTCCTTCACAAAAGGGAGTAGATGCACTTCTCAGCACTGCAAAAATGCATGGGTTATAACTCATAAAAACCAAATAGGACAAGGCTTTCCTTCTCTCCTTAGACATATTCCCTGCCATACTCCTCAAAGTAAAACCTATGGTGTGTTGTTCTCTCATTTATGGAATCCAATCTCAACTCAGCTTGGGTACCTTATGCTACCTCCTTCCATTTCTTCCTCTTCACCACTCCATTTTTCTTTTTCATTTTTTTTTCCCCAGCAGGAACTTTTCTTTTCTGCCAATAAGAATTCATCGCTTTCTTATAACATACAATTAAAATAATGTTATAGATTTAAACTAATGAGCCAAGCAGTTCTTTATGTGACCAGCTAATATGTCAATGTCTAAATGTGGGGACACATGTTGAAAAGGGGAAATGAAATTACTTAAAGTGTTGTCAAGGTTGACAACATTAGGTTTGTTTCTCTACTTTTAAAACAAATGTTATTTCCTACTGGGACTGAGTTACCTGGCAGATTAAGAATAGTGTTACTGTCCTAAATACTACAGAAAAAAAAAGTGTTGTTACACTTAGCTATAAAAACCACATATTGTTAAATGCATTCATAAATCTTCATAATTACCTGGAGAGGCTTATACAGACTGATGCTAAGTGAGAAGAGCAGAACCAGGCAAAACCTGTACACAATCACAGACACATCGTACATATGATAACCAACCTTGATAAACTGGACTATCCTCAACAATGCACAGCTAAAGACAACTCTACAAGCCTCAAGAAGGAAGGAGATACCTAAACTCTGAGAAAGATATAGAAAGACTATAGTTTAAATGGAGACTGAAGCAAAACTCATTATAGTTCTCTTTCATGTCTGGTTTTGCTTTTTTTTTTTTTTCTTTTTT
>CM053590.1:132809425-132844673 GCA_028646515.1 Pseudochirops corinnae
GGGGGGGGGGGGAAGGGAGGGGAAAAAATCTGAAACTCAAGTGATTGTGGAACTGAATCTTGTAAATTAAAAGTAAATGAGTAAATAAAAAAAAAGTGCATTCATAATGAAAGAAAATACCAATTTAGTTGCTCCTTCAGAAATTACCTGTTCCTTCTAATTCAGTAAAGCAGGTTTCTATTTTAAAGACATATTAAAAGGATCAATACTTATCAAGACCAAAAGAAATCAGTATCCTTAAATTAGAAATAACAGAAATCAGATTATGACAACTGACAAACCTAAGCTGTATCTACACTGTTATGATTAAAGGTTTTAAATTATTTTAGCCAAAGAATTTAGTCAAAAGATATAATTGACTAATTTTTTGTTACTCAATGTTTTTTACTCAAATTCCTGTTTGAATTTCTTAAATCCACTCATCATTATTACATTGTGTTGTGGTCTAGATTCCATTTCCTTCTTACATTTTGCTAAAGACAGTGTCATATCTCCCTACTCCCCTTCCTCCTCCATTCAAATTAGGGAAAATGTTTTATTTCTGACCTACTTGGTACTCCTACATAGGTAGCATAAATGAATACTTATATGTTCCCACTAATGGTCATACTAATAAAGATTTAGGGATGGAAATGAGTAAGAGCTTGTGCTCCCTTCTCAATCACCACATATTACTTTTCTCACTTGTTTCTGTTCTTTAAAGTGACATAATGCTTTAGATGCCTGTAGTAACTCTGCTGGAAGGTGAATGAACAAAACCTGTACAAGTCAATAAAGGGAAACAAGATAAACAGACTCGGTTTGGGCAATCTTTTCTTCATGTTACTCTAGCCCCTGCAATCATTCTGGTGTCTTCTATGAGTGGGGGACAGGGAAGTGCTGAGATCCAATCTGGTGAAGATTTCAATCATGCAGCTGTTCAGTAGCGTAAAGTCAAACCTTTATTCAACTGCCCCATGTTAATTTATTAATATAGTGGCTTCAAAATGTAACACGTCATAGAGGTATGGTGGTATACAAATGCATAGACTTATTAGAGTAATTAAAGAAACAGGAGGATACCTTAAACACTATATTTAAGCCAAGGACTGCTTCAAATAAGTGCAAACTTATGCACAAGTAAACAGAATCAATAGAAAAATTTAAAATGGGGCAGCTAGGTGGCACAGTAAATAGAACACCAGCCCTGGAGATAGGAGTACTTGAGTTCAAATCTGGCCTCAGACACTTGACACAAAAAACTAGCCATGTGACCTTGGGCAAATCACTTAACCCCAATTGCCCTACCTTCCCCACTCTAAAAAGCAAAATAAAAAAAAAGAAGAAAAGAAAAATTAAAAATGCATTTAGACCAAATGGATAAGACATATTCTAGGGAACTGCAGTCTATAATCTTAAATTAGGGAAGGGGGCTTTAAGAAGAAACTTCCTTTAAGAAGGAACCTACAAAGGAGCTTATAACTAAGACAACTCATTTTTATAGATTCAACAAACATTTATTAAGTATCTGTAATGTGTGGGCTTCTGGTGCTCATGACCCACAAGCTGGAGGCCTGGACATTTCAGTCCCCCCAGCTCTCAAAAAAAGAAAAAGAGGCTATGAGGTTAAGGTAGAGGTTAAACAATAACAGCTAAACACAGGACAAGAAAGCAAGAATACCAGCCTTAAACATGAACAACATAGGCTGCTAAGCCATGACACCCCTATTTGGTGGCTCTCTCTCTGCTGTAAATGGGCATGCAAACCAGTCCATGGACTCTGCTTCTGAACTCACTCAAGAATTTCCTGCCTGCAGCAAAGTTCTACTGGCACCTCCAAACCCGCCTTTCCCCTATTATCCTGTTGCAATAAGCAACGGAGTCTAGAGAAGAAGATGAAGAGGTACAGATGAGGGGAATCAGGTTTCACACTGACTAGTGTGGTCTCTAGGTTGGCAAACCTCAGAGTTTGATACAAAGCCTCTGTCTAGAACACCCAACCTAAACTCCACTAACTCCACAAAAGGCAGCAGGTGCTGATTCAGCACAACCAGGGTACTAGAGAATAAAGAGAACCAAGATAGGATTCTGCTGCCCTGGAAAGAAACAGGTACTGAATTCTGATCCAGAAGAAAGTGGTACTGATTTCTAAATATATCTAGTCCTGAACTTCTAAAAGATACTAGGGGCAGAGGCCAAAACTGGTGAAAAGCAAATGCCTCAACATGGGAAGAGGCTTAGGCAGCCTTGCAGTCTAGCCCCAGAGATAAATGTACCATCAAATGGGTAAGAGTCAGAAAGTTAGTGACAGGAAGAAGGCTAAAAGGAAATAAAATTTCAAGAGGAAGAAAATGCAACTAAAAAACAAAGAGATGAATTAGTAGAGAAGATGCTAAAATGAGAAGATATGCCTACCAAAGCATCCAAAAGATTATAAAATAAATATTTTTAAATAAACTGAACCACCACCTGATGAAGCAAAAACCCTATAGATTCCCAAAAGAGCATGAAACCTCAGCACAATGTTCCAGAATGGTTCAAGAAGGAAATCAGAATCTTGAATGAAGTTAGAAAAGAACAAATGAGGAAACTGAAATATCTTATCTGGGGTGGTGGGAAGATGGTGACTCAGGTGGGACTAACTCCAGGGAGGGTGGGATGGAGCTGTCCTGGATGCTTTCCTAGGCTTTGAGCAGAGTCCTGTGGCTTTTGGGCCTCTCTGAGCTGGAAGCTGCCTAGCAGACCCAGAGCATGGAAGAGAAAGCACTACAGGTTCACTATCTAATTAAAATCATCTGGACCCAGAGAATCCCAGTACTTCAGAAGAACTGGAAGTGATAACAGAAAGCTGTGTGGAAGAACATTATCTGGTTATTATCAAGCTCACATCCACAGTACCTCTCTTCTCTCTGGCCACTCTTACTGGGCTTTGCTTACAAATAAAACTTCGGAGGAATTTACCTTTCAAACATAAGTTGGAAACCTACATTTCTGAAGGACCCAGTTCCATAGAAGAAGATAAAAATAAACAAGTCAGTGACAAGGAGAGTAGAAGCTTTGATAGAGAACCCCAACTTTCCGGAAGTTGTCAAACAATGCACATCATTGAATCTGATTAGCAACTTTTCTGAGAGTCACCAAATTGTAACCATTTGATACATCTGTTTACCTCTTTGTTAAACAGAATGCCCTTTTGTTTATTATTTGGACAATTTGTACTTCCAAGAACTTTTTTGAAAGACCATTTTCCAACAAGACTTAATTATAAGGTAGCACCTACTATGCGAATTAATGTATGTAACATTCTCAGGTTTTATCACATTTGGTGATCAGACAGAAGAACATTTTCTAGTTACTGTAGAAAAGACACATGAGTTTTCCAGATGCCCATTCTGACACCAAACTATTCTCTGGCAGATCAACTATCTCCACTGTACACAGACAAATCAGGCTTCAATCATTACTCTGTAAAAATAGAAATAAAATGCAGATGCTTCTTATAATAAAACTGCCCTACCATTTCAATGTTGATTGGAAGAAAAAAGAAAAGAGAAAATGGCAGAATTTATGACTTGCACAGCAGAAATAATTAGCAGAATAAAAAAATATTGAATCCATAGTGGTGAATCTCTCCAAGAAGTGAAAAAGAAAATAAAAAATTAGTAAAAACTGGAATGAAGGACAATCTACAAAAACAGAGGTGGGGGGAGGCAAAAGAAAGAGAGAGAGAAAGAGAGAGAGAGAGAATCAAAAGACAAATATATTAAAAGAACACATGATCTCTATAGAAGAAAAAGCCATTGATCTCAAAGACAAGACACAGAGAGACAACTTCAGGATCATAGAGCCTCTCAGAAGAACAAGGCAAGTTGAAAAACTTGATCATCACAATGTAGGAAATCATATAAAATAAAACCTCCCCAGAACTTCTGAATACAGAAAACAAAGCAGCAATCAAAATAATCCATAGGCCTCTTTCAGAAAAAAACCCAACCTATTATGCTTTAAAGTCTAAGATAGAGAGTTAAATTTAATAATTCTAATGATAAATTAGCAATTGACCAGGAGAATGACTTTCAAATATACAAGAAAAGAGATCTGAATTAAAACAAGACTTTTCTGCACCCATTAGAAAGCACAGAAGGGAAATGAATAACATATTTCAAAAAGCCAAGGCACTTAAGATATAACCTAAAATGATGTGCCCTACAAAATACCTATTAAATGGAAAGCACTGTGCTAGAGAGGAAATGCAGAGATGAGTTAGACAAGTCTCTATCTTTCAGGAGATTACAATCCAGTAGAAAACAACCCTGTTTTAGTTGTCATTTTAGACCATAAACTCCTTCCCTCTCACATCATGCTATATATTCAAAATTAGCATTTCATAAATGTTAAATTGAAATGAGCTTTTAAAATCACCAACAAAATAATCGTTGAGTTTAATACACATTCTCTTTTGATATGAAAACATTCTTAGGCGGAAAGACCAGGTCTAATACCTTTAATTCTGGGCTATTTCCTTCTTTCTAGCCATTTGGGATTTGACCTTATAGTAGAAAGACTATTGGCTTAGGAATCAGGGCCTTCACTCCAGTTCCTGATCTGGCAGGAATTATATTCAGACTTTCTACCCCAGATATACTTCATCTCTGTTTTCAGGTTCATATCATGGGTCCTAATCACTGGTGCTGTGACTTGATACATGATGGATTCCTCTAACTATTGCTGGCTCTAACTTCTGGGTGTTTGCTCAGACCAGCATCCACATATTCTTCAACATTTCTAGCACCCAAACTATTGTTTGTCCTTCCCTTCCCAGACACTGCCCCACCTACTACTCACGTGTCCTGTGAAGTAGCAGTCATTGATATTTAAGTGAAAATTAGTTTAATCTGATTGCATTCTTCCTAACACTGAAGGAATAGGAGGTTTTGTGGAGAAATACTCTTGGTACACCAAAGACATGGAGGTAGAAGAGGGGGTCTGGGCATGCTTATTGTGGAAAGAATTGGGCAGCCACAGAGTTATATCAGGGCACTAAGTGGCTAGAAGGCAGGGCGAAGTGAACACCAGAAAGAGTGAAGAAAAATCAAAATCAGAGAGGCAGCATGCCACAGTGGAATTAATATGGGATCTGGAGTTGGAGGACCCAGGTTCAAATGCCAACTCTGCTATTTATTGCCTGGGTGACCTTAAGCAAAGCATGGCAAATCCCTGGACTTCAGTTTCCAGAAAACGAATTTTGTGGAATTTCCGTTTTTCTATATTATGGAAATTTTCAACATGTCTATAAAGTGGATTACGAAAATTTCTAATTTCTACAAAATGAATGGGTTGGAACTGATGTCCTCTAATGTCTCTTACGGTTTGAATTCTTTGGTCCTATAGCTTCAGGAGTTCTCGGAGGTTATCTACTCCCATTCTCTGTCCAATAAATATTTTTCCATCTCCTTGCCTCTAAAAAATTCATAAATGATTATATGGCTATTGCTTAAACACTTCTAGTGATAGGGGAAGGTAATCATAAAAAAAAGCATTTCACTCCATAAAGTGTTAGGAAGTTTGTCTGCTGAGCCAAAAGCAGCTTTTATTCCTTATAACTTCCATCTGTTTGTTCTAGTTCTGCCCTCTGGAGCCAAGTAGAATACCTTTAATCCTTCTAAGAAAGAAAGAGTGATAAAATACCAAAGGAAAAAAAAGTTTACCCACTCAAAAAAAAAAAGTTTTGCTCTCTCACTTCTAAAAGTCAAATGTGAATTTTGGAATTCCCTTTGGAAAATAAGGCCAAAGAGAGAAGATAGTCCCAGACAGGTGGTAAGTCACCTATCTGACTAGTAGAAAGCCTGCAAGAACAAGTTGGATGATTCTAGCTGACTGCTATAATCTTGGTTGGGTCCTCTAACCTCCTGTGATTTGAAGGAGAATCCACTCCTTAGATTGGAGTGAAGATCCTTCCCCTCTGTTTGAAGATATTCCTTAAGAAACCCTACCTAACTCTCCTTAAGAAACTCCCTTTACTCACTTCTCTAACACCTGCCAAACTGGCAAGGTAAAGATACAGATACAATTGTATTTAGATAATAGGACAAATGAGGGAGTGTGTGGACTTGGGATAGAAGGGAGGGAATGGAATGTACCTTTCACTGACTCATCAGAAGGTACCCAAAATCTAAGTTACCCCATCTTCCAGATGGCTTAGCTCCCACAATTTATTTCATGTTAAGTAAACACAATATAAAGGGAAGTTAAACCAAAAGAGATGCAAGGAGTTAATTTCATAATATGTAATTTCCTGCTTTAATCAACGAGAACTGAAATTTGTCTAGTTCCTTGATTCTGTGGGTTATTTTCCTTGGTAATCATGAATGTTCCTTAAAATGAAATGACCTGCTCTCTGTTGGGGCTGCTTACATTGTTATATTTCGTTATTTTTAAATAGATTTTTTTAAGGCTAAGGAAAAAAGTGACTATGATTTATTCCCCAAAGTCAACATCTAGGAAAGTTCTCTAAAACCTGCTGGTTCTGATGAAACTCAATTCTATTTCAGAAAAACAAATGGCCTTCTAAAAGAGAAGATAGCATGATCATCAGACATCATTTCCTTTCCTTAGTTTATTTTATATTGTGTCCTTTATATAAAAAGATATTAGGTCGCCCCCATTAGGATAGGCACTTTGATTTATTTCTCCTGTAGCAATTTTTCCACTGAAATTGTTCATACTCTGGAACCTAATTCTCCTGATCAATATTTTGATTTGTTGATACAGCCAGCTAGGGTTAGAAGTAAGATTTTTGGCCATGGGACAAAATTTTAGACCTTGGACAGGATGTTAGAAATCATCTGATCATTTTATAGAAAAAGAAATTGAGGCCTAGAAAAGTGAAATAATTTCCCTAAAGTTAGCTGGTTAGTTATTTAACTCAAGACGAAAGCCTGGGATGTCTAACTCTTACTTCAGCGTACTTTTCATTTTCTCTCTTAATTACAATGTGGTTTATAAAGGTTTATCTCCTCTTTATAATGTCTGTCCTGCTATTCATTTTACATTTAAGGTTCAGGGAAGGCAAATGACTTCCCCCAAATCAAACATATATCATTGTTGCACAGCTAGAACTAGAATTTCCTAGGCTAGAAAAGACTATCTGAATTTACCTGATTTTAGCTTTCCTCAATTCCAATTCCTCTTCATTTCCAAAATCAAGAGACACATCCTCTGTGTCGTCCACCAGGGACTAGGGGAAAACAAAACCAAGAAAGACTAACTACTATGAGTTGAAAGAGTGCTGAATTCAGAGTCGAGATCAGTCTGACTCTGCCATATGTGTGACCATGGACAAGGCCCTTCACTTCTCTGGGCCTCTTTCCTCAATTGTGAAATGAAGAAGCTGGACTAAATGCACTATAAGATTCTTTCCATCTCCAAATTGTTGATCTTGTGATGTTATATGCTTCTGAACCATATTATCCCATCCCACATTAATCCATAACTTTAGGAATCCTGTAGGTACACTGCCCATTGCCTTACTTTCTTCTGGTCTCTCACAAGGAATGAAGAATAGAAACCATAGAGGGTCACACACATAGGTCAGAGATTCAGGACTGGAAGGGACCTTAGCACAGGTCCTCAATCCCTTCATTTTGCAGATGAGGAAACTGAGGCCCAGAGAAGTTGTGACTCACCCAAGGTCACACATAAGTGTGAAGTGGACTTCTAACCTAGGTCTTTCCTAACTCGAGGTCCAATACTTTATCTGTTCTACCATGCTGTCTCAGATGGAGGTATAGCAATGGTAAGAGTGTGTGTGTGTACACACACACACAAAGGACACTTTCTAGTAAAAGTCTGCTGTTAGGATGTCACACGTTGTCCCACCCTACTGTTTGAGTTCAGTCTCTTCTTTCATATTCAACGCTCGGCCCCATCACCCTCCCCCGCTACTCCTCTAAGAACTGCCCTTACCTACTCGAGACCGCCACTCCCAGTCTTTATTAATCCCCCTGTACATGATGTCACTGGGCCTGTTTGAGAAAAGGACTTACAATCACAATCCCATTTGTACCACAAGCCTCTCGTATCTCTCTCCCTTATTATCAGTCAGTCAGTCAGGCAACAAAGATGTAGTAAGTGAGATGCCTACTATGTGCCAGGCATGGTCTCAGCCCTCCCACCCTTCTCCCTCCGCCAGAGCCCTTCTTTGCCTTTTCCTCCAGCCTCTCCATTTTCTCTCCTCCCACCCCTACCCCTCCCATCCCTCTCCTTCTACCCCAACTCCCGCACCTCTCATCCCTTTTCTTCCAGCTCATCTTCCCCATTCCTCTTCCTTTAGTCCCTCCTCCTTCGTCTATCTCCCTTCCTCACTCCTCTCGCTAACCCCTTCCAGTCCTACTCCCAGCCCCTCCCAACCCTCCTTCATCGCTCCCCACCCCCACCATTTCACAACCGGGTTCCTCCCATTCTTCGTCCCTCCCTTCCACAACACCCCCTCCCCCTCCAGCCAATCCTTCGATGCCCCTCCCATCACTCTCACTTCCTAGGGCGGAGGCGACCCCATCCTCCATCGCCTACCTGCTTCATCTTCCCACCTGGCCACTTTAAGCCGGCCCAATCCGCAACTAGGTTGAGGCCTGGTTTTTTCTCGCTCTTGATGTCTGGCCACCCCTGGGCAGAAGGGTCAGGGGCATAGGTGGGATGGGATGGAGGTGGGGGGCAGCGCGTTGAGCTCGGGCTGCGGAGGTACCAGTTGCTAAGGGGCCGCCCTCCACACCCCAGAGCGCAGGCGCAGGATTGGCTGCCGGGCGCACCGGAGACCTGGACTGGAGGCGGGGCCTTGAAGAGAAGGGATAAATAGGAAAGAGTGAGTGACCAATGAGATGTTGGAGGCAAGGTGGCCCCTGGCTGAGGTGGGCGGGTGGTACTGCTGTCAAGGTGGGAGGCGGCTTTGGGGAGTCACAGAATCAGGCTTTCAAAAATTTGGGGAAATCACAGAGGTAGCATAATTGTTGTTGTTTGTTCTTGTTCTGGAAGAGGACCAGGATATCGGAAAGGCAATGTCATGACTTGCAAATGAATTAGATTAAGTGAGGCAGGACTGTGCAGAGTCACCAGTCTCACTCTCTCCTCCTGGGCCATCCGAGTCTAGTGACACGAAACAGATCAGGACTGGAGATGGCCCCAGACGCAATGGGAGACCTTGGCCTTTTAAAGCTAAGGCTTTTCCCAGGTCTCAAGCACGGTATTTAGAGTTGAAAGGGATCTAGTCCAACTCCCTAGTTTTACAGATAAGGAAACTAAAAACCAATCAGTCCAGCAATCAATCAATATTAAGTGCCTACTATGTGCCAGGCGTTGTGCTAAGTTCCAAGGATACAAGAGGCAAAAGTCAGTCACTGCTGTCAAGGAACTTACAATGCAATTCACCAGAGTTGAAGTGATTTAAGGTCTCACCAGTGGTAAACATAGCTGCATTAGAACACAGGTCCTATGACTTCAGTTGCATTTCTCTTTCCACCAAACCTCTTCATCTTGTCCAACAACTGGAACAGAAATGCCCCCTTCTAACATCTCTAGCAAATAGTCATCCAGACTGTTTAAAAACCTTCAGTGATGGGGCAGGGGGCCCATTTCCTTGCTAGACAGCTCATTCCACTTTTGGATGACTGGGGAAGAGATAGGGGAAAAGAAATATTGAAGGACTATGAGTGGGAGCCATCAATGGAGGGTGAGGTGACAGATAATTCATGAAGAGTAAAGGTGAAGATAGATGGAAAATTAATTTTTAAATATCATATCCTCAAAGTCTAACAGGATGCTGAATGAATCCCCCAACTCACACTGAGAGGTTGGGCCCCTAGAGTGAAACTGACTCAGTACTGCTTTTCTTAGGGTTCTAGAGGTAACCGTGAAGAGTTATGATTTCTCAGATGATCACAAGCTACCATCCAGTGTACTCTTCTCAGTATTGATCAGCCAATTGATTTCAATTAGTTTTTATAAGACTATTTTTTGAAAAGGTATAGTAAAGACAGAAGTTACAAAAAACATTTCCCCAAACTAGGGAGACACTGTCATCCTCCTGCGTACAAAGGCCTTAAGAGTGGAGTTCATGGGGTTGAAAAATGGGCATAAATTTAAAGAACCATACTACTGAGGCATACATATAGAGAACAAGTGAAGCCAAGGGGAAATACTGGCCCTGAGGATCTGTTATTCCCTTCTCACAGTCTTTACCAAGTTTATTTTGGGGCTAGGTGTTGTCAGTGGGAGAGTCACTGACTTGCTCAGGTGTATTGGCTCCTTACAGGATTCAGAATCTTAGCTGATGAGTCAATCCACTGTAGGACTGGGTCAACCAGGTTCCAGAACTACTGCACTACTGGCTGTGGAGTTCTCTGCTGCCAACTCAGGTTATTGAGGGGAGCTGTGATATCACTTCTGATGTTTCAAAGCTCACAAGGTTGTAGCCTGGTCAGTTCTGTCTCTATATGCTCACTTATCCAAGATCAGGAAGGCATAAGCACTAAATAAACAGGTACCACATATTCAGGGAGATAAGGCAGCTTTCTGTCCCAGAAAGTCACAATCCTTTACTATGTGGCTCACAACAGTCCTTTTTTTTTTGTGAGGGGAGAAGACAAGGCAATTAGGATTAAGTGACTTGCCTGAAGTCACACAGCTACTAAGTGTCAAGTGTCTCAGCTCAAATTTGAACTCAGGTCCTCCTAACTCCAGGGCCAGTGCTCTATTCACTGTGCCACTTAGCTGTCCCCACAGCAGTTCTTCACTCAAAAACTACTCCACTCTAACATTTTGAATGCACATTCAATGCTTCTAAAGATCTCTCAATCCTTCCAGCTCCTAAGTCAATGAAAGGTCTTTTCCTTATCATATAGCGTGGACTCCTGAGTCTTTCATGGCCAGAAGTATTCTCTCCAAAGTTCCACATGTTGGATTGGAACCAAGCAATGAATATCAATGCATGATTTGTGTTGGGCAAATCTAAGAATGCTCTAACGCAGTGGTTCTCAACCTGTGGGTCGCGACCCCCTTGGTCAAACGACCCTTTCACAGGGGCCACAGGGGTCGCCTAAGACCATCGTAAAACAGATATTTCCGATGGTCTTAGGAACGACACCGCTCCTCTTTCTCTGTTTCCAGGCAGGTCTGCCCACATGCAGATACGCCCACATACCAATATTAAAGGGTCGCAGCATTAGGAAGCTTGAGAACCACTGCTCTAAGCCCTTCCCATCACAATTAAATTGAGTGGTCTGGTTAAGAAAGGGTCAAAAGTAAGGACATAGTTGATAGAAGGAATCTGCTCCTAATTTTCAGGGAGGGGAAAAAAAGTTTCATATACATGCCATGACTTACTACCAGAGTTTTTCTTAAATAATGAATGATCAGAGGCTAGATAGTTCAGAGTTGACTCACGGGCAGTCAGAGGAATGCTATTGGGTGAAGCAGAATCATCATTGAGGGCCTTTTACTTCATTAAGAAAATCTTGTATACCTTAACCAAATCACTCCCCCCACCTCCCACCCCAACACATATACCCTCCTTGAAGGACTAGACAGAGTAAACTGGACACTTTATTTTAGAGATGAATACTTTTTGGTAGCCAGAATAGTAGGTTTCACCTCTTTCTGGAGTCTGGAAACAGGGTTTTCTAGTAATTTAATACTAGTAATTTCTAGTAATTTAAAAGTGGGTTTCATCTCTACCACAAGTTTTTTATATTTTACAACTCCTCAAAATGTCAGTTTGAAATTTAGAGACTGAAAGTCAGATATGACAGTTGAAAAAGGTTAGGACTTGGAAAGGTCTTCACAAGTGGCTAATAATGGAAATTAAATGGCAAGAGTAGTGAAAAGGGGGCTCATTGAGAAATGAGAATGCAGCAGAAATTTAGGGGCTTTTTTTTCTCCCCAGAATTGCCAATAGGTTTTATGTGTCTTTTAATTAGGGCTCATATGTGTCCGGCCGGGAAATCACCTATAGAAACCCAACTTTTTGTCCGTTACCAACTGCTCTTGAGTTGTGGTTAGTCTCTCAAAATACCCTCAATGCTCTACATCTGGGCAAAGAAAAAGGAAAAGAAGCCTCGATCATTCAAAAGTGAGAAAAACCACTGACATTTGGTCTTGGAATTCAGACACATAGATCATAAATGTTTGCATTCACCCAGTTCAATGGCAGGTTGCCTCTTCCTGGCTCAGCCCTATTGTTGGTTGTTAGTTCAAGACCCAACTGGAGCAGTTTAGAGAAGACATTAACATGATCTACCAGGTCTCCCTTGCCTCCATTCATGTGATTATTAAGCAACTGCTTTGTGCTAAGCTCTAGGGGTACAAAGATAAAATCGAAAATGTTTCTGTCTTCAGGGAGTTTTCATTCTTTGGGGAAGAAAAAAAATAAACACTTTTCTTGACACTGCCCTTTCATGGTTATCTGCCTAGCTGTATGATATCCTTCTTTGTCCCCTTAGCTGGTCCATCATCCATACGCTCCCTCGAGTTGTGGTTGTCCCCAAGGTTCTGTTCTGGTCTTTCTCTTCATCTCTCTATATCTTGTCTCTTGATGAGATCATTAATGCCAAGGAATTACATTTTTACCTCTATGCAGATAACTCCTAAATCTATTTATTCAGTTCCATTCTTTCTCCTGGATTTTTGTAATATATTACTGGACATTTCCACCTGGATGTCCCATAAGGCATCTCAAACTCAACTTGGAGCAGCTATGTGGAATAGTAGAGAATGGAACTTGGAGTCATGAAGGCCTGAGTCTGGATCCTGCCTCAGACCTTTATTAGTTGTATGGCCCTAAGAAAGTAATTTAATCTCCTACACCTGAGTTTCCTCCTATAAAATAAGGGAGTTAGACTCAGTAGCCTTTGTGATCCTTTTCAGCTCCAAATCAATTATCTTAGATCCAAAACAGAATTCAGACTTTATGTTAAGCCCATCTCTCTTCAAAATTTCCCTGTTTTGGTTGAAAGCACCACCATCCTTCCAGTCACCTAGGTTTGCATTCTTGGAGCCAACCCAGCACTGTCTTTGTTCCCTCCCTCCCTGGTATCCAATTAATCTCCAAGTCTTATCAGTTCTTCTTCCATGATGTCTCTCTCATTCATCATTCTCCTATTTATCTCCATTCGCGTAGCTGCTTCAAGATTTCATTTCTTGCCTCATCTATTTAAATTTCCAGCTTTTAGTTTCTCCCTCCTCCAATACCTTATTTACGAAGCTGCCAGTATTATCTTTCTAAAGCACAGATACTGTATTCTAGGATAGGCCTAATGTAGCCCAGTCCAGTGATTTAGGCTTGAGGTTAAAATACAATAAGGGACTTATATCCCATGAAAATGCAATGAAAGAACTTCTAAAGTTAAAACAGATGTAAAATGCTTTTCCTCTTCACCTCCACAGTCAACACACAGCTGGCCAGGAAGATCTTCCATAAGAGACAGGAGTTTAGATAAAACCTCTCTTCGTGCTACAGGTGGCAAAAAAGCCAAATGGCCTTTCCCTTAAAGAACCATCCCAGCTGCATGCGTGGGCCACCTGGTGTGTGGGGTGCTGAATGGGCCTAAGAGGGTTGGCTGCTCCTCAGCAATGACTCTCTACCCTACTGTCCCCGGTGTGGCCACTGAAGGCAGCAGCACAGAATGAACATAGCAACAGCAGCAATAGAAAACAAGTATGGATCTTACTGCCATGGATCTGACCAAGTTCCTCCCTTGCTCAAGAAGCATTAGTTGCTCCTTATCATCCATAGGATAAAATATAAACTTCTCTCCCTAAAATTTAAAGCCATTTATGATCTGATATTTGCCTATTTTTCTAGAGTCTAGACATTACATATTATTCTCTTTTATGTTCTCTCTGTTCTACTTACCTATCTTATATTTATTTATTTCTTACATTTTACCCCATACTCAGCAATCCCATTTTCCACCTCCATGCCTTTGCTTAGGCCCCTATAACTAGAATTCAGTCCCTTTTTACCTATAGCTTAGCTTCCCTCGAGACACAACTCAGAGGGCCTCCTGTTACAAGGAAACCTTTCCTCATTCCCTTGGTTTTTAAGGTTCCTTTACTCCTCAAATATGTCATATTTCTTTATCTGTTTAAATTTTGCCTTACCTTGAGGAACCCCAGTTATCATACCTACTTCCTGTTCTATACCTCCCTGTATCCAAGCATATGATTTTTGACTAGGTTCAGTCCTACAGAGCTTGGTTTCTAATAAAAACAAGGGCAAGACTCTTTATTCTCATATTCTACAACTCCTTATGTGTTCTACCCTGGTGCCCCTGGGATGATTTTAATTATGGCTCATTTACAAAAAAAAAAATGGGGCATAAAAAGGTGCAAGCCTTTTTATCAGGAATTGGGAATGGAATAATTAATTTACTCCTATACACAGAAAGAAAGCTTAACGCAGAAGACTAACAAGTAAACATCAATGGGATTACTTAAAAACAGGATTCAGTAACTTACCTTCTAACTACTATTACAATCTCCTCAGAAGCTACTAACTAAATATAAAGCAACCTGCAGGACATATAGATAGACATTTTAGATTTCACTTTTATTCAACATTATCCAAAAAGTTGTCAGCACATGTCTGCTAGTAAAATGGCCATGTGGGGGCAGCTAGGTGGTGCAGTGAGTAGAGCACGGGCCCTGAAGTCAGGAGGACCTGAGTTCAAATGTGACCTCAGACCCTTAACAGTTACCAGCCATGTGACCTTGAACAAGTTACTTAATCCCAATGGCCCTGCCTTCCCCTTGCAAAAAAATAAGTAAATAAAATGGCTATGTTTGGTCCAGTCTCTTTCTTGTTTGCCGTAGCTCTAGCCATCCTCCCTAAGAACACTGGAGCAGTGCCAGGGAGGGCTGCCTTTTGGCTCTAACCTCCAATAGGAACTCTGGGCCTGTCAGCGTCACATGGTGACCTCTGAACTTGAATCTGATCATATCAGTATGCTTTTGTTCCTAAAATTGGGGGGGGGGGGGGGTTGTGCAATGAAAAGAGACAGTCCAAAGGCAGACCGAGACTTGTCCAGGCAGGACATAAGCCTTAGATACTATGTGCTCATGGTCACATGGAAGTTATGGGGTGGTCAAGGCAAGTTGTCCCTCCCCATACTTGTCTCACAGAAAAGAAGACAGTCAGAGAGTTGGGTTCTTTTGTTTTGTTCATCCACTGAGTTATCAGCAGTTCTGGCTATGCAGTCAATATATGAAGTCCACATCATCTCAAAGTACAGACCCTTTAGTCCTGAGTCATTAGTAACTAGAAACAGGTCCCAAAGTTTCCTAGTGAACACATGCTCCAAGGAATACAGTTCTCCCTTCTACATAGTGACTTTCCCCATTGCAGTTTCAATATATTGAGGGTCAGCATAAGAAATTAAATGGGAATTTGAGGAGAGTTTTCCGGAAGCCTCAGAGGACACATGAAGGCCAGCAGATGACACCAAAAAAGTTTAGAACCTTAGAATTGCATAAAATATATTATAGTATTGTCTAATATAAAAATATTTTCTCTTTTAATTCTATAATAATTCAGATGTCTTCTCCAGTACAAAGAGAGGGCCAAAATAGTTTCCGCAGATTTTCCGGATCACAGAGGTACTGTGATCCTAACCCCTGAAATGTGGAAGGAATAACTGTACTCTCGTTACAGTTGAATCTACTCCCAGTAGAAAGAAAACTAGTAGAAAACAAGGACTAATTTTTGTCTATCTTTCTGTCCCCAGCACCTAGCATTATGTTTTGTATGTGGTAGACACTTAATAATGTGTGTTGAATTGAACAGTCCAGTGGCTATAGGTCTGAAGGAATTCATCTAGGTTGTTCGGCCTACTCAGACAGAAATAGGAGACCACTGAACTATACATTAGGATCCCTACGGGCTGCATATTGGCTTAGAAAACCACATATTAACATTATCTGTGTTTTATTATATTTTTGGTTTAATATTTCCCAATTACAGTTTAATCTGGTTGCAGCTACATGCAGGAGTGTTCTGGTCCACCTGCAGTCCACAGACTGTTTTACACCTCTGGACTAGAGTGGTCAATTGAGCAATTTGATACATACAATCTTATTCTCAAATTTTTTCTTGTGTTGTAAATAATGTCTCTCCAAACTAGATCAAGAACTGGAGTTCAGGGACCCTTTCCATATCTCTCCCACAGGCCCTGGAGTAATGCTGGGTCCATAGGAGGTACTTGTTGATTGAATAAGCGTTTGGAATTGGTCACATTCTCCACCCTTGAAGGCAAGGCATTGGGGAAGGCAATTGAATTTGCAGTAAACTCCCAGGCACCTCAAGTCCCCTTCCTCAGCCTAAATTGGTTTTAGCGCCCAACGCAAGAGGTGCCTCTTCTTCAGATGTGCCAGGCTTCTTACAAAGTTACCCAATAGTCAAAATTTAGACGTCGAAATCATTCAGATAATTCAAGTTGAGGAAATCCCCTCCCCTCAATCTGTGCCTGAATTAGCAAGGTAATTTCCTTCAGGCCTCAGGACATTCTCAGAATCAAGTTTAAGCCCTTCCATGCTGCCTAACGATACTGTGGGAACCTTAGGAAAACTCAGATTACAATCTGTAGATTGTGTTCGTATCTGTGTGTGTCTGAGTGTGTGTGTGAGAGAGAGAGTGTGTGTGTGTGTGTGTGTGTGTGTGTGAGAGAGAGACAGAGACAGAGAGACAGAGACAGAGACAGAGAGACAAAGAAACAGAGAGAGACAGAGACAGAGAGAGACAGAAAGAGATAAAGACACAGAGACAGAGACAGCATTAGTGAGAAAGAGACTGAGACAGAAAGAAAGGGATAGATCAAGACCAAGAGAGAGAGACAGAGATAGACAGATTTACCTTCTCGAGAACTTCCCCAAGGTTCTCCTCTATATGTTGGCCCACGTCATGATGGGAAATGAGAACACAGGGACAAAGCAAGGTGAAAAATGACTCTTGGGAATCATCTCTGAGGTGAAGATCCACAAATGGGAAGGAAGGAACTCTAATTCATATATTTTAAGTTTACATTCTAATCAGCTTGAAACATTTTCACTTTATTGTCTCTTATTTTCACTTATTTTCTCACTCATGTTTCTGTGAGGAGCCAGCTGGGTAGGAAGACTCTTCTCCATTTTACTGAATCAGAGAAAAAGGTCCAGAGAGATGAAAAACCTCTCTCAGGGTTACGTGATAGGACAGAGACAGGTTTGGGGCTAGGACCAAGATTTCTTCTTTTCTAGTGCAGGATTTATCTGTACTAAGTGTTTGGACCAAGATTTCTTCTTTTCTAGTGCAGGATTTATCTGTACTAAGTGTTTGGAAAAGTCTGGAAGGGGATTGGGGGAGTTTCTACAACATGTCTTTTTGGTCATGGAAAAGATATGGCCGTCATGAAGTGAGTTCACAGAGCAATGAACCAGCATACCATGCTGTGTGACTAGGAATTAATCAGCATCACGGTACTGTGGAAAGAATATTAACTTAAGAATCAAGAGGTCTGGGTTCAGTTTTCAGCTCAGCCACTATGTGACCTCATGTAAATTACTTCACCTCTTAACCTCAGTTTCTTTTTCTGTAGAATGGAGTCAATGATCTTTAGGGTTCCCTCCAACTCTATTTTTTCTTTTACTCTAACATTTACTCTTTCTATGCCTCAGTTTCTCCCAATGCAGGAATCAGATATAGCAATGCTGAACTAAAGGGGCTGAGAGAGAAAACGCAGCAAACAAGGATAGTTTATTCTATATTGAGGAAGCTACTGGATAGTAGAGACTATTGGAATGTATCATGTGTTAAAGCATACACCAACAGAAAGACTGCTTTAGATGAAGAGAAAAAGAGGAAACTCACTTGAGAGTAACTCCCTTCCCTTCCCATGTTCATGGTTTGGGATTCTTGCCATTCCAATCCATCGTGAAAAAATGTTACCAGATTAATCTTTCTTTCAAAACCCACTTTGCATCACCTCCATAGCATAAAAGTATCCAACATCTCACTGTTTACACATAAAATCCAGACTTCTATTCTTTGAATGAGACTCTCCAGAACAAGTCTGGCTCCAACTTCTCCCCCCAACCTTATTTCCCACTTCTCTCTTATGAAAACTCTTCAGTCACATAGGTCTATTCTTGGTTCCCCAACATCAGCTCCTCTGCAAGAACAAAGGAAGCCACTGCTACTTCATTCCTGAGTCTGAAATGCCTTCTCTCTTTCCTTCCACCACTTCCAGCTCCTCTAGGAAGCCTTCCCCCAGGGCCCCAGAGCCCAGTGGTCACATTCTTTATTAAATTCCTACAGGTCTTAAGGTCAGTTTCACCTGTCTGGTCCTTATCATGGTGGGCTCCATTACTATGAGAAACACTGCTGTCAGGAACAAGACTCAGGGTAGGCATATCTAGTCGTGCCAGAAGGGAAGGAAACAGAAACTCCAAGTTTCTGATGGAGATAGGTCTTGACTTCTCAACTGTAGTAGCTGTACTAACAGGCCAGGGAAATTCGTTGCTAGCTCCCAAGAGGGTGGAATCACTGAGGCCAAGGAATAGCGCTAAGGATTTGGAATAAGAAAGAGTCCGAGTTCTCAGAGGAAACCTGATTGACTAAATGCCATCCTCTCTACAAAAGAAACTTCTTTCCAAGACAGACCAGTCCACCATAAGATGGATTTAATTGTTAGGAAGTTCTTTTCTTATGTAGCACAGGCTCTGAGGTTACTATTTCAAATCCCTCAAAACTGGTACTTTAGGTCTCTGGAGGATAGCTGATAAGGGTCTAGGGTTTTGGTGGTGGTGGTGGTGGTGGTGGTGTGTTTTGTTTTTTTTTACTGCTGCTCACAAACTTCTAGCTGGTTAGCTATCTCTCCCTCCCAATATCATTTAACTAGCTATCAAGGCCTCCATATAACTATGCACACCAATCCAATTTTACAAAGGGAGCATTTACTTCATTAGAAAACCCCAAACAGAGGGCACACTCTGCTCTGGTCCTTATAGGGGTGCAGGGGAGGCTCAAACTTAAGCATATTAATACTTAATCAAATTCTCCTAACAGGGGGTGGGGATATTTCCTGACCTTCGAGTTCTTTTTTCACTCTTTAAAATAAGTCTCCACCAAGTTCATCTCTAGGTATGGCATAGCCAATGGACAAGTCACTCCTTTGATGAAAGGACACTGTGTCTTCACAGCCAGGTTGATTCACTGGTGAGTTGGGTCAAGCAGGCTCTTCAGGGCTGGCTCCTCATTAGACTTGGCTATTGAGTTCCTAAGAGGACCTTTGGTAGCCCTTCCAACTTTTTAAAATACTCCAAGTTGTAACCAGGTATACACAGATACATGGCGGTTAGGTGAGTAGATAGGGTAGTTATAGTATGCTCATAGCATTCCTTGCTCCTCACTCAAAAGTTGCTGGGGAAGAGTTTGAGACTGGTCTTCCCCCACTTTTCACTGGAAGAGTGTGTGTGTGTGTGTGTGTGTGTGTGTGTGTGTGTGTGTGTGTGTGAGAGAGAGAGAGAGAGAGAGAGAGAGAGAAAGAGACAGAGAGAGACAGAGAGACAGAGAGAGGCAGAGAGAGACACAGACAGACACAGACAGAGATCTAGAGATAATTCATAGTTCAGTGCAAGAATCAAAGCTATATCTCCTTTTAAATTGATAGAATTCCTGCTCCCCAGCCATCATGCTGTGTTTCTGGGGGTGGGGCAAGGTAGAAGAGAACCAAGGAATCACCTGGTTTTTGCTGTATCATCTCACACAATCCAGTACTCCCTAAGTCCTGCAAATCAAGTGGAATTAAAGAAAAAAATATTTATTAAACATTTGCTATGAAGGAAGCTCTTGAGATACACACAAAGGAGGTCATTGTATACTAACACTGTAATTCCAAATGCTCTGAAACAGAGTAGGGAGTCAAGCACGGGTTTGGGGAAAAAGAAAAAGAAAAAGATGAGGCACTCAAAGACGAAATAAAAAAGAAATTTTTACTGTATAACAGCATGGGAAGGATATAGTGTTTGATTAGCTGGATGTGACTCCCTTGGTTCCATCCGTTATGACAGAGCAGGTGACTCATACTGCAAAAAGCACAAGAGTCTGCTGGTTAATGCGCTTAAAACTAGCTCCCTGCGGGGAGAAAGGTGCACACCAGACACTTTTAAGTTTAATTTGCATTATTGATATTTTCTCCCTTGCTTTCTTAAGTCTAGACAATTAACAAAACAATACATAGAGCCCTGATTGGAAGCATTTGTCCATTTCTAAAGTACAAAGACTCTGAAAATTTAACAATTGACTCTCCAGAGCTGGTACAAGTTGGCTCCAATAAAGCCCTGAATAGTGGCAGGGCCACATTAAGTCTAAGGAGTCCCATCTCCTCATGTACTGGCCTTTTATGACAGCTTGAAAGCCAGGTCAAAGGTTTAAGCCTTATTCCCTTGAACCAATTAAATCCTGAGAATAGTTTCATTGCCTTTTAATAAAAGAAAAAACTAATCTTGCCTTCTACTTCAATATTCATTTTATAGTTGAGGAAACTGAGGCTGAGATAGGGAAAGTGATTTGCTCAAGACCAAACAGGTAGTAAGTGGGAGAGAAGAGATATGAGCCAGGTGCAATTAATTAAAAATCAATGTTCTTGCTTTTGTTGGATACTTAATATTTCCCTGTCCCTATGAGCTAAGATCAGGGGAGAAACCAGACCTAACCCTACCCTTTTTTTTTTTTTTGGAAGGGATCTGAAATTCCTTCCATTCCAGCATCAGGGGCCCCAAACTCAGAACTTTTTCATTAAGGATGGAGAAGTGAGGAGTGAAGAGGGATTTTCTACCTTGAAAGTCCTATAACCACCATGTGGGGGATTGGGAGGATCCCAGTATGGATAGGTGTCAGCCCTCAAGTACAAGTTGCCCTTTCACAAATAGCTTCTCATCTTTCCTGGGCTGACTTTGCCTATAAAATTCTGAGGCAAAGGATCATAACTATCCTTGCCTTGAACACTTTGAAATCTCTATTCTCCTAAAATCTAGATTCTAGAATTCTCCTAGATTCTAAACTAGACCATTCGTTTGATTACTTGGTCTTCCTTTCTCCTGGCACAAATTCTATAGTGGAGTAGTTACTTCTCCCCAAAGTTCCTTTTCTTTCTGCTTTAGCAACCAGTTCCTCCTTGTTGGTCAGAATTAAGACCAGAATGCTATGGAGATCCCCCCCTCACCACAAGGCTTTTTCTTCCTTCTGAAGGAGGAAATTGTCCCAGAAACAAGTCATGAATTTATTAGTTAAGCTGACTTTGGAGAATGAGAACTCCAGCAGGTATCTGAAAAATTTAAGTCCTCATTACTATTATTTGATTCATTAAAGCAAAATATGTCTTCAAAGTCTCCTCTAAAAAGTGTCAAATCTGTACTAGTTTCCCCAAAATGTGTAACAATAGAAATAACCTACATGAGGGATAGAGGGACTAGCTCCATTTTACGACTGAGAAACTTGAGACCCAGAGAAAATAAATGACATACCTAATTTCTAATCCAACAAAAATTTAGTAAAGCCTTTACTCTATGCACAGCAAAGAGAAAACCAGTGTTTGTCTTTGAGAAAGTTGTTGTTGTTGTTTTTAACCTGGAGTTCATGATCTTGTTTTAAAAATATTTCAGCTGTATTCCAAAATAAACGGTTTCTTCTGATAGCTTATGCATTTTATTTTATACATTTACATTTTATGAACTCAATTTAAATTTTATGCATTTATACATTCTGCTACTGTGCTATAAGAAATGATGAGCAGGCAGACTTTAGGAAAACCTACAAAGACTTACATGAACTGATGCTGAGTGAAGTAAGAAGAAGCAGGTGAACATTGTACACAGTTATAGATACATTGTGCAATGACTGACTTTGATAGATTAGCTCTTCTCAGCAAAACAAGGACCTAAAACAACTCCAAAAGACTTGTGATGGAAAATGCCATCCACATTCAGATGAAGAAACATGGAGTCTGAAGGCAGATCGAAGCATGCTATTTGTTCTCTTTTTTGTCTTGTTTTGTTTTTTCTTTCTCAAGGTTCTTCCCATACATTCTAATTCTTCTATACAACATGACTAATGTGAAAATGCATTTAATAAGAATGTATATGTAGAGCCTGTATCAGATTGCATGCTGTTTTGGGGAGGGAAGAAGGGAAGGAGGCAGAGAAAATTTAAAATTTATGAAAGCAAATGTTGCAAAATAAAATTTATTTATTTATTTATTGAAAAATAAAGAAAATAAATGTTCATTGAAAAAAATATCATTCTGAGAAAAAGGCCTTAAGAGTCACCAAACTGCCAAAGGGACATGAAACACACAGAAAGACTAAGAGCCCCTGTAACAGAGGAAGGATATGACTTACAAGAAGATAAATAGATCAGCACAGTTTGAGGAGGTAGAAGATACCAAAAAGTTCTCATAGGAGGTGACCATCAGCTGAATTTCTAAAGAAGATATAAGGATCCTATTGCTTCCTAGATACTTTGAATGGGGTATCATGAAGGAATCCCAGGCACAACTTATTAAGTCACTAAACATTCATTAAGCACCTACAAAGTTCCAGGCACTGTACTAAGTTCTGAGGATATAAATTCAAATAAAAACAAAGACAGTCCCTGCCCTCAAAGAGCTTACAATCTAATAGGGGAAAACAACACACTTCAGGAAGCTGAAAAAGATGGGGAAAGGAGGCACTCTCTTCTGCATGGGCGTGATGGAGAGTTTTAAAGATATCCAAAACCTTAGCACAGAGGACAGCTTCTGCAAATGTTAAGAGGAAGGAGATGGACTCCCCAGTGATGGGATGGTAGGTCTTCCTGTTAGACTAAAATGTAAAGTACATAAAAAGGAATAATGTTTATATGGCTGTCAAAGTAGGATGAAGCCAGATTTGAATGGCAGGTTAGGAAGTTTGAATTTTATCTTAGATGTCATAGAAAGTCTTTGCTATTTCTTAAACAAAGGTAAAGACCAGAGTAGAAATGAGGTCTTCTGACTAATGGTTCAGTATTCTTTCCATTTTAATGACACATGTTCTTAGCAGATTGTGTGTGTGGTCTGCCCTTCATTCTCTAAAAGGACCATGACATTTGGATTTGAGTGAGGGAGGGCTGTGCAAAGTCACCAGCCTCAATTTCTCCTCCAGAGCCATCTGGGTTGTCCTTTCTTCTCCCCTTCTCTCTCCTCCCCTCTTTTCCCCTCACCTCTTCTTTCTCTCTTCTCCCCTCTCCCCTCCTCTTAGTAGAGCTCTATATTGTATATGTTGGCTATAGGGGACACAAAGAACCTTTTTTTCTTTTTTGTCATCTCTCTCAGTTCTGCTATTCATTCATTTGCTATGAGACCTCTGATAAGGGGCTAATCTTTTCTGTGTTTAAATTAATTATCTGTCCAAACACAATTCAATTCAACAAGTATTTATTGGGGCAGCTAGGTGGCTCTGGAGTCAGAAGGGCCTGAGTTCAAATCCAACCTCAGACATTTGACACACTTACTAGTTGTGTGACCTTGGGCAAGTCACTTAGCCCCAATTACCTTACCTTCCCCCCTCAAAAAAGAAAAACAAACACCAAGTATTTATTGTTTCCTATGATCCCCACAGGAATAAGAGCAAAAAATCATCCCAGCATTCAAAGGGTACAAAATGGATTTCCCTCATCTGTTATGCCTTCCTTATCTTTCTCATTTCTCAGGACAATATAAGACACCCAGAAATAGAAGGTGAACAGTCCTCAAAGCTGCAGAGTAAAATGCTGTAGAATAATTGATATTATTTTATTTTTATTTCTCAAGCTAATTTGACTTTAACCTCTAGAATTTCTTACCAGACTGTTACTAATGTACAATTCTAGTTCAGTTTCCTTAAAGAAAAAAAAAGAAACTAGACATAGCTAGCCAAGACCTTTAGAAATCTGTTCCAGAAATACCCAAACCAAATTTTCAACATTCCCATCATCACCACTTCTGCCTGAGATGGGTGGGTGGTGCTGTACCCACATCCCCTTATCCTTCCTCAGTTCCTAAACCAGACATTGGCTCATCTGAGAAAATCAGTCAACTCTGATCGATGGAAGTAGGGAAAACCACTATAGATACAGCAAATCAGTAGCAATTATTCATCCTCACTACAGTCACACCAAGTCTTTCTCAAACTGATTTGGCTGTAGAACACTATAGGGCTTGAAATCTGGTGATGGAGTATACAAATTCCAATCTAGGGTAGGAGTGGGGGAGTGGTTGGGAGTTTGTAATAACCTGGGCATGTACCTCTCTGAAGATGTAATAAATAGACTGGTTAGATGGTAGATAGATACATAGATACACAGATAGATAGACAGACAGATAGATAAACATATCTATGAATAGATGGATTGGGACAGAACATTCATTACAGTTACCATGTACCAGGCACTGTTCTAAGAGCTGAAGATACAAATGCAAACAAACAAGATAGTCTCTGTCTTCAAGGAACTTACATTCTAATGGTGGAAGATAGCACATAGAGGGATGCTGGAAAGGGGGTGAGGAACAGCCTTTGTAGAAGAATGGTGCTGGACCACCAGAAAGTAGACAGGAAGAATCATGGACCCTAGGTCCTCTCAGGGCCAACCTTGGATCAAAGAGAAGGTGAAAGCTCACCTGTTCAGGGCTGGGGGATTCAGGGGTGAAGTCTAAGTTTCTGCTAGCAGAGGCTAAGGATGAATGCTAGAATAGATGCCCTGGTGTAGGGGACATGGTGAGGAAATAAGAGGAAAGTCATGTGGAGGTCTGGGCAGGATGAAGTGTAGAATGAGCCATGCGTTTTTAGACATGGCCAGTGTGCTGATTTGTTTTGCTTAACTGAAATTATTTATTTTGTGTAAGTTTTATATTTACTTATGTCAATCAGTCAGTCAACAAGTACTGATGTTGGAAACTCTATCAGTATTCAAACATCACTATTGTGTGGACATCTTTTGTTTGGATTTTTTTTCCACTATAGAATTTTTGCTCTTTGAAGGCAGGGACTGTTTCATTTGTGTCTTTGTTTCCTCATGGACCTAGCACATAGTAGGCATTTGATAAATGCTTGTTGAGTGTTTCCTTTTTAATGGGCTAATTATTACAATTGGGAGATGACGGTGAAAATTATATGAAAATCAACAAAATGTTTAAAAGAAAAAAATTCATTTGGATGTATTTTGGAGCAAAATATGGGTACAGTGGGAAAAGAACAACTGATTTGGACTCTGATAACCTGGGTTCAAATCCTGACTCTAAAAAAGACATCCTGGTTTTGCTTTTAGTTTTTGTTTTTAGTTTTTGTTGTTGTTTTGGCTTACACCTTAAAAAGAGATTCCCAGATATCCCTGAAGGGGAAATTCCCCAAAGTCTCTAGTGTGTTACGTTGGAGAAATGAACCCCATGGTGGTACTGGATGCTCTTCAGAGGTGTCAAACTTACAGCTCTAGTGGGTAGGACAGCAAAACTCCCTAAATACTGAGTGTGGCCAAAACCAAATTAAAATGAAATTGAGAAATGCTTGACAAAATAAGTAAGAATACAATGCACCATAGTTAATGTTTGAGGCTGTTCAGTCGTGTCTGACTCTGTGACCCCATTTGGGGTTTTCTTAACAAAGATACTGAAGTGGTTTGTCATTTACTTCTCCAGCTCATTTTACAGATGAGGAAACTGAGACAAACAGGGTGAAGTGACTTATCCAGAGTCACACAGTAGTAAGTGTCTGAGACCAGATTTGAACTCAGGAAAAGGAGTCATCCTAACTCCAGGCCTGGCATTCTATTCAATTCCCAAACTTATTAGCCGTACTGTCCCCTTTTCTTAAAAAAAAATAAATAAATTTTAAAAAATTACTCAGTACCTCCCTGGGGTTAGGTTAGGTTAAACCTTATTTTTATTCAACGGTTGAGGAGTGTTGAATAAAAATACTGCCCCATCCCACTGTTCTGGATCCCCTCAGGGGGAGGTATCATACACTTTGGAAACCCATACTTGACTATAGTATCACCTAACTACCCCACTTAGACAATGTTATTTTCTGTTTTTCTAAGTCAATATGGGCAGGAATCTGTTTCTATTTGACACCATCACTTCCCGCTGGCTTCTAGCCTTTCTTTCCTTTCAATGACCTTTCCTTAAGAAAGTGTAGAGCCCCTTCTCTCTGCAGCCAGAACCAGGAAGACTGAGGTATCTCTTTTCCCATGCTCTCACCAGTTCTGCCCCTCATAAAGGCCAGGAACATTGAGTGATTAGTCAATCTCTACCATTGAGGAGAGTCTGGTGAAAAAGGACCTCAAGCCCTGGGTTACAGTGTGATTCATCCTGTACCCCACTGGGAGCACCCTGGTCCCTTCCATCCTTGCAGATGTGTTCAGGCCCCACCCCCACATATAAAGGACCCTGGCTGGGGTGCCTAATAGTCTGCTGGGGATGATACACTTGAGGGTGGTGATAGTGATAGTAATAGCTGACATTTACGTAGTCCTTTATGATTTGTGAGGCATTTTATGAACATTATTTAATTTGATCCATAAAAACCCTGTGAAATAAGTTCTACCAATGTTATTGACCCTATTTTATAGATGATGTTAAGTGACTTGCCCATAATTATATAACTAGCAAGTGTCAGATGTGAGATTTGAACTCAAGACTCTTCTGAAGTCAAATCCAGTATTATTTCTTCTATAGAACACAAAGAACCGTTGCTAGTTAGAAAATAAGGAAGGTGGATGGGGAGTGGGGGAAGGGATAAGAAAGCAGATCAAAAGAAAGTTTCACGGAGCTAGAACTTGTCTGCCACCAAGAACCAGTCTAGGAGGCCAGGCAGAAGAATTGAGTCCTTCCTTCTGGTAAGGTATGCAGACCTGAGCCATTAGTGCAGCAACGGTATTGAATTTTTCTAAATACAGAATGAGATTCATAGAACTACATAAATTACTAGACATGGGAGGTACTGTTAATATCATATCATCCAATACCTTCATTTTACAAAAGAGGAAACTTAGGCCCAATTAGGAAAAATGACTTGCCCAAGGTCATACAGCTAATCAGTGCCAGAGCCAGGAGTTAAGCCTGCCTAGTTACCACACAAAAGTTCTTTTCAGTGAACCACACTGCTCTAATTTAGCTTGGTGTCTCTGCAGAACCCAGGACTGAGAAATCAGCAAATTGCCCATGTTAGTTCCTGTCTAGGTAACAGGAAGTGATCTACTTCCACTCTTGGGAAGTCTGACCAAAGTGCTTCCACCTGGACATCACAGACATGGAAGGTAGATCTTCTCCATGGAGTTTTAAGTGTGTTCACTTCTGATTTGTTTGCTTTCCCAGGGGAGAAAATCTGAGTGGTACCTTGAAGAGGAACCCAAATGATGTCTCACCTCCCATTTGAGCCAGAGGGGTTGGCAATCTTAGAGCTGGGTCACCCAAGGCAAAGAAAGCAGTGGCTGAGAAATCCCATTCCCAGGACCCAGAACCATGAGGAGGAATAAATGAATGAAGCCATGGACTCCACAGGAGAATCTACCTGTAATTTGATTAGAGCCCAGACCTTACTCAATGCTAGGAGTTTCAGGGACTTTCCAGAGCCTACCAACGATGCTTTAAGAAAGATTTTTCTTCAGTCCTTTAGATGCCTCATTTTATTCTGCTACCCATATACTCAATGTGAAACTAAAAGCTGCGTCTCAAGTCAGCTTGGTGGGTTTGGCTTGCCTTCTTGGTCTCAGTCATGTGTCAGAATGTCAGGTCTTGCAACTACTGTCCTTGTGAAGGCCTGTGGAGGCTCATCCCGGAACCCATTGCTCCTTCCTTCCTCTGCCCAGCCCTTACTCTTTGTGGTTTTTCTTCCAAAGATTCCCTTTGAGGACATTCATAGAGGTCTGTCGATTTCTTAGCAGCCATTACCATTTGAGAGGGGACATATCTCCTCTCAAAATTAAACTATCTTTGCTCATCACACTCATCCTACCCCCTGTTCTTGGATACAGAGTGGCTTCTAAAGCTTTAAACAGGCACACAAATAAAGTTAGAAATCCACATACTCAGCAAAATTTCAAAATTGATATTTTATATTTTGCCACCTTCTCTTTTCTTGAGGCCCTCAAAGGATATTACAGCTGGGCAGGTCCTCAGAGCACTTGAACTAGGCCTTGAAAGGTAAGCAGGATTTTAGCAGGTATTGTTGAATGTTGTTTAACCAGGGATCAACATGACTGGGGATACATTTTAGTAAGACTAATATAATAGTCATAGGCAGAGTGGATTAGAGTAGGGAGGGTTTAGAAAGAATAGGGAAAAAAGATTAAGCCCTTGGGAAATCCCCTTCCTGAGAAAATTCTTCCTTCTAGTCATTCCTTCACTTTGGATGTTCTCACAGGGCATATCACAAGCCAGCTACTCCATTCCTAAAACCATTTTCTTCCTTTGTGGTCTCTGTAACCGAGAACTGAATAACACTAAGAGCAGGCTGGATTGTTAAGAGGAGAGTTTGCACTAAGGAAGGCAGAGGTTTTGAAACTAGACCCTCAGCTGACTCAAGAGTCATTGTCATGTTGGTAGATGTTTAACAGCTAGTTCCCTAGAGGGGAGAGTGTGCTCTGGACACTTAATTTAATCTGTGTTATGGACATTTTCTCTATCACCTTCTGAAGTCTAAATAGCCAACAAAACAATAAACCAAGCCTTTATTTGTAGCATTCTCCGAGGTGTAAATGCTGACACTAAAAATTTAACAGTCACTCTGGCCCATCCATGGGTAGGGGCCCCTTCTCGTCCTTGGTATTGGTGATTGGAAAATCATATGGCATTATTCCTAGATATGAAAACCTACATACTAAGTTCCCCTCCTTGATCACTTTTTTGGTGGCTACTATGTAGAATGGACTGAGATACTGTTAGGGAAGGATGCTGGATATGGTGACAAATTGTTTAGAAATTCTTATGAAGAAAAATCTATATATTTAAGTGTCAATGTGGAGAAAATAAGAAATAATTCTTGCTTTCTCCTCCCCCATCCCCTTCCCAAGACCCTTTAAAATGTTTCTTGAGTTAAGGAAATATGAGTACAGAGGCAATGGTAGTAATAATCTGAGTTTATCTTGGGGTGGAAATCTTTATGCCTGTTGTGTTTATGTATCTCTAATTCTTTTCATATTGGAGAAGTGTTTTTGATTATTTATTTGGAAAGAAGAACTCACTTTTGTGACTTCTCTCTCTTGAGGGGAAGTGTGTCTTCTGTCAAAATCTGTTGTTTTGAAATGCTTTCTCCAAAATATTTTGGGTCATATTTTGGATACTTAAAACCACCCTGAAAAGGTAACCAAGTCCAACTGGCTAAGGAGAAAAATGTCTTTCTTTCTATCTAAGTTTTCTCACACACCTTCGTCGTGTTTTTATATCAGCCATATGTGGGTACTCTCTAATTCCCCAAAAGCCTCCATGTCCCATATTTCCCTCAAAATCATTCTCTATGTCAAGTCCTCTAGGACTGACTATTGTTTCATAATTTAAACATGCACTTTTGCACAAATTGCTCTGCAAATTCTTATATCACTTCCTAGTATGTGAGGGCTCTCTAATTCATTCAGAGTTGAGACCATTTTTTCTATTTTCTTTCCATGTCATTGTCATGGCTACTATAATATTTCCATGCCTATACATACACATATATGTCCATATATGCATATATGGATATAAAATATTATGGATTTAAGAAAATGAGAGAAAGTTTGGAAAGACATTAGACAACAGTTAGGTTCCAAAAAAATTTTGGTAAGCTAGCTAGAATAGTTAACTGAAATAGTAGTCTTTGGGTGATTTCTTTGGTTTTTTGTTTTTTGGGGTTTCTGGTGTATTCCTATGTTTCCATTAGTCTGGGAACTTCAAATGATTGAACTCCCTTTGCCAATGCAGATTGGCAACTCCTATGTAATGCATGGTCTTAGAGAGTTATCTGAAACATCAATGGGTTATTATTATGTCAACTGACATTTATTAAGAGTTTTATTATGTGTTAAGTACTGAGCTAAACTCTTGGGATTCAAAGAAAGGCAAAAAAAAAAAATCCAGTCCCTGTGTTCAAGGCACTCAAAGTCTAATGGGGGAGACAACATGGAAAGCACTATGTACAGATAGGATATATAAAGGGTGAATTGGAGATAATCTCAGAGAGAAGGCACTAATTAGCATTAAGGAATGCTTCTTGCAGAAGGTGGGATTTTAATTGAAATAGTGAAGGAAGCCAGGGAAAACAGTAGGCAAAGATGAGAAGGGAGAACATTCCAGCCATAGTGGACTATCTGTGAAAATACTTACTCTTAGAATTACAGTGTTATGTGTGAGGAACAACAAGAAGTCCAGTGTCACTTAAAGAATATATGTGGAAAGGAATAAGGTATAAGAAGACTGGAAAGGTAGGAAGGGGGTGGGTATTGAATGCCTTTAAAAGTCAAACAGAGGATTTTCTATTTGATCCTGGAGGTAATAGGCAGCCATTAGAGTGTGTTGAGTGGAGTAGGTGTCATGGTAGGACCCAAACTTTAGGAAGATCTCTTTGGTAGCTGAGTGGAGGATGGTCAGTGTGCAAATGGTTGAGTGGAAAGAAACATGAGGTAGGGAGGGCAACCAGGAGGCTACTGCAATACTCCAGGTAAAAGGTGATAAGATGAAAGACCGGCCAGGGTTATCTTATTCAAAATGCAAAATTTACATAAATCTATACCTGGTTTCAAAATAACAACTATAAAGGTATAGCATGAGAGAAGCATGGGCAGACAATGTTTTTTGTGGGAAAACTTCTAGTGGGGTTTAGTAGCTTAATATGAATTAAAAGTGTGAGATGCAGTTTGAAAAAAAAATGCCATTACTATCTTGTGCTGCATTAATAGAAGCCAAGTATCCTGAACAAGGGAGAAGATGGTCCTGCTGTACTCTGCCCAAGTCAGATCACTGTGTTCAGTTCTGGGCAATACATTTTAAGAAGGACATTGACATCCAGAAAATGGTCACCAAGATACATGAGAAGACTGGAGACCATGTTATGGCATCTAAATGTAAGGTGAACTCAAAACTCCTTTAGACTTTGATCAGCCATATAAGCATAATGAAAGATCAGGACTGTGACTAGGCAGGTAGGAAATACAATGAACTTGTCCCAAGGACTTAGCTTTGTCTCCCTACCTTTCCCCCAACTTACCCATCTACAAAGAAGAGTAGAAAAGTTTTGGAACTGAGAAACAAGGGAACTCCAAACTCTAAAAACTATTTGCTAGTTATAAGCCAAAGAATTATTACAGTGATATCAATCAGAAGTCAGTCATCAATCAATAAGCATTTATTAAGTGTTTAATATGTTCCAGGCACAGTGGAAACAAAGGAAAAACAAAAACAGTCCCAACCCTTGAGGAGCATATATTTTAAGGAATATCTAAGAAAATGCGTTAAAATGAAATATTTAAAAGGATGTGCTTTACATTATATTGTCTAATATTTGGTCTCTAAAGATAATGCTGCAGTGGTGAGCAAATTAACTGGGATGAAGTAGAATAAATATATTGCTGTGCAAGAAACTTTGCAGTTTTTTGACACTTCAAAAACTTTTAATATTTAATATATCCTACTTTTACTGTGAACATTCATTTTACATGATTTGGTACTGAGTTCACAAGATCTCTAATTCTTTATCATGAAACCACACTTTTATCATGTTGAATATTAAATGTACCTTTGACAAAGTCATTTTTCCCAAGTCTAGCAAATGCCCAGGCCATTTAAATATGTTTTTCACCATTTTTTTAAACAAATTTCTTAATTCTTTATTACATATGGTATGATGCCAAGGTCAGGTCATCATATTCCTTCTTCAATTTGGCATTTCTTTAAGTCTGGTGTCATGAGGGCCAGCCACAAATTCAACCCCCATCAGCTTGCTCAGATGATGTTTCTCCAGAAGGAGCTGCTTCTGGGAGAATCACATTAACTTATAAGCAAAGTGCCTTGGAGATGCTGGAGTATGCATGAATATTCTGTAATTTGTTCCAGCTGGCTAACTCCACAGTGGGAAGACTTTTTCCCATTCGCTGCAAATTGGAGCTGTTGGAGGCTTCCAAACGGCCCGAGTCAGCTTCATTCCTCTCTATGTCTCTGTCTTCAACTGTGCTCTGGAAATGTGGCCACATCCAGTAAGAGACTATGAGGAAAGGAGAAGAGCCATGAGGACTTCTTCCCTTGTTGATGTCATGTGCCTCCCCAGAAACTGAGCTTCCTTGAATTTTTTTTTCCATTCTAGGTAAAAAGAGTAGAGTCTACAATTTTGGTCAGGAGACAAGAATCATAGTAATCTGAGAGTTGGAATCCTGGCATAACACTGATAACTCAAGGAGCCATATTAAGGAGTGATTTTTGGGAATCTAGAACAGTAGAAGGATTTGTTTGGCAATTGTGCCACATCTGGACATGAACTTGGCAGGACCAATGCTATGCAGGAACTGAGCTAAGTTTTAAACCTAATAACCCAGAAACTGAGGTGGTAAAGGGGAAAGTATGTTCTGGAAGTTTGGGGAGAAGTGATTAAATAGTACAATGGAATTGGGGTGCTAGTTTCTAAAATGAGGGGAACACAGTGAGTAGAGGCTTAAGGTGAGAATACCCTAACCACCTGAGAATATCAAGAATCATTAGGGGAAATATATAGCCTTTCTAGCCCTGAAAGGGCTATTATACTGGAACAAATTCTGCTTCTCAGTATATCAATATATTGATAAGAATGCATCATTCTCTCAATTGGGACAAGACTTCCAAGTCCAAGGGAAGCAAAAGAAATCCCCAAAACTTTCTTGTATTATTATATGAAGATACCCAGATCTGATAGGCTCACCTGGATTTCTAAAAATGGTTTTAATATAGCTTTGAATGAAAAAATTAATTTAATCAATTAAAAATTCTCTTTTTTCCAGTAGTCAGTGCTCGAGTAGTCAGTGCTCGGTAATACTGTGTTACTCACAACGAATGGTTTTTTTTCTTCATACTAACAGTTAACAACTCTTATTTTTTGCTAGTCTTCCTGATCTTTTCATAATTACAAGAGCCTGTGCCATACTGTATGGAATCAATAGCAAACCTTCTAGCTGCCAGGGCCTTCTAAATGTCTTTTCTTTTTTTCTGAAGCTTCATAAGGCTATTTTGTCACAATAGATTGTCAGTTTTAGTGTTCTTTTCCTTTCCACACTTTTTTTTTGGTATTAGTACTGTTTCATTGTAGGTTTTAATTATCTTTGAGATACCTGACTTCTCTTCACCAATAGTTACTGTAATATCTCTAATAGTTATTAAAGTGTGCTCTTATAGCTACATTCATTCTTAAGAATCACAGCATTTAAAAACATATAAGGAGAAATGAAGGAAACACATTGTGTGGCATGAAATCCAGCACTCAACTGACTGAGAACCAACTAAAGATCAGGAAACCAGTTCAAATGAGTTTCATCTGGTCAAAGCTCCAACATTCTAAGTGAGCCTAGTGCCAAGAAAGGCACAAAGGCTTGGCAACTACGGGCTTAAAATGAAACTATATCAGAAATATTGCTTATCCTAAGAAATTTGCATACCAACCACTGTAAGTAATTTTTCCCCAAAATAATGGACTTCTGTTAAGCAATCTTATCTTGTTTCCTACATGATCAAGAATAAGCTTGGATTTCGAAGCTTAAGCTAAAAACAGTTTGTGTCCATGTTAGAATCTGAGTTCAAACCCAAGAACTTGAATTTTTTTTGAAAATGCAATAGATAAATTAAGTAAACCACACCATGCATCTTAGTTGCATGAAATGCCATGCCTAAACACATTAATAGAACAAGAATAGGAAAACCAACCTTGAGTCTTAGTTTTAAGGCGACAAAATTTAGAATGAACACATAGAGTATAACCTTTAAAGATTAAAACAAGAAGGTATATCAAATGCTCACCATAAGCTAGAATAAATATGCCCAGAGAGATCTGAACCTAATGACCAAGAAGTTCAGTTAAGAGTAGATAATTAGGCCTAGGGTGTAGAAGCAACAAGGTTCCACAGCTCCCACATAGCCACTTCAAATACCCATAAAATATGACTCTAAACAAATTTTAGGCTCCAAAACTCACAAAAATACACCTCCTGCTGAAGGCAACTCAGCAGGAAGGGCTCATCACAGCATGCTGGGAGCCGAAACCAGCCCAGCCTGAAACCGTGGCTTAGCTTGGGGGTGGCCAGGATGAGCCACAGCTGGAGCCTTCATGAGTACAGCTGTACAGCAGTTTCCAGAATTATCAGGCCATAAGAAACAAGAACAAAGTGAAAGGTCAGTGGAACTCAGCTAAATTTGGGGGAGAGGCCAAAACTGCCTCCAGGGCAAGGAAGCAGCAGAAGTGGCAGCCCTGCAGCCACCTCCACATGGTTGCTTCAGAGCTCCCAGCCTGCAGACTGCAGGGGGGCCAAGCAATCATTCAGAGGCTAAGTGCTCTTGCGTTGAGCAGCCTGGATCTGGATCGTAGTCTTGAGTGATAGTCCTGGGATGCGTTTTCAGTGAGCCAAAGTTGGTGGGGGCTGCAGCAGCCTCCTAATAGCTCCGGCCGCTGCAAAAACCCCAGCCATTTGGGACAGAGCTTTCCCCTCTGGAAGCAGAGTTCCATAGAGCTAAAAATTCAAGTAACTGACTGGCAACATGAGCAGGCAAAGGAAACAAAGTAAGCACAGCAATCGAAATCTAGATTCCTTCTTTGGGGAAAAGAAGGATCAAAGCATGGAAAGGGAGGAAGACAACACAGTCAGAACTCTCACACCAAAAGCTTTCAAGAAACATGAAGACTACCTACAAGCCATAGAGCAGCTTAAGAAGGATTTTGAAAACCAAATAAGAGAAGTGGAGGAAAAATTGGGGAGAGAAATGAGAATGATGCAAGAAAATCATGAAAAGAGAGTCAACAACATGACTGAAGAAAATAACACCTTAAAAAATAGATTAACTCAAATGGCAAAAGAGGCCCAAAAAGCCAATGAGGAGAAGAATGCCTTAAAAAGTCGACTTTGCCAGAAGGAAAAAGAATCTCAAAAGCTTTCTGAAGAGAATAATTCCTTCAGAATTAGAGTGGAGCAAATGGAAGCAAATGACTTTATGAGAAATCAAGACACTATTAAACAGATCTAAACAAATGAAAAGACAGAAGGCAATGTGAAATA
>CM053590.1:132845173-132871513 GCA_028646515.1 Pseudochirops corinnae
AATTTTCTCCTTTCCTTCTTGTCTTGGCTACATTGGCTACATTAATATTTATATGAGGGAAATACGATATCCCAACCAAGATCTTCTGACTGCAAAACCAGCACCTTTCCCACTAAACCACTAAAGGCTGGGAGGGGATATGTGTAAGGAGGTTGTAGGATAGGATGTGTTTGAGTCCTTTGGAAGCATCACTCACCTGAAGAATACTCAATCTCTTCTTCTGCTGTGAGGGGCTGGTCATAAAAATGTAGAAGTTGTAGGGGGTTGATGTCACTTTGGAGCAGCCCTAGGTAGCTTCCTTCTGCCAATGGCCCAGATTCCATGGCTGCACACTGATCAGAGGCTGAAAAAACAAAACATACTCTCTTAGCAATATAGCATTGAGTCAGCCTATTACTCACTACTCATCATAAGGATCTGATTGGGGCATAGTAGGTAACAGAAGTCAAAGCAAGTGGAAAAATACTTATTAAGTGCATATTGTGAACATGCAGAACACAGAAGAATTAGAAGTCTCATGGTCCCTGCATCCAAGGAATTTACAATCTAGCTGGGAGATGAGATAGAAACTTATGAAACAAAGAACAATGATAAGACAGTCTATGTTCTCTATATTCAAGTGTTACACACTTGTGGGATCCAGATGTGAAGGATTATAGAAATGTGGAAAAGAAATCAATGGAGATTAGAGGGAAGATTTTTATGGAGGAGCTAGAACTTGAGTTAAGTCTTGATCTAAAGAATCTTTAAGGTCCCTTTTATCTCTGAACTTCTTTTTGAGGCAATCAGGGTTAAGTGACTTGCCCAGGGTCACACAGCTAGTAAGTGTCTGAGGCCAGATTTGAATTCATGTCCTCCTGACTTCAGAGCTGATGTTTTATCCACTGTCCCACCTAGCTCCCCCTAATATTCTAAAGCATTCTAGAGTATTGGTGAAAAAGAGAAGGGGCATTTTGAGAGGAGGAAAGGGCATAAACAAAAGGACAGAAGAGGAGGGATTTGTAGCAATTGAAGGCACAGTCATAAGAAATAGACCTATTCCAGCTAGGTGGCTCAGGGAGTAGAGCATCAATCCTGGAGTCAGGAGGATCTGAGTTCAAATTCGGCCTCAGACACTTAACACTTACTAGCTGTGAGACATTGGGTATGTCATTTAATGACAATTGCCCTGCATTCCCCACTCCAAAAAAAAAAAAGAAAGAAAGAAAGAAAGAAAAAGAAATAGCCCTGTTCAACAAACTCCAGTGGCTCCCTGTTTAAGACTAAATATCAACTTCTTTAGTTGGCACTTAAAGCTCTTCATAGTCTGGACCCTTTCCTTCTTTCCAATCTTCTTACATACTAATCACTTCCACACTATCTACAATCCAGACCCAGTGGTCTCTGTACTATTGAACACACAAGGTGCTCCATCTCTTGTCTTGGTATCTTTGTGTGGGCCATCTCCAATGACTCTTTTCTCGTTCCTCCCTTAGAAAACTTCCAGTTTTAGCTCAAATGAAAACCTTTTCCAGACCTTCTAGTGCTTTGCCTTCTGAGGTTATCTTCCCTCTACTACAGGGGTTCCTCACCTTTTTTTTGTATGTGTCATGAACCCTTTTGGCAGTCTGGTGAAACCCATGGCCCCCTGCTTGGAATGTTTTTAAGTGCATAAAATAAAATACATAGGATTACAAATGAAAACAATTATATTGTAATGTAGTTATCAAAATATTTTTAACTGTCCAGCTCTACTGTATATTCATTTTAATGTAAATTAGTCTCCCCCATTTGAATGGAAGTATCTTGAGGTCGGGTTCTGTTTTTGTGCTTTCTTTGTATCTCCAGTGATTAGTACAATGCCCAACATTGACATAGTAAGTTAGTAAAAGTTTTTTGATTGATTAATGGCACATGTTTACATTACACTTTGTATTCTGGACTCCTCTCGCAATAATCCTGAAAATAAGGAGAAAAGAAACTAATGATCCCTCCTGTCTGATTATATAGTTATCCCTTCCACATCACTACTTTCCCCATCATGATATATTGATATATTGCAAGTCGGCATAAGATATTAAATGAGAATTTTTTGGTGGCTTTGTAGAAGTTGCAGACCACACACAAAGGCCAGCAGATGACACAGAAAAGGTTTAGAAACTCAAAAATGCATAAAATACACGTATTATATTATATAATATCAACATATTTTAATGCCATGATAAGCCTAAGTACAGCAGAAAGGTTACCCCACCTCCTCACAGAGAAACAACTTTTCCTTCTTGTGGGCAAGGCTTTGCAAAGGTAGTCTCTGTTCTATAAAAGGGCCAGGGTGCAGGGTGGAGACAGTGGGAACACACACACACACACACACACACACACACACACACACACACCAGCTGTGTGGGAGGGGGCATCTATCTGTGACCAACAGAAGAAGAACTGAGAGTGTATCACTGTCCAATTTCTAGAACAGAAGGAAACTGTACACAAGATTGTGGTTGATGCCTGGCCTACCAGAACTCCAGGGAGTTATTGATTAGACATGAAAAGTTCAATCTGTTTTAGCACCGTAAGTGAGGGAGGGATCCTGAGAGTCTGAAGCTCTCAGATTCTCCCCATGCCCCAAGGCCACCCGTGTCTTCCCCCAAGTCTGTCTCATTTGTTTTCAACTTTTTTCCCTTCCAGACACACTGTCATAGAGAGCATTGCTCTAGGTTCTAGGTCAGCCTTGTGGGACAAATCACTTCACATTTCTGGGGCTTGAATTTCTTATTTGTTAATTGGAGATAGTAATATCTGCCCTAACCTACTTCATGGGGTGGTGTGATGACCAAATGAAGAAATGGCTGTAAAATACCTTTAAAGCCTATGAAGCAAAAATACAAGATATTATTATTACCATTACTACGACTACTACAACCACTACTACTACTGCTACTACCACTATTAATCTTATCTTCATATTTTTGAGGAGTTCAGATAAAAGTTCCTAGGATAAGAAGGATCCTGATTTTTAGCTTTTATATTTAACATTCTGTGAACTATGGACAAAATAATTGCTTTTTTGTAACTGAGTAAAATTATTGGGATAATAAAGATGGTGATCAGCATTACCAACTACTTCTATTTATCATATTAGAGAGGCTAAGTGGGATTCCAGCACCTCCTAATTTGTTCCAATATGGCCTCTTAATTTTTCTTTGAATCATTGAGAATTCTCATTAGCAAAACTATATTTGAGTGAGAAGAAAAATGTAATCCTAAAATTAAATACTTTCTCCTATTTTGGAAATTATCGATCATTTGGGATTATCTTCACAATAAATGCCCATTGTATGAAGGGAGAGAATCAGTTCCAACAAGGGCCTTATAAGACTTGCACTTTGACAACTTATATGGTCAAATACGGAGCCAGACCATTGAATTTGATGCCCAATTCATTCTAGATTACTGACCCAATCAGTGAGTAAGAAGATGTTTGTGAGAGGTCAGTCTAATCTGAAAAGATCTCTCGTTTGGACCCTGGAACAGTGCTGTCCCCTTTGATCAATATTCCTTTATTTTCTCAAGAGTTCAACATCTGTTTGGCCTTTGGTCCATGTCTGCAGAAGTTCAGAAAGAAGTGACTATAGGTAGTTTTTTTTACTGAGATATCCAGCCTGTCTCAGTTTCAGTTCCCATTTCTGACCCTACATCTCTGCAAAAAGGGAGAAAGGTGAAATAATAAACCAATTATATTTGGGAGAGTCAGGTCAGTTATTTTCTACACTGAGCTACTTCTTTTTTTGTTTGTTTCCCATTTATTCTATTTTCTGCTTTGACCTTGTCCCTTTTCAAAAGTGTTTGCTTCTAACTACCCTCTCCCCCAGTCTGCCCTCCCTTTTATTATCCCCCCTCTTATCCCCTTTCCCCCTGTTTTCCTGTAGGGCAGCGGTTCTCAACCCGTGGGTTATGTTCAATTTAAACACATCCTGCATGTCATATATTTACATTGCGATTCATAATGGTAGCAAAATTACAGTGATGAAGTAGCAATGAAAATAATTTTACGGTTGGGGGTCACCACAACATGAGGAACTGTATTAAAGGATCACGGCATTAGGAAGGTTGAGACCCACTGCCGTAGGGTAAGATACCCAATTGAATGTGTATGTTATTCCCTCCTTAAGCCAAATTCAATGAGAGTAAGGTTGACCCATTCCCTTTCACCTTCCTGCTCTTCCCCTCCATTGTAACAGTGTTGTTTTCTTGCCTCTTTTATATGAGATAATTTACACTAGTCTATCTCTCCCTTTCTCCTTCTCCCAATATATTCTTCTCTCACCTCTTAATTTTATTTTTTAGGTATCATACTTTCATATTCAACTCATCCTGTGCCTTCTGTCTATGTATACAAGTACACACATATGCACACACTCATATCTATCCATCTATTTATCCATCCATCTATCTATCTATCTACACACACACATACACCCTACTATGTATACATATATACATAAATATTCCCTTCAACTATCCTCATACTGAGAAAAGTCTCATGAATTACAATTAACTGAGCTACTTCTCTTCTGCAGACATCTCTGTTGATCCCCAAGGCACATAGCTGGTTTACCTAAACAAGCTCCCATCAGCCTCGACTTTACCCTTCATTTGCAGGAAATGCTCGCAGAGTTAATGGAGTACTTACTCCCTCCTGCTTCCATTTCTCCTTTTGAGATACTTGACGGAAAACAATAAGCTGATAGTATTTTGAGAATGTCCTCTTCTAAAAGCCTCTCATTCCCAGGCCCACTATCTAAAGTGTTGGCTTAGATTCTTCATTCTTCAGAATGGCATTACTCATTTCTATCATATCTAAGTACTCCTCCCCTATTTTGTGAATATCTGCTTCACCCAAACTCTCATCACCGTGCTCTAATCTTTATTCTCCAGTCTCCTTCCTAGGCAGGAATCTTCCTCTAAATAGCAGGATTTAGAGTAGTAAATTACCATCTAGCACAGCTCCTACATTTTGCAGAAGAGAAAACTGAAGTCCAGAGAAATTGTGTTTTGTCTAAAGCTACAAGGTTATAATAATGATTAGAGCTAACACTTAAATAGCTAACATGTGCCAGATACTGAGCTAAGAGCTTTACAAGTACTATCTCATTTGATCCTCAGATCAACCATGGGAGGTAGGTGCTGTTACTATCCCATTTTACAGATGAGGAAATTGAGGCAGACAAATGTTAAGTGATTACCCAGAGTCACCTAGTTAGTATCTGATGCTGGATTTGAATTCAGGTCTTTTTGACACCAGAATCATCACTCTATCTAATGTCTCACCTAGTTGTCTTATTCCAAGGTTCTATCATAAGCCCTCTTTTCTTTTCTCTCTGCACTCTCTTTCTTGGTCATCTCATCAGTTCTAATGGATTTGATTATGACCTCTATGCATACCTCAGATGTCCTGTATCTATATATTCAGCTTTCATCTCTCTTCCAAGCTCCTATCATGTATCTTTTGTTCATTTTTTTGACATCTCAACTTGAATGTCTTTGAAACTTCACAAAGTCAACATGTCTAAAACAGAACTTATCACCTTTCTCCCCAAACCTATCCCTCATTCTCATTTCCCTATTTCTGTCAAAAGTACCACCATTCCTCTAAGTCTTCCAGGTTTGTCATCCAGTAGTCAGTCTTGACTCTGTTCTCACTTACTCCTCAAATTCAATACTTAGTCAAGTCTTAATCATCTTACCTCCAAAACATCCCCTGAATCCATCTCTTTTGTATCACTCACATGGCCATTACCCTTTCTCTCCACTTGTGCCACAACCACACTAATTTATACCTTCATCACTTCTAATTGATCTTCCAATATACAACTTTTCTCCTCTCCAATCTGTTCTCCACACAACAGCCAAAATGATACTCCTAAACCACAAATCCAACCATGTCATCTCCGTGCTTAACTTTTGGGGGTTCCCTATTACCTCTAGAATAAACTAGAAACTCCCCTTTTTGTATCAGAAGATAACAATAGCTTTATAAACCTTAAGGCACCACAGAAAGGTTAGCTATTACTAACCATTTGCTCTGTTTTGCATTTAAAGTCCTGTACAATGTGGGTAACCTTTCCTTCCAGGCTGATCACACATTGCTTTCTTTGGCTTATACTCTCTACTTTCCAGCTAGATTAGCCTCTTTCCTAGTCTGTATACATGTCCTATCTGCATGACTGGAGAGTTCTTGTGTGCCATTCCTCGCCATCTTGACTCTTAAAACTCCTAGCTCCTTTCTAGTCTCAATATTCAAGTATTACCCCTTTCAAGAGACCTTTGTTGACTGATTACTCCAATTGTCTGCATGTTGTGAAAAATCCCAAATAATAATTTGTCGTTGTCTAGTTGTTTTCAGTCACGTTCAATTCTCCATGACCTCATTTGGGTTTTTCTTGGCAAAGACATTGGAGTGGTACTTATTTAGGGTCACAGAACTAGTAATTCTCTGAGGTCAGATTTGAACTCAGGAGGATGAGTCTTCCTGACTCCAGGCCCAGTACCCTATACACTGTACCAACTAGTGGCCCAATAATAATAATAGCTAACATTTATGTAGCTCTGGTTATATGCCAGGAATATAACTAAGTGCTTTGCTTTGCAATGATCTCATTTGATCCTTTTAACAACTCTGGATGCTTGTTGAATTGAATGTGGTTCATTGTTTTGTATTCTGAATTTGTGTGTGTGTGTGTGTGTGTGTGTGTGTGTGTGTGTGTGTGTGTGTGTGTATGTTGGTGGTGGTGGTGGGAGAAGGGAATAGCAATCCTTTGATTAGCTTCTCAGCCCCATCCATTCTCTTAATTTATTTTATTTTATTTTTTTTCATTCTCTTAATTTATACAACAGGGACAGTGGCAAAATGTTCAATTTAGAGTCAGAGGATCTGGGTTCAAATTGTGACTCTGCTATTTATAAGTCATATAATCTTCAGCTAGTCACTTTAATTCCCTGGACCTCAGTTTCCTCATCTGTAAAATAGAGCAACAATACTTGTGTTAATTATTTCACAGGGCTGTTGTGAAGAAAATGCTGTGTACAAATAAACATTGAGTAATTATTATCTATTATTAAAATGAGTGGGTTGAGGTAAATGTTTTCTGAGGTTCCTCCCAGATCTAAATCTTACTATCCTAATTTTTCTAAAAACTTTTCCAGTCCTCCCACAAAGGTTCTTCTTTTCAGCCAGTCAGCCCACCTATCTACTCTCATATGACGTAGCTTAAACCAACCTTTTCTGCCAACCCCTACCCCAGTCCTCCTATAGCTTGGCTCTGCAAAGGAATGTTTCCCCTTATGAAGGGTCAGTTGCTTTTACTTTCTACTTAATTATTTAGGGATGTGTCAAATTTGAAATTACACCTTTTTCCTGGGGCCCCAGGGAGGAGAGGGGCAGGTTTGGAGGAGACTGAAAGCTGTTATGTGAGGTAGCTAGTTCATTATAAGGAACCATGAGTGCAGAGTAAGGAAGAGTGTTAGTAAATTAATCAAGTTCCCCTTTTCCCTTATACTTTTTCCATATGTTTGACGAACGACCAAAATGAGAGTTAGGGATGGAGAGGTGTAGAAAAAGGACAGCTCTGGCGGAATTATCAATCACATTCTCTGCTTTTCCTTTTCTTTGGTTACCCACCTTCAGAAAACCAGAAAGATCCAGGAAGAACATCCATAGACCTGGGAGTCTGGGGTCAGAGTCTATCTCCTTGCTTTATGAAGAGATGAAAGAATATGTTTTATGATTTGAAGGAAGATGGGAACGCTATCTCTTCACACTGGGCTGTTCTCATGGCCAATTCCAATATTACCACACCGTTTTCTCCCTTGGGTCTTAAAGACTTTTCTGTCTTCCTGAGTCTCCTGTACAGGAACAAACAGCCTTGGGAAGGATGTCACCTTAACCTCAAGTCAGCTAATGCCTTTGCTCAAATGAGTCACCTGAGAAAACAGTCCAAATGGCATGAGATAGAGGAGAGATATGAGAAGAATTATCAGAGCCCAGGATCTGGAAGAGGATCTGTTATTACCCTCTCCTTGAACCCTCCACTGTTGTTGTTATTATCTCTTGCCTCAAATATTCCTGGAGGACTTTGCCCTCCTGTATCCTCTACATTTTATTATATTTATACAGGTTATGTCATATTCCTTCTTCCAAGTAAGACCCTTGAGGGCAGATTTATTATTATTATTTTTTTTTACTTTGTGTGCTCAGCTCTTGGGACAATGCCTTAACCAGTTGTTTTAAAAGATGCTTTTGAAGGGGTGGTGTAAAGGGTTGCCGAAGATAGACTTCTTAGATAGTCGTTTTTCTTATAAGTGTCCCTAAGGGATAGTAAATTGAGAGGAGATAAAGAGGAAGATGATGAGAGAACAGGTTGGGTTCCAGGGATTAAAATATATAATGAGCACTTACCCTCATCCGAAATGCCTGGACAGTTCTTGCATCATTTCTATCTCCTTCCTTCCTGTTCTACTTCATCCCAGTTCCTCTGACACTCTTCAAACAGCCTGATCTCCTGCTAGTTGTTCATGATGTCTGTCTGTCTGCTTGGCCTTTCCAATGAGATGTTAATCTCTGCCCTCAGGGCTGACACAGGTCTATTCCCTGACCCTAAACCCCAATGCTTAGTGTTTAATAGGTATACCAACGGATCAAAACTCTGCCAAGGCAGGGAGTAATGTACTTCAGATGAGCTCACAAATATTGTCCTCCAGAATCCCTCCAGAGCCATAGAGATGTGGGGAGAGTGACCTCATGCTATAAATGGGGAAGCTGAAGCCCAGAGAGTAGAAAAAAAATTACATAAAATTACATAAAAAATTACAAAATCTCAGTAAATTTGCACTTGAGATAGATACTCTATTCATTTTGGTTGTGCAGTCGACAGAGAGCTGGGCCTGGAGTCAAGAAGATCCATGTTTAAATCTGGCGTTAGATACTTACTAGGTATGTGATCTTGGACAAATCATTTAACTCTGTCTGCCTGAATTTCCTCAACTGTAAAGTGGGCATAATAACAGCGTCTGCTTCCCAGAGTGGTTGAGAAGTGATAGACGAGATTTGTAAAGGACTTAGGACAGTGCCTGGTACATAGTAATAGGTGCTTAATAAATACTTGTTTCCTTCTTTCCTTTGTGCTTTAGTTTCTTCATCTATAAAATGGGGAGATTGGACTACAATCCTTTCCAATTCTGACTCTATGATCCCCATAAAATCCACAGACATAGACTAGGTGGTACCATAAATAGAGCACGTCCCAGGAGTCAGGAGATCTGGGGTTCACATCTGTTCTCAGACACTTAGTAACTGTGTGACCCTGGGCAAGTCACAACTCCAATTGCCACCAACAAAAAGATATAGAGCAAAATAGAATTAAAATGACTCACAGAATTGGGTAGCTTCCATGCAAAAACAGTCCAGATGGTGAAAAATGGAAAAAGCAGAGGGCCGGGTGAGTCTAGAAAACCTAGATTTTAGTCATAGGTTTGCCACTAACTATATGGGTCACTTTAAGTTTCTGCTCCTATTTGGAACTTTGTTTCATGAGATCATAGGGTCATAGATCTAAAGTGGGAAGAAATTTTGTGAACTGTGCTGTCCACCCTGTCATTGTACAGATAAGGAGATTGAGGTCCAGAGAGTTTAAGTGATTTGCCTCAAATCACACAGTAAGTATCAGAGGCAGGATTTAAACCCAGCTGCTCCGATTCCCATCAATTAATCCCATGTTTCTCATACATTACAAATAACAAAGTATTAGGCCAGGTGATTTCTAGATCCCTTATGGTTCTGACATTCTAGGTTTGAAGAGGGCTGGGCCACTTCAGTCAAGAAAGATGGAATCTGAGAGGGGAGAGGGTCAAAGTACAACTCACCCTGCCCAATACCAAAAGACTGGAACAAGCAGGAGGGGACATCTGGTCCTTGGATAAGTGGGGATAGGATGAATCAGGCCAGTACCCAGTTTTACCCAAGGTCAGGCAGAAGAAAACTGAGTTGCTGATCTCTCTGGATGAACCCTGTGTGTCTCCTCTGAGAGGAGTCTCTGGGGAAGGGGAGGTGGTCCTACACAAACTAAGGTGACAAACTGTGGCTTCTTGAGCAGTGGTGTGAGACCACACCATCTGCAAGAGTAGCACACTGCAAAAAACAGATGCCTGTTTACCCAGCCTTATTTTGCCATGGAGGGTTTTTTTCCCCAAATGGCCAGTTAGTGCTTTCAATCCTAGATCCTGCTCAGGCCTCCACCAGATTTCTAGGCAAGAAAGGGATATATTAGCCAGAATATTCTTAGAAACTCCACTTCAGTTACTTTATCCTCTACTAGGTTAGTCTATCCAAGATTGTGTGAAAACCTAAGGCACATGCTACCTCATCACAAGGGAAGTAGATCATCTATAGATCCTAAAATGAGGAGACAGAGATGGAGAGAGAAAGAGAGAGACAGAGAGAGAGACAGAGAGAGAGACAGAGAGATAGAGACAGAGATAGAGACAGAGACAGACAGAGACAAAGACAGAAAGAGAGAGAGAGAGAGAGAGACAGAGAGACAGAGAGACAGAGAGACAGACAGAGACAGAGACACACACAGACAGAAAGAGAGAGACAGAGAGACAGAGACAGACAGAGAGATGGAGAGAGACAGAGACAGAGACAGAGAGAGAATACTACCTCTTGTCAGAGCTCCATGGTTTTGATGGACCATTGCTGGTAAGGCATTAAAATGGAGTGATTCAATTATCCCCTTCTTCTAGTCTTTCCCTTTGTTTGTTTATTTTTTTGCAAGGCAATCAGGATTAAGTGACTTGACCAGTGTAACACAGCTAGTAAATTGTTAAGTGTCTGGGGCCTTATTTAAACTCAGATCCTCCAGACTCCAGGGTTGGCATTCTATCCACTATACCCCCTAACTGCCCCTCTTCCCTTTGTTTTCAAAAACCAAGTCTGCTGAGTTCAGATCACTCAATCAATCAGTCGACACTTATTAAGTCCCTACAGGCACTTTTAGACAGTTAATATAACATTGAGATAGTCTCCACCTTCAAGAAGCTTACATTCTATCAGGGGAGGTAATAGACAAACATAGACATATTAAAAATGAATGCAAGGGCTTTTCTGGAAGTTCTGGGGGAAGGCATTAGCAGCTGAGAAGATCAAGAAAAGCCTCCCATAGAAGGTGGCACTTGAGCTGAGTTTTGAAGGAAATTAGGGATTTTGTGAGGTGGAGATGGGAGTCAGTTTGGGCAAAGGCAGAGAGATGGAACGTTGTGGATGAAAAATACCAAGAAGATGAGCTTGACTTGATCATAGGGTATGTGAAGGTGCATAATACAATAGAAGTCTGGAAATATAAGCAGGTTTTGAAAGGTTTTAAATGTCCTATGAGGGAATCTGTATTGACCCTATCAAATGATGTGATGATTTGTGCTTTAAGAACATTACTTTGGAGTAGCAGTGGCAGCTTTGCTCCAATAGGCCCCCCAAGCTCCAGTCTCTGATCCTGAACCCAGGAGAGACATTGTACCACCCAGATCCACCAGGGTGGGTCAACACTCTCTTGGTGACACCAACCCAGAACTCTGAAGATGGGAGGTAAGATTACCAAGAAGAAGGAGTACAATATGAATGATAAGAAAGCCAAGGAGGAAGACAAGAAGGCTGAAGAAGCTGGTGTAGAAGAAGAAACCCCCAAGGAGAATGATGAGAACCAGACAGTGGCAGAGACCACAGATGTGAAGAAGAACAACAAAGTGGGGACCAATAAAGATTCACAAATCATGGCTAATAAGAATGAAGACAAGGAATCAGAAAAAGATGCAGTGGCAAGTAAAGATGCTCTGGAATCAAAGCCATAGAAACCGTGATGCAAAGGCAGAGCAGCAGAAGGATATGGAGTAGGAGCAGGCTCTTGCCTCTGCTCCATCAAACACCAGTGATGCTTCTGATTTCAACACTGAGGCAAAGGTCCCACCAACCACAGAAACCACAGCAACTAGTAAAGTAGACAACAAGAGCAAAAAGAAAGGGAAGCAAAAAGATTGAGGCTTGCCCAAAAGTGAACTGGCTCCAGTTCGGACTAAAAACCTAGCAGCAGAAAAGCTACTGCTTCTTCCAAGGAGATCCCAGCAGCAGTGGAAGCCCCCAGTTCTATACCTAAGGTCCAGGGACCTGTAGCCCCAGCAGAAGGAGCTAATCCTTCTGAGGCTCCTACTGTTAATTCGGATCAAACCGTAGCAGTGAAAGAGTAACATGAACATCCTACTGAAAGTTAAAATAATAATAACCACTTAAAAACACACACTCTCTCTTTTTTCTCTCTCTGTCTCTGTCTGTCTCTCTCTCTCTGTCTGTCTATTTCTGTCTCTCTGTCTCTTTCCTTCTCTCTCTCCTTTCAGCTATATTAACTTGTTTCAGATCTGAAATAAGGAAATATATTGCTTCCCCCTCCTCCCCAAAAGGATGTCTCATCAAGGGAGGGAAGGAGGTTATGGGGGAGAGAATCCAAATAGTGTTTTTGTGGGGAAATACACCTTTAGTCAACTTTACAAATAGGTTCTGGATTTTAAAGATAGATTCTGAAAATACAGTACATCTTTTGTGGTAACTGCTGTTAGATTCACTCCCTTGATATATCAAAGTCACTTTTCTTCTGTAATAGGATTTGGGCATGCTGTGTTTGTTTCTGCCCACAAAGCCTGTGCCAAAGCAATCAGATCCTTACAAACACAGTATTTTCTGTGGGTTTTTTAAAATTTACTGCTTTACTTATCTTGATATATTTTTAAAGCCATAGATCAATGTCAACTTTCAGATTATACTCACTTAGCTGTCCCAATTTTTTTCTCAATGCCAATCCTCCATTCTTTCTCTCCAGATATTTTTGGGAGTAACAAACCTTCTTCTTCCACTTAGCCTGTGTAGATTTCTCATGACCAACTAGTTAATGTATGTGGTTGGGTGCACCTGTAGATCTATTTATTGGTCAGTGGAGACGAAAAAAAAAAGTCTACATTCATTGCAGTTCAGTTTCTCTTCCGTTCTGAGTCACAGACATCAACACATCATTCATTGCAAAATGAAAAAAAAATACACACAAAAAGAAAAAATGTACAATGGATGCATTGAAATTATATAGAATTGTATAAATGGTGCAACATAAATAATGTTAAATAAAAAAAAGAAACTACTTTGACAGCTTGTAGAGAGAGTGGATTAGAGATGGGGAAGATAAGTCAAGGTCACCATTAGAAGGCAAATAGAAGATGACTGATAACTGGATGTGAAAGGCAAACTATGGTATAGGAGGTTGGACAGCTGATGGTCACATGATTTAAAAAGTTGTAGATCAGGCATGTAGCTAGGTTATGAGAGAAAAACAAATGAGGGATGGATCATAAGTCATGGCTTCTCCACTCTCTCATAGGTAAGAAAATAACTTCCCTTTGTATTTTCCATCTTTGATCCCTTATAGTTCTTTAGCCATTATCTCATCCCTGGCCAACATGTTGATCCTACACACGTTAACAACCTCTACCCAATTGTAACAAAGCATCAACAGAACTTGATTCCACAAACATTTATGAAGCACCTACTATGCTCAAGGCATGTTGCTAGGTACTGGGGACATAACAACAAAGATGGAAGATCTTCCCTCGAGGAGCTTATATTCTGCTAGGCTAAGGTTCACAGCATGTACACAGTGCAGTAGGTAATAAGAGTGCTGGATTTGGGGTTAGAGAGATATGGGTTCTTATGTTGCCTTAGTCACTTAACTAGTTGTTTGACCTTTGGAAACTCATTTGACCTTTATGGGCCTCAGTGCCTTCATCTGCAAAAATGATGGGGTTGGATCTCTTTTAAAGATCTCCATGATCTCTAAGGTTCCGTGACGTAAACACAGAATAGGTACAAGAGTATAGAAAGCAGTTTCAGAGAGAAAGTGAGTGCTAATAGCTAGGGAAATCAGAAAGAGTCTCATGCAGGAACTGACCCCCGAGCTCGGTCTTGAAGGACACTAGACGTGAAGAGGGAATAAATGCCATAAATGCTAGGTCTCCTCCACACAAAGGCATGGAGGCAAAAGATGGTCTTTTATATGAGGAATGGTTAGCAGACCCGTTTGAGCAGAACTAAGAATATTTGAAAAGGAGTAATGTAAAATAAGATTGGAAAGATAGGAGCCAGAGTGTTGAGGGCCTCAAATACCAGGCTGGGTATTTTATATTTTATCCTAGGAGGAATAGGTAGGCATTGAAAAAAAATTTGAGTAGGTGATAATAGAGCAGAATACCGATTTGGTAACTGGAGGATATTGGAAGCAAGGGGGGCCAACCAGGAAATTATGATGATAGTTTAAATGAGAGGTAAGAACACCTGAACTAGATTGTTCATGTGGGAGAGATGTGGAAGTTAAGACAAAAAATGATTAGAAATGCTCCCATAGAGCATGCTCAGAACTGCCCTCCTGATTCCACAAGAGAGTTTTGGGGCCTGCTTCCAGTCATGCACTGGACCAGCTCTTGCTAGTGAGTTCCTCTTAGGACCTCCATTTTTTGGGAGGGGTGGCTGGCCAGTGTGGTTTTCCTTCCAGGCTCTGCTTCTGACTTTTCTGACTTCAACACCACTCCTTGCCAGGATACCTTCATCTCACCTTCCCCAACTTTTCAACTCCTTTTTTTTTTTTTGTGTTGTCTTCCTCTAACAGAATGTAAGCCCTTTAATTGCAGAGACTGTCTTTCTTTTTTTTATTTACTTTGTATCTGCAGAGCTTAGCGCACCGCTTGGAACCATAGTTACCTCTTAATAAATACTTCTTGCCTTGTTGTCTTGCGCTGGGTTGGAGTTTAAAAGTCAAAGGACAATAAAAAAGAGAGTCTAACCCTGTTGATTAGAAGCAAGCTCTATGTGATTCAACCTGGTCCAAACTATTTGTCTAGGTATAGGAATGGGAGTGGATGTAGTATCCCAATTCCCTGGGCCCAGACATGTTTTCCTAACAGTAAACAAGAAAGGAAACCAAACATGGAAATATAAAAGGAAAGTGAAATTTCCAAGCCTGGAACCACAGAAAACAATTGTCTCAAACTCTGACCTCGCCTTTCACCATAGTCTTGTATTACCAGCTTCCTACAGGTTATGTCCCAACATTACCTTAGATTCAGTGTATCCTTGACCAAACTCCTCATCTCCTCCATAAAACAAACAAAAAACTGGTTTCCCCTTCACAGCTTTTGTAATTCTATCTTTTAGTTTCCTAGATTTGAAAATGTTGGAGCCAGTCTCTCCACATCCAATCTATCGCCTAATCCTGTTCTTCCTCATTCCAAAATATCTAAGGGTCACCCCTTCCTTTACATTCCCAGAGCTGTCACCTAGTTCAGGCCCTTATGACTTGATGCAAGGCTTACCTGCATCTGCCTCCTTCCAATCTATGCAGGGAGACTAATTTTTCCTAAAACTGACCCTTCATCAGCTCACTGGCATTCCAATTTCTCAAACCCAGTGGCTCCATGCTGCCTAACTGGGGAAATCTTAGCTCCTCCACCTGAAATTTAAGGTCCTTTACATCTGGGCTCACTCCACAGCAACCACCTTGTCTCCTATGACTCCACAGTGCTAATCCTAAATCCAGTTAGGTGGGTCTCCTTAATGTTTGCCTTTTATGTCTTGTTTTTGAATGGTCTGGGCTTTTGTTTCTGCTCTTATTACCTCTCATAATGCTTTCCCCCAGAACTCTCTGCCCATCCTTCAAGGCAAAGTGATCTTTCCCTTCTTTCAGCGTTAGCTACATTTATGAGCCTGTAATTTCACCATTTGGTGCTTGATGATTTATTCTCCTCTGTTTCAGCATTCCAAGGTTTTTGAGGGCAAAGACCTCACTGAATATTTCTCCAGATGGTTCACAATTCCTAGCACAGTCCTGGGCACATAATAGGTATTCAGAAAACGCTGAGATTGACTAGTTCTTCCCTTGTTTCTTTGTTTTGGAAGGTACTTCCGCTCCAGCGACTCTGCTTGCCCCTCCGGGAAGAGTCGTCAGGCTATCTATGGCCGGATTCGAACTCAAGAAGATGAGTTTGCCTGACTCCAGGCCTGGCACTCTATCCACTGCCCACTTAGCTGCCCAAATTGCAAACATAAGAGAGCAATATTTGAATCCAACTTCTTCTCCAGAGACAATTTTAAATCTCGGTGCATCCGTAGGAAATAAGACCAGAGTGACATTGTCGATGTGAGGCTGTCTTTGGGAGCCTAGGAAGGCTCCACTCACCCTAACCTCTATATCATGTATCTCTATCTTTCTCTCCCTTCTGTGGTCCCTATCTCCCTTTTTTCCACAGTTAAAATTGTGATAAAACTGTGTGCAGGGAAAGCAGAGAGGAGGATCAGCCCGGGGATGGGCAGAAAGTCCAGTGTGAGGAAGCTAATCAAATTGGAATTTCCAAGTCACAGCCGGTTTCCTTCCCGCGCCCTCCCCTTTTTGTCTCCACTTCGTAGCCACTCCACCCTAGACTCCAGAAACCCGAACTCACTCCAGCCACCTTCGCGGGGTTGCTTCACTTAACCCCACTTCTGGGTTTTACAGAGAGTTGGTTGGGTCACTGCCACAAGCAGCGTGGTCATCACCCAACCCCAGCCCAACCGCTTCTCCCAGCTCCCCGGGTGTCTAATTTCCCTTCCTCCAATCCACCCTTTTCCACCCTGTATTCTACTTCTAGAATCCCAAAGTCCAGAGGTCTCTCAGAGGAGATTAACCCAGGTGGAGATGGCAATCTCGAAATAGCACCATCCAGCGCTGTCCCTCACTCCCTAAATACTCCCAACTCCAGGATTTTCCCACTGGAGGCATTTATCCTGTGAGATTCCTTAGAGCTTAGTTGCGCTGTTAACACGACTTTGCAAAAGCCTGTCCTCGCCTCACAACCTTTGTGTGGGGATTAAAATAAAGCAAGGTTATTTTGGGAAGTCTAGGCTCCCACAATTTTATACTCATAGTGGAAGCCTGGAATATTTTGACAGAGAGCAATCTGGGGGATCTGAGTTCGAATTCGAACACGGACTAGACCGTTTGACTCTGAACGAGTTATTTAAATTCTGATTCAGTTTCCTCATATGTAAAATGGAAAGGAAGGGATGGAGTCGAAGACTCTTGAACTTCCAGCTATGAAGCTCTGATTCTAAACAAACAGGTAGACAGGTAGACAGACACAGACAGACCGACACACACACACGCACTGCTTCTGTGGCTATAAATTGGAAATCTATTTCAAATTGCCTCGGTCAGCTTCGCCCGGCGCCCGCACCTACCACGTAACTGTCGCATCCTCTCTCCAAGTTGCAGCCAGGATTTGCGCTCTGGTTAAGCCAATGGCTGCCTGTCTTCTGCCCCTGTGGCACAGGTTGGGGCCAGAGTTGGGCGGAAACTAGCCCCTTTCACTCCTCCTTCGCGCCTCCTTGGCTTAGTGCCACCCACCTCTCCTACCCTCACACCCCTTCCTGAACCCATTTTCTGTGGGTTAGTCTTTATATTGCATTTACTCAAACTCCTTTCGCTTTCTATTTTAGGATAAACCTTCTTAAAGCTGCATTCAGGAAGGGGTGTGTGTGGAGTGGGGTGGGGAATGGTGAGTCTCGCAGCTAAAGAGCACCTAGTTCCCTTTCCCCACCCCCAACCCCCATACATTCACCCAGGGTCCGCATCCTCGTGTACAGATGCTCCTTCCACTTTGATTGAATTTGTCCTGCACCGAACTCGGTGCTCTGCACACAATAGACGCTTATTGTCGCCTTAAATGAATTAGCTTGAAGGGAAAACTCCCTCTCCCACAAAGATCCATTGTGTACACTTTCACACCCAAAGTCATTCCCTACTCTTCACATTCTCACATTTGCACGCTCTGTCCCCTCTCCAATAGTGCCACCCCCAACCCAAGTCTTTCTGTAGTCCATCATCATTCAACTCAAAACTTCTGTCACTATCAAACTCTGCGGTTATCCCAAGGCCTGCAGGTTGGAGCCACAGTTTCGGAGGGATGCACGAAGGGGAAAGGGTTGAGCTTCCTCACAGCCCTTCTGGACTATCTCTCCTGGAGTTGTGCGCAGATTCCGGTTTACCTCCGTTACTGCCTCAGAGTAGCCGTCACTACTTTTCACAGCTGTCCTAGGGCACAACCAGGGCGACCTGCCATGCTACTGAGCAGTCCCAACATCACCTCATTCTCTTTTCCCACACACATACCCTATCCCAACATCGAGTGCTGGTAGACTGGTGATGTGCCCTGGGGTCAAATGCCTTATCCCTAGGAAACCAGGAAGAAGTCAGATCCGTGCATCCTCCTAAGAGGGTCGGAAAGTTCTGCGGAGAGAAGGCTTAGGTGGACACAGACATTTGGCATCAGAAGCGATGGGAGTCAGATCGTTGGGGAGAAGAAGCCTTCAGGCGTTTGGAGGCGTTTGCAGTCGGTCTAATCCGTTCTCACAGTCGCTGGAAAGCCCCTGATCTAGACAAAACCCCAATTACTTTTGAACCATAGAGTTAGAGTCTATCATGCTCAGATGCATAGGTTCAAAACCTAGCCACTACTGGCTCTTTGTACCATGCTATGAGCAAGCACACCCTTAAAATTGTAACCTAATTAACTTGAAATAGAGAATGAAAACCTTAAGAAAATAATTCTTTGAAAACTAGAGTTAGGCAAAAGGAAGCTAATGGTAGTCTAAGACCCCAAGAAATAATAAAACAATGTCAGAAGAATGAAAAAATAGAAGAGAATGTGAAACATCACATCAGAAAAACGATTGATCTGAAGAACATATCGTGAAGAAATAATGCAGGAATAGTCAGACTATCTGAAAATTACGATTAAAAAGGAATCTTGATACAATATTACAAGAAATTACCTGGAAAGTTGCCCTGAAGTTTTAGAACAAGAAGGCAAAGCAGAAATGGAAAAAATCCACTGATCACCACCTGAAAGAGATACCAGGAGGAAAACTTACAGGAATATCATAACCAAGTTTCAAAACTTGCAGGTTAAGGAGAAAATATTAGACGCAACCAGGAAAAAAAACCAAACAATTTTTCATGGAGCTCCATGCATCATGGAACTACAATAAAGATTACATAAGATCTAGCAGCTATTACTATATTTCATAGGGCAAAAGAGCTAGATTATGATCAAGGGTAATTTACCCAGCAAAGTTAACTATAATCCTGAATGAAAGTGGATATTTAATGAACTGAAAGACTTTCAGATATTTGTGCCAAAAGCAGCAGAACTTAAGGAAAAATTCAACATATAACATCCAGAAGAAATATAAGGTAAACATTAAAGACCAATTATAAGAGACTCACTAAAGTAAAATTGTTTACTTCTTATATGTGAAAATATTAACAGTACTCTTATGACTGTCATAATCATTTGGGTACTTTAAAAAAAGGCTTGGGTTGAGCTGTGTATGATGAGGTGATGGTAAAAAAAAATAAAACTATGTAGAGAGAGAGAAAGATAAAAAGGCACATTTATCTCATACAAATGAGGCATAAAAGGAAAAACTGATACAGAAGAAGCTAGTGGGGAGGAGGGCAGGTAGTGATGGAATTTTATTCTCATTAGGAATGGGTTTAAGAGGGAAGAACATATATATATATATATATATATATATATATCTAGAAAGGTATAAAAGTTCTCTGAATACAGAAAGAAATAAGAGGGCAAGTGGATGGGGAAGGGAAGGGCTCTTGGAGGGTTGGGTAGGTTAAGGAAAAGGAGGGCAATTAGCTGGTAGAAGTAAAGCAGAGGAGTGAGGAGGGATAGGAATAGGATGAGAAAGCTAGTGAAAGAAAAAGGAAGGAGGAAAACACACAACAAGAATGTGAATGGGATGAATTTACCCTGAGCTTCTACTTCCTCAGCATTAAAATGGGGAAACCGAGGGACAGATAAGAATTAGAACCCTAATATCCCTTCCAGCTTTTACATTCCATGCTTCCAAGTTATTTCACCTTTCTGGACCTCAATTTTCTCATCTGCAAAAGGAGTTAGTCTTGTATAGCGTAAAGAGCATGGGATCTGGGGTTGGAAGACTTGTCTCCATCTCCTAGCTCTACATCCTACTTGTTTGATTTGTGCGGATTCTCTTTTCTTTTCTGGATTCCAGTTTCCTTATCTGCAAAATGAAGCAAGCAGGACTGGATGATTTCTAAGATCCTTTCCAGTTCAAAATGTATTGATCCTAAATAGATGGTCTTGGACTACATTCATTTCAATTCAATAATCCACCTACTGCACGCCCGTGTTAGGAATTGGAGACACAAAGGTGAATAAGCCCACAAGGAGCTTACAATATATTGTAAATATATTTATAAATAAATAAATGTAAATATCTTTATAAATAAATAAATAGAATATAAGATAAGAATATTGGAGGAGCCAAGGAGAAAACCAGGCAAGATGCTGAAAGATTTCTAAAATTCTTCCCAGCAGGCCATGAAGAACACCTATGTGACCTGGGCAAATAACTTCAGCCTGACTCAGTTTCCTAACTTGTAAAATGAGGGGCTACAGTAGGTGATCTCAAAACTCTGTTCTAGCTTTAAATCAGTGACAATATGACATTCTATGATGTCTTACAGGTTTTAAGATCCTCTTTTCATCCCAGTAAAATAATACCTAGTACATCTCAATTGCCCCATGTCCCCTTTTACTCTCTGAGATACCAGCAAAATACTGACTTTTTTCCGTTTTTGGAAGAGGGAAGGCAAGACACTTGGGGTTAAGTGACTTGCCCAAAGTCACACAGCTAGTTGTGTCAAGTGTCTGAGGCCATATTCGAATTCATCTCCTCCTGACTCCAGGGTGCCACCTAGTTGCCCCTATACTGACTTTTTTTCTCCATCCACCATTAGGCAGGTCTCCTAAGCATTTGCTCTTCCATTTGACTAAGACATGAAATTCAAGCCTGAAAACAAGGTTATTGGGCTTTTCTGGGGGCTATGCTACTATGGCCTTTTCTCTAGGTTAAAATATACTTGGAAATGCAACCATGGCCAAATCATTTTCTTGTCCCTCCTGAGTTGGAAAATTTTCATTTCACTTCCCTCTACCTCTTTGATTTTTTCCTTAATTTTTAACTTCTTACTTTTAGTCACCAGATCTGAGTGGGTCACCTGAGCATCTGGGACCTGTGTAGTTGGCTCTCTTAGTGTTTAGTATTCTGATTGTCTGCAAGCTCAGAGCCTACTTGACTGATGAATTGGAATGTCAAATACTAAGGAGAGAACCCTCAAAAAACCGGTAACTCAGGCCATTACTGAGTAGATACTCCTCAGCCATTACTGGCTCCCTCCTTCTTTAACCAGAGCCCAGAGCCCAGAGTCCAGAGCCCAGAGCAGAGAAACCAGTTTGCAAAAGAGACAATCAAGGAATCAGTGGATTACTCTTGCAATAAGCTAAAATTTTCTTGCCCAGCTATCTAGACAAGTCGCACTTTTCTGATGCTCCTTTAAACTATTGCCTGAGATGAGTGTTTATTTCACTTCACTATTGTGAATCTATCCAATGACCAGAGAACTTTGCTATCTCTCTTGAGTGCGCCTTGAAATTAGAATCATGAAATGACTGAAGAACAGATGCATCCCAAATTGGCATTAGATGCCTGTCGTCCTTTGTCAGAATGACATTATTTGGGAAATGGAAATGAAATGTTTCGGAATGAATAACCAGAACATGATTACTATAAAGTAATAGATTAGAAGTCTGTAGAACCTGAGAATTTCCACTTGATGAATGAATAGTTCATTGAACCATAGACTTCCCTCAGCATAATCACATGTTTCTGTGATTTCTATCTTCAGGGCAATTTCCATTGAAATCCATTTAAAATTGTAGATGATATTCCTATATGGACATGTTGGGGGCAGCCATTTTACTTTCCGATGGCAGATTGCATGATGAATTGAACTTCAAGTCTACAGCCAGACCCTAATTAGCATGATTATCAGGTGAGGAATCAGAAAACCTGAGTTCTGGTTTTGGCGCTGCCCTTTACTTAGCCTTTCCAGACTTCACTTTCTTCATATATAAAATGAGCATGACAATACCTCTTCTGTGTCATATCTGAATTTATTCAAAAGCACTTAAAACCCTCAAATGACATTATGGGTAAGGAAGATGGAGAGATAAATGAGAAATGTTAACCAGATCAGTTGAAAAAAAGTACTTTGTATATCAAAATAGTCAAGGGGTAGAATGTCCAGAGTACAAAAACTGGAAAACCCCAAGCCCTGCATCCTCTTTTTGATAGATCCCAAGAGAGAATGGTTTCGAAAGTGTATATTGTGCATATGTATATGGTTTTACTAATAATAACACCTAGCATTTATATAGCGCTTTAAGATTTGCGAGGTGTTTTACATGTGCAACCTCATTTGATCCTGACAATAACCCAGTGAGGTAGATGCTATTATTATACCCATTTTACAGAGAAGAAAAGTGAAGCTGAGAAAAGGTAAATGATTTGCACAGGGTCACACAGCTAGGAAGTGTCTGAGGCAGGTTTAGAACCCAAATCTTCCTGACTCCCTATTCAAGCTGCAAGTAGGGATGCTATCTTTGTGTCTTAAAGGTGGTCCTTCCCATACCAGTGAGAATTCATTCTCTGTAATTTGTGCTCTGCATTGTGATTGTGGTTGATTTTTTCAAGTCTTTCTTGTACTTTGTCCCTTTGTTTAATTGGCTACTCCATACTTTCATTTCACTTGCACTTCTCTGGTGTTATAGGAGTTTACTATATCCAAGAACTATTGTTACACCATCTTAGAAAATGCCTTTAATTTGTGCCTACTGGCTAATTAATGTTAAGGGGGAGCCTCCCCATGGAGGGTGGTTCATAAGCTATAATTTCAGAAAAAGAGGGAGCCCACAGAATAGTTCTCAGAATGCAACAATGCCCTGGGGACTCAAATTGCCTGTGGTTATGTAAGGGAGGGAGTATCCAGAGGGAGTGCTACATGAAAATCCATTCTGATTTTAAAGATCTTCAGAGAAGAACATTCCAATTTCCCTGAGTACCTTTTTATAATGTTTGACATCTTCACATGTCAGGAAAGTTATTATCTGCAAATGTCCATTATATGTAGTTTCTGATATATTTTCTCTTGATCTTTCCTCCATGGAATGAAAAGAAGGACTAACTTCCACTCTCCAAACAATTGCCCATCTAAGATTCACTCTCAAGTTGCTCCCCAGACAACTCTTCCTAAGCTACAAAGTTTCATTCTAAAGAAAAAAAAAGTCAATATTAGAAGGCACTATGGAAATTAGCAATAGAATTATAGAATTTATTTTACCTCCTTCTTTGTGTAGATATGGCATTCTGGATAAAGTGTGAACTCTTAGTCAATTTCATATGTGCTCTTCAGACTTGCCTTCTAATCCAATTCAACCCACATTTATTAAGCTCCTACTATGTGCAAGGTCTTAGGAATACAAAATTCAAATGAAAAACAGGTCCTAACCTCATGGAGCTTATATTCTACTTGCTATGACAATTGAACCAGGCCAAACATACCAGCCCCTATCCCCCAAAATCATGACACTATGGCAGTTTCACGTTGTCTTGGCTACGCTGATTCTGATACCACATGCACTTTCCTTTGACTCACACTTCAGTTTATAGATCCTAGTTTGTCTTGACTTTATTAACTCTGTTGGCTCCAGGCTTGAACCATTGGCTGTTACTTGCTATTACCCTGTTTTATTTCCCTGTTCTTGGTTCCTGTCCTTGTGTCTCAACCCTAAGTGACTTCAAACCTGATTCCAGAGGGCTCCTATAGATCTTGGTTTTCATGCTTTTACTTGCCTCCATGACAATCATCTGGCCCTTTATCATGCCTCCCATCAGGTGTGAGGACCAGAACTGAATGAACACTGTGCTATGGCAAAGTTATGATTAGATTTATAGAAAATGTGATGGGTAGGTGGATTTTCCCATGCCATTTGAAATATCTCATTAGGAAAAAACTGATTTCAAAAATAGATTGAGGAAAGATAACTGAAGAATTATTGGACTACATGAAAGTCATGATAAAAAAAGAGCGTAGACATAATTTTTCAAGAATTTATCAAGGAAAACTGTCCTGATAGCTTAGATACAGAGGGTAAAATAAAAATTGAAAGAATTCATGGATCACTTCCTAAAAGAGATTCCAAAATGAAAGCCCCCAGGAATATTATAGTTAAATTCAAGAGCTCCCAGGTAAAAGAGAAAATATTGCAAGCAGCCAGAAAGAAACAATTCAAATATCATGGAGTCAGAGTCAGGATTACATGAGAGTTAGAGGCTTCCATGTCAAAGGAGAAAAAGGCTTAGAATATAATATTTTAGAAGACAAAGGAGCTAGGATTATAACCAAGAATAACCTACCCAGCAAAACTCAGTGTAATCTTTCAGGGAAAAATAGATATTTATTTATTTAACCAATTAAAAATATTTATTTATTTTTGGTTTTCAACATTCGCTTTCGTAAGATTTTGAATTCTAAACTCCCCCCTCCAATCGCCCCTCCCCAAAATGGCATGCAACCTGATATAGGTTATACATGTATGATCATATTAAATATATTTACACATTAGCCATTTTTGTGAAAGAAGAATCAGAATAAAAGGGAAAAACCATGAGAAAGAAAAAACAACAAATAAAAGACAGAGAAAATAATATGCTTTGATCTGCATTAAGATTCCATAGTTCTTTCTCTAGATGTAGATAGTATTTTTCCATCATGAGTCTTTTGGAATTGTCTCAGATCATTGCATTGCTCAGAAGAGCTGAGTCTAACAAAGTCAGTCATCACACAATGTTGCTGTTACTGTATACACTGTTCTCCTGGTTCTGCTCACATCACTCAGCATCAGTTCATGCAAGCCTTTCCAGATTTTTTCTGAAATCTACCTGCTTGCCACTTCTTATGGAGCAACAGTATTCCATTACATTCATGTACCACAACTTATTTAGCCATTCTCCAATCGATGAGCATCCCCTCAATTTCCAATTCTTTGTCTCCACAAAATTAAAGCTGCTATAAATATTTTTGTACACGTGGGTCCTTTCCCCTTTTTTATAATTTCTTTGGGATACAGGCCTAGTAGTGGTAATGCTGGATTAAAGGGTATGCACAGTTTTATAGCCCTTTGGGCATAGTTCCAAATTATTCTTCAGAATAGTTGGATCAGTTCACAACTCTGCTGACAATTTATTAGTGTTCCAGGAAAATAGATATTTAATGAAATAGAGAACTTTCAAGCATTCCTGATGAAAAGACCAATACTGAATAGAAAATCTGACATTCAACCACAAGACTAAAGAGAAGAAAAAAAAAGTAAATATGAAAGAGTAATCATAAAGGACTCAATAAAATTAAAATGTTTACATTCCGATATGGGAAGTATGCCTAATAACTTTATCATTATTAAGGCAGTTAAAAGGAGTTTACAAAAACAGACGGCATTGATTATATTGGAATAATCTCCAAAAAAATGAAGGGGTAAGAAGGAGGGATGAATTGGGAGGAGAGGAAGGGAGAGGTAGAATGAGGATAATTTTCTCATATAAAAGAGGCAGATAAGGAAGAACTTTTACATTGGTTGGAAAATGGGGGTGGGCAGGCAATGCTTGAACCTCACTCTCATCAGAATTGATTCAAAGAAGAAAGAATATATATGTGTATACACACACATATACTCACTCTATTGGGTATGGAAATGTAACTTATCCAATTGGAGGGAAAAGGGATAAGAAAAAAAGGGGGGATGATAAAAGGGAGGACAGATTAGAAGCAAAATAGTGGTTAGAAGCAAAATGGACTTTTGAGAGGGACAGAGAGGCAGAGACAGAGAGAGAGAGACAGGGAGAGACAGACAGACAGAGACAGACAGAGACACAGAGACAGAGAGACAGACAGAGAGAGACATAGAGAGAGACAGAGACAGAGAGAGAGAGAGACAGAGAGAGAAGAAACAAAGAATGAGATGAAAAAAATAACTGTAGTTGGTAATCCTAACTGTGACTTTGAATGGGACTAACTCTCCCATAAAACAGACGTGGATAGCAGAATGGATTAAAAACCACAATCCTACAATATGTGGTCTATAAGAAACACATTTGAAATAAGGGGATATGCACAGGGTAAAGGTAAAAGGATGGAGTAGAATATATTATGCCTCAGCGAAAGTAAAAAAAGCAGGGGTAGCAATCCTTATTTCAGATAAAGCAAAAGCAAAAATAGATCTAATTAAAAGAGATAAGGAAGGAAACTA
>CM053590.1:132872013-132920539 GCA_028646515.1 Pseudochirops corinnae
ATTTTATGCATGGAACAGTACACAACTGCTAAAGATTCTGGAGCATCTGAGAAACACATTCTTCCTTGCTTCTTCAAATCAAGAATGATAGAGCCACAAGGATCTTAGAAATCATCTCACCCAACTAATTCATATAATATTTTTTCAGATAAGGAAACTAAGTCTCAGATATGTCAAATTTTTTGCTCAAGGTCATATAGCTAGTAAGTGATAGAGTCCAATCTTGCGTGGAACCAGAGATCTTCTGATTCTTATGTCCAGTGATCTTTCCACTGTACCATGTTGCTACCCCACTTTAACTCTCCCTTTAACTATTTTGTACTTATTATTATTTTAGTACTTTGTACTTAATTTGTACTTATTATTATTTTAACTATTTTGTACTTAACTACTTAGGAAAAGGGAAAGTACTTGTGATTTCATCAACATTGTATTTATTTTTGCCTATTTTATATGGATTTCTATACAATAATATATAGACATGATGCCCCATGTAAACTCCTTGAAAATAAGAATTATTTTATTCTTTGTATTTGTATCCTAAATTCCTAGCACAAAATGGCACTTTGTAAGCATTTAAAGAATGCTTGTTGATTGATTGATAAATGACACTGAACCAAATCTAATTAATGGCCATTTGTCAACATTCCCCAAAACTGGTATCATTGATGGGAGAACCCTGGGTCTCAAAGCCTCACATGTAGTCTATCAAAACTCAGTGAACTAGCCAGACATACTAGCCTCTGTGGTTGCTATAAAAATTATCTCTCTCTATTCCCCTTCAGATCATACATAGCTCTAGAGATGGAAGAGACCTCAGAGACTATCTAGGTCAACCCCATCCCTTCATTTTATTGACAGGGAAACTGAGACCCAGGGAAACTATTTCATCCAAGATAACACAGGGAGTATGTGGCAGAGGTGGGATTGAACACAAGTTTTCTGACTCCAGAGCCAATATACTTTCCACTGTAGCAAGTTTCTGTGTACCTCAAACTCCCTCACTCCTTCCTTCCATCTTTCCTTCCTTCCTTCCTTCCTTCTCTCTCTCTCTCTCTCTCTCTCTCTCTCTCTCTCTCTCTCTCTCTCTCACACACACACACACACACACACACACACACCCCTGTCCATTCCCCTCTAGTCTTACACACAAACCACCAAGTCTCCCAAGTTCCTGACACACACCCTAAATTGACTTTCTCTTCTGACTCAATAGTCTATACCAATCTACAATCTGCTCCTCAAAAGCTTTGGACAAAATAAAACCCATTCCCATTTTTAAAGAAATCTAGAAAACATATTAATAAATGGAGTTTTTATAAAAAATAAGTAGTATCCATCCAAAACTAAGAACAAGCATTATCTGTAATGGGGATAAACTAGAAGTCTTTCCAATAAGGGCAAAGGTAAAGCAACAATGTCCATTATAGCTGTTATTATTCAATATTGTACCTGAAATGCTAACTCTAGCAATTAGACAAGGAAAAGAAATTGAAGGAATAAACATAGGCAATAAAGAAATGAAACTATCGTTTTTTGCAGATGATATGATAGTATACTTATAGTATCTTAGAGACAGAAGTAAAAAACTAGTCAAAACAACTAACTTTAGTGAGGTTGCAGGATATAAAATAAACCCACACAAATCATCAGCTACAGGTAAGAGTGCATTCCAGGCATGGCAGACAGCATGTGAAAAAGTATTGATTCAGTTCTATACTCAATATATATTTAAGAAATGAAGTCTTTGGGGCAGCTAGGTGGCACAGTGAATAGAGCACCGGTCCTAGAGTCAGGAGGAGCTGAGTCCAAATCCGGCCTCAGCCACTTAACACTTACTAGCCATGTGACTTTGGGCAAGTCACTTAACCCCAATTGCCCTGCCTTGCCCTCTCCAAAAAGGAAAGAAAGAAAGAAAGAAAGAAAGAAAGAAAGAAAGAAAGAGAGACAGAAAGAAAGAAAGGAAAGAAGGAAGGAAGATGCAAAGAAACAAAGAAAGAAAGAAAAGAAAGAGTGACTTCTTGTCTTCTTTTTTTGGTGTTTTGCTTCTGTTTTCCTTTATTTAAAAAAACATACAAGACAACTACTGTTAAACGTAAGTGACCTGCCTAACCTTAACAGGGTAGGTAGAGGGGAATAATAAAGAATGGGGGGAGGGAGAATGGGCCCTGATGCTTAGTGTACTTCAGAAGTGTGGAGCAGCAGGGAGAACACTGACAATACTCATGAGGAAGGCCCAGAGCTGGTTTTGTTGAGCCCACTGACATATTACTTCATCATGGATGTCCTCCTGAGCTAGGTCACAAGTGACTATGCCATGAGCAATTTGGAAAATTCCTGAGTGCTGGGGGATCATGATACAGTTGTCATGAATGAATGACTTGACTTCCCAAAGAAGAAGCTTGCCCACCAATGTCCCAGGACTGATTTTGGAAGACCAGGGTGGTGGGAGATCACTTCCTCAGAGCACTTGGCATCTCTACAGTAGCTTTTGTAAAAGTGTAACTCAGATGCGTTTGGGAGTGGTTATAGGTTGCTATAAGTGAATAGCTAGGCAGGATGGCTAGCATGTTGCTTTTTCTTGCTACTTGTGATGATGCAAACCTTAGTAATACCTCTTGAGCAATGCCCATGAGGTAGTAGACTGAGGCAAACATTCACAGGTGACTTGGCTCATGGAAAGGGGGTGGGAGGCCACAGAGACCATTTATACAGAAGATAATTCAATAATATTTCATCTTAATGGGAAGTAGAAGACTTCTTTGGGCTTTTTGATGGATTGGGTTTTTTTTTTCTTTCCTTGGCAGCGGCACTGGCAGAATACATGTTCTCAGATCGACACCTAGAGACAGAAGGCATTTTTGGTGAGTTTGGTTTAAGCCTTGTGTTCTTGCTTATTCTTTCTGGGAAGGTAATTTCATCTAGTCATCATAAGCTGTACTCTGATGAGTTTGTAAGATTCATTTTGGTATGGTAGAGACATAGCTCAGAGCTCAGCTCATTTTGGCACAGTGTCTGGCACATAGTTGGTGCCTGATAAATGTTTATTGACTGACTGACTTTCCTCCATATTAGGGAACATTGGCCCAGATGAAGTGGTCAACGAGAATATAGATGCATTGACTGAGATACCACAGAAATCACAGAAATGTCAGAAAAGATGTAAGTGACCGACTCAGCAGTTTCCACTGGGAATGGCAGTCATCCTCTCCCTTCCCCCTCCCCAAACATCCTTGACTACTTCGTTCTGTCCTTTACTCAGGAGTTGGGACCACCTTTCTGAAATACCACTTGGATTAAAATATTCCCCTGGGACTGCAAAGCTACTGTCCTGAAACCTACAGTATCTTCCAATTGCTTCTTCCATTTAGTTCCTTTGCATAGAGTTTGAAGTACTATACTGTACTATAAAATTCCACTTACCTAATGCCTCCATTGGTGCCCTAAAGAGGTTAAAGGAATACTTTTGGTGGTCTCCTTTCACAAGTCAGCCAAAATCTGGACACTTAGAGAAATTTCTATCTTCTAGCAAGTTTCTTTTCTTCAAAATTTATTTCATTTAACAAAAGTTTATTTTCTCTCCATCCCACCTCTTTCCAATTGAAAAGAAAAAAAAAACTATTGTAAAAAAAACAAGCAGAACTCGCCATCTTGGGGAGGAGGGCAAGGAATAGATGGGAGAAAATTTTAACTCAAAATTTTGTGGAAATGAATGTTGAAAACAACAACAACAAAAAAAACAAGCATAGTCTAGCAAAACTAATGCCCATGTTGACCACGTCCAAAAAATACATCTCAAAAAAAAAAAAAACATCTCAAACCACTGTCTAGCTCTATCCTTCTTTGTCAGGAGAGTTCATATGCTTTTCACATTTTCACATTTTCTTATTGCCCTTTTCATGGGAGCTTTTGAGTTTCTGTCATCTCTTTTCCAATCATGATTGCCACCTCTGAACCTAAAATTATTCATTTAGGTAATTACCTCTTCCTGTCCCACAATGCTCAGCCTGAAATAGAAAAATAGCTTTTAACAATCATTTGCTTTCTCCGCCTTGGAGCCTTGACACAAAGTCATTCCACCATCTTCTGCCTTCCTCCCCTTCCCTGCAAACTCATATCCCTCCCTCCTTTGCCTCCAAATTTTGCCTGTCCTCCAGGAATTAATCAATCAGTTAAGTGCCTACCACTTACATGGCATTGTACATTGAGGATTTAAAAAGAAACAAAAGACAGTTCTTGCCCTTAAGGGATTTAAAGTCTAATGGGAAGCTTACAATCTAATGAAAGACTTTCTAGATTGTTCAATGCCTCATACCATGCCTTGCTCATAATAAGCACTTAAAAAATTTTTATCAAATGAATTAATTTTCCCTATTCTGCATTTTCTTCAGCACCAATTAAATGTTGATAACCAGAGTACCTTACAGTGGTTTTGACTGGTCTTGTTTTATATATAGTCTTTGTGTGCAGGCTTGAGATTTTTCTGAGATATTTTGCCTTCTTCCTTAGATTATAACCTCCCCAAGCATGCTGGCCATGTCTGCTACTTTTCAACTACCTCCAGCAGTTCCCAGAACAAAGTTTTGTTCATAGTGGGTGCTCAGTCCATATTGCTGATCAATATAATCTTATCCAGATTCTTAATAATTAAAGCTCATTCACTCAGAAATCTGAAATGGATGCTTAATAAGATGGGGTGGCACAAAGTTTACTTACCCAACTTTGTGTCTTTAGATATTCTCTTCAGTACTTGGTATTTGATTGTGAAGGTCTTCCAGCTCTTGTTTCATCATCTTTTGATCTCATCCCTTCATGCTAAATTGGTCCCATGCTATATCTCCCATCACAGGGCAGTTCCCCAATTGAGATGACAAGTTAGCATTAGGACTTTCTTGAGTTTTCTGCTGTCAAGCAGGATGGGAGTGGGTATGGGTCATCATTAAGTTCTGGACATGCTAATATGCTTTATTGGCTTGGAGATATCAGCCTTCATTGTCCATGGGAAACCACAGAAGGGGGAACCACTGGAGTTGTCTCTCTAGACTATGTGATTGCCTTCTCAAAATGAACCACGTTCAAAATTTAGGACTTAAAACAAATTTATAGGACCCAAGTAATTCTGGAACTACTTCAGTAGTTTAGGTAGTAGGAAGAAGAAAGGAGGGGCGTCTAGGTAGCACAGTGAATAGAGCACTGGCCCTGGAGTCAGGAGGAATTGAGTTCAAATCCAGCCTCAGACACTTAACACTTACTAGCCATGTGACTTTGGGCAAGTCACTTAACCCCAATTGCCCTGCCTTCCCCCTCCAAAAAAAAAAGAAAAAAAGAAAGAAGAGAGGCAAGATGAACACAAGTAGAGATGTTGAAAATAGTCCTTGAAAGTCATAAGAAAATGGATCCTTTCTACTATATGGAGACTTTACAGCCTTATGATTTCTTTCAAACAAATGTGCCTAACTCCATCCCACCCAAAGCTTATAGAGAACACTCACTCCAAGATGGTTTTTTTCTCTACAGTGTTTCTGGATAACCCTGAGCCTCAGTCAGAGAGTTGGGAGGCCAAACGCAGAAAGCCAGGTGAGCATAGAATCCCTAACTCAGATGTTGAGTTAGGTTAATCATTTCAAACTCAACCTGCTTGTTTAAGTTTATAGCACAAATCTATTTATGATGTTATTATCTAATTATGTGATCATTCAATTATATATTACTCTGAACAGGAGGACAGGAGACTGAGCGAGTTTGGGATTTCCGAATGAGGGAATGGGAGAAATAGGTTCTTTCCTTTTGCCCACGTATGGTTGGCAGTCTTTCGAAAGTAGCTCTGTTCCTGGTGATCTCTGCTTTTTCCTACATACCTGGGGATCTGATGCTCCATCCTCCTTTTCACCCTCCCTCTATCTTCCTCAGTAATCAAAGCTCAGAGATAATTCTGATCTCCCTTTTGTTGAATATTTGAGAGCAACAGGACCTGAGAAATAATCTAATTCAGCTATCCAATTTTGAAGATGAAAATCTTAGTTGTACAACCTTGGATAAAACAACCACTCTGAGCCTGCTTCCTCATCTTAAAAATGGAGATAATAATACTTGCCTTTCTTCACAGCATCATTTGAAAGAATCAAAGATAGGATAGGTACAGACACCAGATCTGTGGTTTCATTTGGTATAGGGAATTCCCAGAGGAGGAAATTCCCTTCCCCAATGCAGGTCAGTACCTATTCTGCAAATTAAGGTCTCAGTGAGTTGCCAGAAAGCAAACGAGAAATTAATCATTATACTCAGAAGCATACAACCAGGGTATGTCAGAGGCAAGTCAGAGGACTCAAACCTGAGTCTTTCTGATTAAGGCAAGCTTGCAATCCATAATCCCTCCAAAGAGAATGAAATGGGATAAAATATGTGAAACAACATTGTAAACCATAAATCACCATGCAAATATAAGGGATTATAATTATTATTGCAAAGAAGCCACAGGGGCCATTGCTATGGGAAGGATCATCTTTGATATCCACATTGAGCATTTCTATCCTTAGCTACTTTGAACGAAGAAAGACTGTGAAGATATTGAACAATTATGTAGGAAATAAAGTACTATATAAATGGAAGTATTATTATCATTTCCACCCTCAGTAAATAAAACCCTAACAAAGTGTTCATTCACCTATGCATTCCCCAACCCCCCAAAACATCAGTCTTCAGATATATCACATAAGGCCCCTCCTCCACAGCAACCCACTGTGAGAAGGTAACAAAGGGTTTAGGGAGTATAGAATATCGTTGTCCCATCCTTCTCCTTGCTTACCCATTTTGTCTTAGAGTTTCTTCCTTAAGGAGCTTAATGTCTTTATACACATTGAAACCTACACTCTTCCAAAGCAGCTTGAGAAAATGTTTGTAGTATAAGTGACCAGCTCTTAAATTGGAACTTTTATAGCCAATAAGGGTCATGGAGTTTACATTTTGCTCACCCAGGGACACCAAAAACTGTTGTGGTTTCATGATGTGTTGTGGTGGATCTGTCTCAAAGAATTCAGAAGCAGACCACCTCTAATCCAAGTATAGGCATTTGTTGAGATTGACACACCTCATAAAGTTCCAAGGGGAACCAGAAACTTCAGAGAAAGCAAGATGGATTTTTGTAGGGTAAAGATGCAATTACTTAGCAGAAATTATGGATATTAAAAAGGCAGGAGGAGTTTGTTAAGGGATTAGGTGATGGAGGAGGGGTCCCAGCCACATGGAACTGTGAATGCAATTACCCACAATGCATCCAGAAAAAATGCATTTAGATGGATATGTATGTAAGCCTCTCTATATCATAAATTCACTTTAGGTCAGTTCTCTACTATTACTGTGAAGGTGCCTACTTAGGGGAAGTTTCTTCTATTGTTTTGGGGTCCACATCCTGCTTGGGCACCCTGGTGGTGCTGCTTTCTGATTGGCTGAGTATTATGGTCCTGTCTGAGACTAGATGGATGTGGTTGAGTGCATGGATATACCTGCTGTTTCTGTGGGAAATATGAGGAATGGGTCTGGGGGCAGTGGGGCCTTATAGGCCCCACTGAACAGAAGGCCCACTGCCCCTACCTAGCCACTTATCACGCCTCCACTCAATATGCTAACTTGTTCAAATATGCCTCACTGCTCACTAGAACTATAGGTGTGTCCATGAACTCATAGTTCTCACAGAACAGCAGCCATGTCCACGTGATGGGATCCCAGCCACTACCTCTAGTTAGCCACATTGATTGAGACCTCCCAATGGTCTACCTCTCCCCATCAGCATCTTTGTGATATATGAGGAAGGACTGCACAAAAATGAAGCAACGAGGGGTGAAGGTTCTCCTACTCTGAAAAAGGAGGAGACACACCTAGTCTTCTGGAGGTTACTATTCTAATGGGAGAGTTAGGATATATAGCTGCAAAGTGGATAGAAGGGCACAGACAAAGAAACATTTGACCAGGTACAAGTTACCATAGTGTAGACTGTGTCTTTAAGTGATTATGTGGTGAGTGACAAGTGACAACCAACCCCAACTCCTACTCAGTCCTCTTGTGGAAGCCTACTTTAGGGGCTAGGGTTACAAAACAATGAGTGAAAAGAGACTTGTTAGGGATAGAAGAAGAAGGCCTATGAATTTCCTGATAAGTAGAGATAGAGAAAACACTTACTCTAGCCATAACCACCTCCTGATCACCCTAGTTTGCTTAGAAGATTAATCTTCACTCACTGACTGTTGTTTCTCACCTACACCTGAATTACAACAGGCAAACTATTGTCTTTTTCTTAGATGTTTACATCACACTTTTGACAAGCTACCTTGGATTGGGGTGGGATGGAGAAGCCTAGTCTTCATGAAATATGGCTTTTTCTTTCTTCACAGAGGCATCCCCAGCTATTCCATTGGTAACCAGCAATTCAGTGACAGCGTCTTCCAGCAAAGACTTGACCCCACAGGGCTCTCTGTCTCCTCCCCCAGGCCAGGTTGCCAAGCCCAGCGTGTTCTCTATGGAAGAAACCTTCCTGGTGCCTAGTAAGTGAGGGGATTTGGGGAAAGTGTTGTGTTTATGTTGACCATAGTTAAAGAGTCCTGGGGTTATAGTTTTCTAGGTAGTAACTTGGTCTTTGTGACTGAGAGATTAGAAATAGGAGATGAAAGGAATTTCTTGAGAAGAAGCTTTAGAAAGAGTGCTAGATTTGGAATCAGAGGTCATACTACCTATGTGACTTTGGGTCACTTAGTCCAATCTCTTCATTTTGCAGCTAAGAAAACTAAGGTCCAGAAAGAGAAAATGTCTTACCAGTGTCAAAATAATTAGTGAATAACAGGGAATAGGAAGTCAAATCTAAGTCCTTTGACTCCAAATACAGCTTTCTCCTACATACTACTACCTACTGCCTCATGATCTAATTCCAAACTCCCTCTTATGCCTTCAGCCTAAACCCTTCTCTGCCCAATTTCTTCCTCTTACAGGAGAAGCAGGTCTTAGCATAAAGTTTATAGCCCTAAGTAAGTCAACGCTCTCTAGGAAATGTAGTCCTTTGAAAATCATTTGGGAATCCCCTCAGGTCTAGGGAATTCACCTCCACAGCTGTTGAGTCCCTGAAAATTCTGTTTACTCTGTCTTCTTTATTGTCCTCAGCCAGTCCTGTTCTTGCCTGCCTGAACTTCAATGGGGAACCCATCCAACTCATACCCACCTTCCCTACTCTGCCCCAAGGTGTCTTCCACTTCACAGTGGAAAACGGGGTCTCCAACATCTTTTTATACCCAGGTAAGTGTATCACAGATGTCAACCCCAGTTTCAACCACACCAGTATCAGGCAACTCAGCCTGGATGAAAAATGAGGTACTTTTCTCCATGCTTCTATCCTCACCTCTCAGGACACTTGTCTATGTAGTGAAGCCTTTTTGGTTTTCTAGGGCTTCTCATTTTCCTCTCTAATCAATATCCCCCCCCCAACAAAAAAAGCCTCTAAAAACAAAAATGAAGAACTGAGGCAACAGAAAAAGTGTAATCTAACAGGAAGAGGCTTAGATTGAGATTAGAGACATCTGACTTTCCTCTCCATGATAATTAGCTGCTTTCTTGAACCCTTGTTTCCTCCAAATGCAAAATGAGGGAACTAACCATTGCCAGCTTCAGTTGGATGTGATGAATAAATAGAACCAGTGAATAATTTGAACGGTTTGGTTAGGGAAGAGGAAGTGATATTGAAAGTGAAATTCTGTGAAAATAAAGGATTATTGTAATGAAGAATTTTTAAAACTCTCTTGCTACTTTCCATAATTCCCTAAAGCCTTATAGCCCAAAGTAGGGTATGTGGGGGTATGGGAATGACCAGTGGTTGGGTGGGAAAGCCATTTTTAGCCTCAGTGTTTCAAGTTCTTCCAGCTGGCTCACTTAAGAACACTTCTGATCCACAAGCGTCATCAGGGGGTGATGCCATCATACAGAGCCTCCCAGTATCCCCTGACAGGCATGGCTCCACAAGTCCATTTACTCCATCAGCAGCAGATATGCCCAACATGCCTGAGGCCTCAGCCCTAACCACACAAGATGGAAAAACAGGTATGTATTTGGGAGATACAATATGCCAAATAAGGGGCATATTTGGCCCCTTGAATAATAGGATTTGGAAGGAATGGAAAGGTAGCACTCTTCATATCTTGTCCTTGTCTTTCTGAAGACAATAGAACTCAATAGAGTTTAACTGATTCTATTGAGTTAATTGAACTATTTCCTTTTTTTGTCTTTGTATTACCAGCATCCTATTTCTGCTACTTCTTAGCTCACCTTGGGTGAGTCATTTACAGGGATGTGCAGTAGCCAGCTCCAGCCGGCCAATCATTAAATCTTCAGGGCCACCTTTGACATCTCAGAAATCAACAAAGGTTACAAATATGGAATTGATTTATTGTTTTGTAGGTTGTCTACCAGCAGCGCTTCTTAAGCTATGGCTCAAGATACCATATGGAGGTGCAAAAAATTCAGCAACAGTAAAAAAGATTTCTGAAAATGCAAAAACCAAAAATTAATCCAAATCAAGTGCATAATAAATCTAAGATGTTTCTGGCAACACTTGCCCGTGTTGCATCCTGCAGCTTCACTGCAGCCTTGGTTCTGAATACAAATTATGTGCACTTTGCACTGTACATCCCCTCAGGCCATGCCACAACAACAATTGGGAAAAAGGGTCACAAGTGGAAAAAATTTAAGAAGCCCTGGTAGAGGAGAGATATCAACCTTGAGGACTACTGGCCTCTTCATTGTGGTTGAACCAGACTAAAATGTAATTAGAAAATGATTAACAAAATAAAAATACAGTACAGCCTAGATGATGTTAATTTGTGATTTTCTAAATCAAAAGGCAGCCTACAGGGCTTCACTTCTACTTGAGTTTAAATACTACTGGTCTAGACTTTTAAAAGTGATGAACAAAATGTTAACAATGAAGATTAAATTTAAAAGTGTATATTTTTTCCCTTGGAGAGACAGTTGTTAAATGTTTACCAGCACACCCTTGCATTTAATCCCTCTGGGCCTCAGTTTCTTCATTTGTAAAATGAGGTGTTTGTACCAGATAACCTCTAAAGTTACTTCCTATGTAGATCATAAATCTAAGATCCTATTACTTTTCCTTCTCTGAGTCCCAGGTTCCTATAATCTCATTGGGAAGTCAAGGCTCCATACCTAAAACACTAGAGAACACAAGATTCTACGAAGTCAAGTGCTAAATTGTCTGACAGAAACAGTAAGACTTAAGAAAAGGGAAAGATGGAATGGAGGAATCAGGGAAGGCTTTATCTCTAGGTTAGGAGGAAGGTCAAGAACAAGCCTGCTATGGTGGTCGATGGGTAGCTATGGAGTTGTTTAAGCTGAGATAGCAGTGTGGGGGAGCCATTTGGATGACTGGGTTACCAACTCCCCTTTGGGCTTTTGCAGAGTCTGTGGAACGGTTCTGTCATGCTCTGCACAAGGTTTATGCAGATGCTCCCCAAGGTTGCAACAGCCATTACATTGATCTAGACCTCACAAGAACCCAAGTGGAGAAAAATAGCAAGTGTCTGGAGAAGGAGTTGGTGATCCAGGACTGGACAGAGAGACAGAAGGCTCGTGTGGGATGGAGAGAGGTGTTTGCCAGCCCCAGAGGGCAGAAGAGGGAGACACGGGTGATTGCAGTACTGGGCAAGGCTGGTCTGGGCAAAAGTGCCTGGACCCAGGAGATCTGTCGGAACTGGGCCCAGGGCCAGCTTCCCCAGTATGAATTTGTCTTTCACTATAAATGCCGCAGCCTGAACTTGCCAGGAAATGACTACTGTTTGAAGGATCTGTTTTTCAGACTCTGCCATCACTCACTGGAAGAGAATGAGGAAGTCTTCAAATACATTTTGAAGCACCCAAATCATATTCTGGTCATTTTGGACTCCTTTGAGGAGCTGGAGGGCCAAGATGGCTTTCTGAATTGTCCAGCCAGCCCTTCTCCTGGGGAGTTGCGGCCCATCAAAGGGCTGCTGGCTGGCCTCTTCCAAAGGAAGCTCCTGAGGGGCTGCACACTGCTGATCACAGCAAGGCCAAAGGGAAGGTTTATCCAGTACTTGGCCAAGGTAGACAGCCTTCTGGAGGTACAGGGCTTCTCTCCTGAGCAGGTGGAGTCTTACTTTGAAAAGTACTTCCAGGGTTCACCATCAGACAGGGATGAGGCTTTGAGGCTCGTGCAGGCCCAGCCCTATCTGCTCAGTCACTGCTACAGCCCTGCTGTGTGCCTCTCCCTCTGCCAGCTTTGTGAGAAGATCCTGGCCACAAAGGGTTCAGCCCAACTTCCCTCTACACTTACCGGCCTTTTTGTCAACCTCCTCTGCTCAGTACTGAGAGCTAGGGAAAAGGGGCTGTCTGAAACCTGGCCCAGGAACTGCCTGGCAGGCTTGGCAGAGTTGGCATGGGAACTGGGCCAGAGACATTGCAATGTCCTGAGAGAGGACCAGATCCCCTCCACAGAAGTGAAGGAATTTGCCATTTTGGGGGACTTTGTCTGGCCACTCCCAACAGAGAGGGAACCAGAGATGGCCTTCTCTACCTTTCTCCTGCAGAACTTTCTGGGAGCTTTGAGGCTGGCACTTAGTGAGGAAGTAAGAGACAAAGAGCTCCCCAGATACCTTGCCCTGACCCCTAGAAAGAAGAAACCCTATGACAACTGGCTAGAGAGGGTACCCCACTTCCTGACTGGGCTTCTTTTCCAACCCCTGTCCTCCTGCCTTGGACCCCTTGGTGGGGTTAAGCAGGTTGGGCTTGTATGCAAGAGGCAGAAAGTACTCTTGAAATATCTGACCCGACTACAGCCTGGGATACTGGGGCCTGGGAAGCTCCTTGAACTGCTGCATTGTGCCCATGAGGCAACTGATAGCCAACTATGGCAGCATGTAACCACTGGACTACCCTCCTGTCTTTCCTTCTGGGGAGTACGCCTGGCCCCACCAGATGTGCATGTTTTGGGTGAGGCCCTAAAAGCAGCTGGCAAAGACTTCTCCCTGGATCTCAGGAATACCTCCATTGACCTGCACGGACTAGGGATCCTTGTCCAACTTGGCTGTGTCACGTGCTTCAGGTGAGGCCCTGGGCAGGGAGGGGAAGGGCTGCATGAGAGAGGAGCTGAGAAGTAATAAGAAGTCCAGCATCTGCCACCTTCCTTGCCATAACTCCTCCCCCTAAACATCCCGCTCCCCCATTCTTAGAAAATATTCTGGGAGAGAATGGAAATACAGGGACAGAATAGTGAACCTCCTGTCTCATGCTACGTTGTACAGTATCCTTGTTCAAAACTCTTGTCTTCCACATGAAGGCTCCCCAATGCAACACATACAGACAGATAGACAGACAGACACAGAGTCTGAGCTAGACAAAGCCTTAAATTGAGGTCAGTTAGTTCAGTCCTCCCATTTTATAGATTAGGAAATTAAGGTCCAGGAAATGCTGAAAATCCTACGGCTAGTTTATGGAAGAATTTTAGGATCAGAAGCTAGGCTTTCTGCTTCCCAGTAAAGGGTTCTTTCCTCTGTGCCATACTTTCTCCCACAATCCAAAGCAGCCATAAAATGATGTCACCTTTCCTGTGTGAGAATGACCTTTAGGTTGTTTCTCCATCTTTCACCTGATCCTCATTATGACCATATTTTTCAGGTGCCTGGCTATAGTGGGAGATATAACCTATGAACACCAAACAGTGCAAAATTCATTATCATGGAGAATGAACCTTTGAACTCATTGACACCATCCTCAAATCTATTAAGTTAACCAGTCATACCTTGGTTAACAAGATTTTTTTTTTAATTACATAGCATTCAAGGTCATGATTACAGAATCTCCGATCCTCATACATACATGCAATGTCGAGTATATTCTGTGAGAAGTACAGACTGCAAATTCTGGTACCTTCCTTTTCAATCGATAATAATTTTTCCCTGGGCATAGTCAGGTTAGGAGTAGTTAAATACAGTTTTCAGGATCAGTCAGACTAGTGCCTGGAACGGGAAGGCATTAGCTCCTGCATACCACAGTCTTTTCATAGGTTCCCAGAAACATTTTCTTTGATATGGAGTTCCTTTGGTTCATTTATATACTCCAATAATTCATTACATGAGTTGTTATTGAGCATTGATGGCACAGTGCTATGGAAGATATGAAATCCTTGTCTTCCAAAATCTAATAATGTTGGGAAGACAGGATACATGTGCAACCTTGAAATAATAATACCACTCTAACATATGAAAAATACCAAACTAATTGCTGTGGAGGAAGGAGAGATTTAATGAGGACCAGAGTACTCATGGACTTCCTAGAAGAGCTGAATTCTAAAGAATGATTGAGATTTGGATAGGCTGACAGTTTCTTGCAGTGAATTGTTCTCCTCCTGGGTTGGGACCTGGCTACTTTGGGAACTTAGGGTCCACTTTAGGGATTTGTTCCCTGTGGGAAGTTCCTAGATCCCTGGATCTGAGGACTTCCATCCACAGGGCATCTCTCAGTGACACAGTGTGGCTGTGGGAATCCCTTCAGCAGACTGGGGAATATGAACTACTCCGAAGATCCACTGAGAAGTTCACCATTGATCCTTTCAAGGTCAAGTCCATGAAGGATGTGGAGGACCTTTGTAACCTGGTGCATATCCAAAGGTGACTTACTCACTAGCATAGTACTTTGATAGTTCTTGGTGGGAAGGAAAAAAGGGCCTTGGAAAAGGGCTGGGCTAGGGACAGGCTGTAGGGTTCATTTGGGGGAAAACAGCTTTGCCACTAGAAAAAGAGCCAACTAGAGAGATAAAGAAGAAGATGAGATTTTGCCCAGTCACTGACTTCCAAAAAGTAGAGAGGGAAAAGTGGGATCTCCTAGAGACAAGTCAGGGTAGAAAAGCAGAAACCCCACAGTGGAGCCTGGAAGAAGCTAATCCCTAAGTGTCAAGAGTCCAAGGGTGGGGAACCTGTGGCCTCGAGGCCACATGGGGGCCTCTATGTCCTCAAGTGCAGCCTTTTGACTGAATCCAAACTTCACTGGTTCCCCATCCCTGATCAAGACCGCTGAGTACCATAGCTGAGTACCATGAGAAACCCAACAGTCAAATTATCCCATTCTCATTCTCTCTCTAGTTTAGATAAATATCCAGTGCCCTCTTCTGGCCACCCCAGGGACAACATACACATGCCTATCAAATCACTTTTCCATAAAAATTTAGAAAATGACCTGTCTAGAGGAGTGTGAAAATCTTGTAATCTACATCCTTTAAAATAGCAACAATAACAATAGTGATGATGATGATACTTCTGGACACCTTATCCAGTAAATGAGAAACATGTCCTGATTTTGATTTCTCCAATGGAAGATATTCCTTGGCAAAGTCAGAGTCTGGAAAAATTAAAAGGCAAAGTTTATCTGAATGATTCCTTCACCTCTTTACCGTTTCCTGGCACTGATGATACTCATCCAGTCAACAAGTACTCTCATGGTAGCCCCAGATTTCCCTATACTGCAGAAGTTCACATTGGTGAGGCCCAGGACCCAAACCATTCCCTTATTCTCTCTTTCTTCTGCCCTCAAAGCAATTCTATCTAAATCCTAAATCTCATTCCTTCTTATACAAAGCTATGTGATAAGCTAAGCAGTACTAGTGAACGACCTAATGTATTACCCCCATCGAAGGAGATGTATTTTAATAGGAATTTAGCACTATTTTGCCCCAGTGAAATAAATCTCAAACAGTGAAGTGTTAGCTACAGATGTAGAAAATCACCAATGGCAGAAATGGGGAGGGGACTACCTATTTTCAAATCATCCTCCTAGACAGGATACTGCACTCTTAAGACCAACTCTGGGGTTATAACACCACTCTTGTCATGTTCTTTGTAGCTCAGGAAATGCCCCTGTAGAGGCCTCTGCCCCTCTTCCTGCCATCAGAGACCTGAAGAAGCTTGAGTTTGCGTGAGTAACATCTGATTGCCTTGGGTCTGCAGCCTCCTGGGTATATGCCCATTCAAGCAAAGCAGGGCCTGAACTCTGAACTCTTAGTGAGGGGGAGCCACAGTGTGCCTACCACATCATCTCTCAATTTCCTCTTTTTGACTAACATCATTCATTTGTAACAAAGCTGGCTAAGATTAATGGGACCATCTTCGATCTCTGAGTTTTTCTGGTTATTTAGCTACCATAGCTATCTATGTTCTATCCAGCTATTCCAACTGACTTAAATTATGACTCCCTACAAACTCCTGGGAAACAGGAAAAGGTGCTCAGGAGTTTTTGCCTAAGGAAAAAAAGGACCTGGGGGTGGCTAGGTGGCACAGTGAATAGTGCATCGGCCCTGGAGTCAGGAGGACCTGGGTTCAAATCTGGCCTCAGACACTTAACACTTACTAGTCGTGTGACCTTGGGCAAGTCACTTAATAACCCCAATTTGCCCCTCCAAAAAAGAAAAAGAAAAAAAGGACCATATAAGATTGTCCCTGAGCTTCTTTAAGGGAAAATACCTCTGCAGGACTGAGATGGGTCCCACATTATATTATTGACACCATCTATTGAAGTGTTAAGGTAATTTCCTCCTCCTCCACCTAAAAGACAAAAAACTCCTGTTTGGGGGAGGAGGGGGTGAAGACAAGGTATAGTTAGTGCAGGACTAAAATTATTACAGAAAAGAGGAAATTCATGAGACAAAAAAACACTAAGGGCCTCTTCTTTTGAAAATTATTTTAAGCATAAAAAGATTGCTACTCTCAAAATGTCTCACTCACTTCAGATGAGCAGCAGGTGCCAGACCAAGAATGCAAAATGCAGGGTCCTGGACAAAATAGAAAGTCCTAGGCGGGAGGTGAGCAGAAAGAGGAGACCAAGGGGTGGTGACTCAGTTTCTTCATAAAAGTTATATAAAGGGGAAGGAGATATTTGCAGATTCTCATATTTTAAAGGCAAAGTTCCCACAGTGAACACTGGATGTTCAAAAAAAAAGTACTAGGTTCTGGACAAGCCACTTTAATCTCTCTGGGCCTCAGTTTCCTCATCTGTAAAAATGAGGGCATGGGACTCCATGACCTCTAAGGTTCCTTCCAGTTCTTTCCTATGATTCTTTGACCTATAGTCAAGAGACCTGGGTTCAAGCCCCACTTTCTGACATTACTAGCTTTCTAATCATAGATGAGTCCCTTCACTTAAGTGAGCTTTATGTTCATCATATTACAGATAAGTAAATTAACACGTTTAACAAACTACTTAAGTAATCTGGCTCAGTTGCCTTGAGATAGACATTTTGGAAACTTTTAAAATGCTATATAAATATGGCCTGTGGTCCCTGTGGTAAAGAAGTGTTAGGGACTCTATAATGTTCTATGCCTTTGGAGAGAAAGCAGCAGAGTCCACAGTTGCCGTGCCTGTGGTCTAGTCCATTGGGAGTGCTCAGTGGGCTCTATGGACATCTCTAGGTGTCCCAGATAGAAATCTCATGTAAGCAGGGAGGACTCAGGGTCACTGGCAGATGGGACCAGGGCAAAGTGAAAGTATATAGAGCAAATGGTAAGTGGGGATCACTATTACACCACAGAAAATATTTCTGTTTTATTCTGAGCTTTACCTTGTTTCCAGGGTAAAGGATGGAAGGACAAGACTGAGAAAAAAGGGATCAAGGAACTCATCTGAGTCTTATAGAACAGAACTTGGAGAAACTGCCTCTATAAGTTCAAGTCGGTACTTTTTCTGCAGTCTTAGAGTACTGCCTAGAGCACCGAGAAGCTGAGTGACTTCCCATAGCCAGTGTGTCAGAGGCCATACTTGAACACAGGTCTTCTTGACCTTTGAAGGTCAACTGTCCAGTCACTATACCATGTTGCCTCTACTAACTCATTTGGGAACTCACCTAAGCTGTTTCCTTCCAGGCTTGGCCCAGTGTTGGGTCCCCAGGGTTTTCCGAAATTGGTTAAGATACTTGCAGCTTTTTCATCCCTTCAGCATTTGGAGTAAGTATGTTCTGCCCCCATTCTGTCCTTCACTACTACTAATAATAATGATAATAAGAGGAGGAGGAGGAATTGATGAACAGTAGCCCCATTGTGGGGAAGAGTGGGAGGAAGAGAAAGAAGAGGAGAAGAACGTATGAACAATAGCCCTGTTGTGGAGAAGAGTGGGAGAGTAATCCTGAGAAAAACGGCCATGGTCTGGCTTGGGACCAGAGTCCAGATATGGGACTGAATCTGAGGCTCCTCAACTAACTTGATTCCTATTAAATCTTTAAGCAAATGACTTCAGCTCTCTAAGCCACTGTTGCCATCTTGTGGAGCTCCAGTTTTATGCTGATTTCCAGTAAGTTAATCATGTAATTTTGATACACATTCAGGCCTGGGGAATTAAAAAAAAAATTAGACTGACAACCAACAAACACGTCAACTGCTTGGGAAAAGTGAGGTCCAGGGAAACATTTTTTCCCCTCTAAACTGGCTCATTTCCTACTGCCTACAACCTTGTCCATGTTTCCCCTATCCTGAAAAAACGCTCACTTGACCCTCCTATCACTAATAATTATCCTTCTGTATCTCTTCTGGGCTTTTGCAGCTATGCAGTTATCTACGATAGGCGCCTCCACTTTCTTTCCTCTCACTCTCTTCCTAATCTCTTACAGTCTGGCTTCCCACCTTAGCATTCCACCAAAACTGCCCTCTCCAGAGTCAGTAACGATCTCTTCATTGCCAAATCCAATGGCCTTTTCTCAATCCTTATCCTCCTTGACCTCTCTGCAGCCTTTGTCACTGTTGATCACTCTCTTCTCCCTGATATTCTTTTTTTCTCTAGGTTTTTGGGACACTACTCTCTCCTGGTTCCCCTCCTACCTATCCGACTGCTCCTCTTCTGTCTCCTTTTCTGGATCCTCCTCCAGATCATGGCTTCCAACCCTACGTGTCCTTCACTTTTCTGTCCTGTCCTCTCTTCTCTTCTGCTTCTATATTACTTCACTCCGTGATCTCATCAGCTCCCAAGAATTTAATTACCATCTCTATGATTATGATTCTCAAATATACCTTTCGTACCCCAATCTCTCTGCTGATCTTCAATCTTGTATGTCCAATTGCCTTTCAGACATCTTGAACTGGAAGTCCAGTAGACAGCTTAAACTTACATGTCCAAAACTGAACCCATCTTTCTCCCTAAACCACGCCCCCTCACACACACCTCCTACCATCTTCCCAGTCCCTCAAGCTCACAACCTAAGAGTCATCCTAGATTTCTCACTATCTCTCACCTCCTCCCCCTATCCAATCTGCTGCCGAGGCCTGCCCATTTCAGCTTTGCAACATCTCTCACGTATGCCCCCTTCTCTCCTCTGTCATTGCCACTACTCTAGGACAGGCCCCTCATTACCTTGTGCCTGGATTATTGCTGTAGCCTGCTAGTGGGTCCAGCTGCCTCAAGTCTTTCCCCACTCCAATCAATTCTCTATTCAACCACTTAAGTGATTTTCCTAAAACTCAGGTCCAATCATGCCACTCCCCTACCACCTCCACCCCAGTTCATCCGGAGGCTTCCAGGAGCAAATACAAAATGTTCTGTTTGACATTCAAAGCCCTTCTTGACATCCCTCTGCTACCTTTCTATTCTTCTTGCACCTTATTGTCCAACACGTAATCTTCAGTTCTGTGACACTGGCCTCCTGACTGTTCTAAGAACAAGACATGCCACCTCTCAGCTCCAGGTATTCTCTCTGCCTGTGTCCCATGCCTGGAACACTCTCTTTCTCTCTCACTACTGACCTCTCTGGCTTCCTTTAAGTCCTAACTAAAATCTCATCTTCTACAGGAAATTTTTCCCAATCTTTCTTTCTTTTTTTTTTTGTCTTGCTTTTTGGAGGAGGGAAGGTAGGGCATTGGGGGTTAAGTGACTTGCCCAAGGTCACACGGCTAGTTTTGTGTTGAGTGTCTGAGGTCAGACTTGAACTCAGGTCCTCCTGACTCCAGGGCTGGTGCTCTATTCACTGTGCCACCTAGCCACCCCACCCCAATCTTTCTTAATCCATTGCTTTCTCTTTTTTTAGTTATTTCCTGTTTATCTTTTATATAGCTTGCTTTGCATATATTTGTTTGTATATTGGTCTCCCCTGTTAGATTGTAAGCTCCTTGAGGGCAGGGACTGTTTTTTGTCTCTCTTTTTTTTTTTATCCCCAGTGCTTTGCACATAGTAGGTGCCTAATAAATGTTTATTGACTGAAATATTAAGATCACCTTGACAAAAGGAACCATTAGAAAAGGATTTTCCTCTTAGACATTTTTCTTCACCCTCCACTTGATTTCTTTTAGCCCAGGTTGGTAGACTGAGTTACTTACTAAGACCAATTGTACCATATCAACCATACAGACTGTGGCAGGTTTTACTTTGCATGAATATGACCAGACACTTTTGAATACATGATGTTCACCTGCCCAGACTCCCCAGCCCCATCTTGAATGAGAATACTATGGATTTGGAATCAGAGGACCTAGATTAAACTGCCTTCCCTGCTACTTAATACCTGTGTGGCCTTGGGCAAGTCATTTCCCATTTCTGAGCTTTAGTTCTCTAACCCTTTGAAAGGAAAGTGCCTCAAATGAAAGTCTCCTTTCCTTATCTCTACCCACTTATACTCGGTACTTGATACGAGACCAGGTTAGTTTCTTTATACATTTAGAAGTGGAAATAATCTAGAAAATATTTCTAGTCCAATGCCCCCATTTTATATGAGGAAACTTAAGTGATTTGCCCAAAGTCACACAGGATTTAAATGATGGAGCTGGGATTTGAGCCTAAGTTCTTTGATTTCAAATCCAATATATTTCCTCTGCTTTTGACTCAGATTTTCATTTTAACAGAAGCCTTCAATTCTTTAATCTCAAGGCTTCTCTCTGTCTCTGTCTCTGTCCCTGTCTCTGTCTCTCTGTCTCTCTCTCTCTTTCCCTCTCACCTGTAACAGACTGTTGCCAATAGTGTTAACTATTGCTCAAACAACCACCCTTCCACACCCTTTACTCACCTAATGTAGGGAAATCCACTAATGTAGGGGAAAATATTCTGAGTCTGGAGTCAGGGAACCTGAGTTCAAATCCTAGCTCTTCAGCTTTCTATTTGTATGACTTTGGACAATTCTGAAATCCTCTAGAATTCAGTTCCTTCATCTGTTAGATGAGGTAGTCAAACTAGATGTCCTTTAATGTCCCTTCTACCTCTCCATCTATGACCAGATGATCTTCCTACCTCCCAGCCAGACCTACAAGGAGGGAATCCATGGCCCATGGATTGCTATTGTCCTATGAACTTGGCAGTGAAAAGAATGTTGAACTTAGAGTCATAAGGCTTTACTAGAGTTTGAATCCCAGATGTTCCACCTACTAGCTGTAACACCCCAAGCAAATCTCTTAACCCACCCACACCTCAGTTTTCCCGTTTCTAAATGGAGAAGATTGTAACAATGGTTCTCTATGGTCTCCTCTAGCTTTATGAGCCTATGACCTCCAGTTTGAATTGGGGCTGGCTTTCAGTTCTCTTCTGTTTTTGGCTCTGCTGAGGAAGGAATTCAGCCAAAGCCAACCTGGGACCTATTTACCATTCTAATGACTCAAAATTCTGCTCCCTGGAGCTTTATTGGCTCTAGTAAAAGCCTTAGAGGAGGTCTATAGTTCCTCTCTATCTTGGGATTTTAAATACCCAAAATTCTAAAATTCTGATCCTGTGTCTTTTCTGAAGAGAAGTTTCCCATTTCCCTTTCTCCTTTTCTTTTTGTCTGGTTCCTCAGGGTAGTGAAAGTCATCAAGTGAAGCTACATGAAAGAGAACTCTCCATTTAGAGTTTTAGCCATACTAGCTCTTGAACGTATGGAGGTACATGTATATTTCAAAGTACTTTCAAATATATAATCTCTCTCTCCCTTTCTCTCTCCTTCTTGCTCTTTCTCTCTCTTCTTTTTCTCTCTCTATCTTTCCTCTGTCTCTCTGTGCCTGTGTCTCTGTCTGTCTCTCTGTGTGTTTGTTTCTCTCTCTCTCTCTGTCCATCTCTATTTCTGTCTGTCTGTCTGTCTCTGTTTCTTTGTCTCTGTCAGTCTCTCCCTCTCTCTCTGTCTCTCTGTCTCTCTGTCTCTGACTGTCTCTCTCTTTCTCTCTCTTGCTCCCTCTCTGTCTCTCTCTTTCATTCTGTCTCTCTCTCTCTGGACTGGATGTGGGAATTTCACTCTACCAATACAGACTAGCCTACATTTTTTGGTCTTAGAGGATAGCCTGGGACATTGAAAGGTCATGTGACTTATCCAGGGTCACCAAGTTAGAGAGGGTCATAAGTAGAACTTGAACCCAGATCTTCCTGCCTCTGAGGCAAAGCTCTCTATTCATTAGGTTGCCTCTTTTATGGTAAAAAAAAAAAATTATACAAGAATCAAATATATGGGCACATTTGGTCTTTGCAGTATCCTTATGAGGTAGGCAGGGCAGATTGTTGTCCTATTTCATAAAATACATAAACAGAGACTCAGAAAAGTTAAGTTACTTGCCCAAGGTCACCCAATTAATTAGTGATAGGAAGAAATAGAAATCAAATCAGTTTTCCTGTTACCCAGACTTGTATTCTTTCTACTATATTGCAGTTATCAATTACCAAATTTATCCTTGTATTCTTGAGTGAGCTTTAACCTTTAACCCAGCTGTGTATACAAAATGTACTAGAAGCAATAAGGGGAGAACATTATCAATCTTCAGGGAACAATGATTTATAAGAAGGAAATTTCCTCATTTCTCCACTTGGTCTAGGCACGGGAGAGAGTGTAACCTGGGACTAGAAAGGTCTCCTCTCAGAATCAAGTTGATAGTTTTTGTGCTTGGTTCATTCTTTTAGCCTGGACACCCTGAGTCAGAACAAGATTGGGGATGAAGGTGTATCTCAGCTCTCTGCCGTCTTTCCAGAGCTAAAGGCTTTGGAAACCCTGAAGTAAGTGCCAAATCAGGCTCTTTGTCACTCTGTCTCTATCCCTAGGGTATAACCTCAGGGTAGTCCAAAATTTAGAGCAGAAAGCCATGTTGGTAGAGTGGAGGGCTGAAAGGAGGCTTAAAGGGGATAGAGAATCAATCTGGGCTATTCCAAATCTCCTCAGAAGCAAGAATCACACTGACCAGTAATCCTGTCTTTACCCTATCCTTCCTATCCATCCTTCCCCCATTCTGTTTCCCCCAGCTTGTCTCAGAACAGCATCACTGATGTGGGAGCCATGGAGCTGGCCAAGGCTCTGCCATTTCTGGCAACATCACTTGTTACACTGAGGTGAGTGAGGGGCTCTTTCTAACAAATTTTGGAAAAAATTAGTGATTTGGGTACAGAGAGCTCTCTGTCATGGCAGCAACTTGGCATATTGGGGGCTCTAAAAATTCCAAAGTCCACTGGCCTTACAGGGAGTCTTATTTGGGAGAATAAAATTTAAATATCCCCCAGATAAATGGTGATGTCTCTCTGACCCATCAGAGAAGATCCTATGGTTCCTTACTACTTCTTCTAGTATTTTCCTACCTTTAATGCTGGGCATTCTTTAAGTCTTACCAAAATTCTTCCTGCTGCAAATGTAACCTTTGATAATTTCACCACTGTATGTATATGAACAATACCTCCCACACAGTAGTATATGATTGATGTTAATAGTAGTGGTCACAGTGTTTAAGCATGACTAGTTATGCTCCTCTTGTTAAAGCAATACTCTATAATGACTGTGTAGCCATTGTTAATAACTCTGATGGTATGAAAAATGATTCCTAACAACACTGACTCTCCCCACATTGTAGGGTGTTGGGCTAACCCAGTGACTGAAGAGACAATGTGTTTTTGTTTTTCTCCCAGCAATGGTGATCAGGATGATAGTAAGGCACAGTGAGACAGAATTAGAGGTTCCCTCCCCCATACCCCAGGTCCCTAAGCACCCAATGGTTCCTCCTCCCCCTCTTTTTTTGGCAGCTTGTACAACAACTGCATCTGTGATACTGGAGCCGAGAATCTCGCTAGCGTGCTTCCCAACATGGTGTCCCTGAGGGTGCTGGAGTGAGTCTGGGAGGTGCCAGGGGATTGGAGAGGGGCAAGATTGGGAAGGGTGGGGGGAGTCTGAGATGAGAGGTTTTGGAGGGCTGATTTATGCAACCTGCAGCATCTCTTATAGACACTTTGCAGAGGGCCTGTCTGTGCTGTAGAGTCTCCAGGGAGCTTCAACCCTCAGAGAGGAAGCTTCCAAAGCTTCCAGACAGAGGAGCTATAGATACAAGCCCCTTAGGGATTATCTGCCCAAATCCCAAAATCTTTTTTGTCCCCAGTATGGGAAGGGAGCAAAAGGGTTCTCAAGGAAGCCCCATACCTCCTACTGATCAATAAGTGTATCATTTTATTAAGGAGCAAGAAGTACATAATGTACAGGGACTCCTGGGGTGCTGGAATTAAATGAGTGCCAAGTTGGGGGACTAGAGGCAGAGGCTGAAAGGACTACTTTCCCCAAAGGCAGTTGGACAGATCCCTTGGAGGCCAGGCATATATGGCCATAGTGTATAGGGAGTAGAGCCACTGCTACTTCCTGTCCCCAGGAAAGTAAAAATAATGCCAGCTCCCCTGTTTTGGGGAGAGTCCTACTCTGAGCAGCCCTCTGATGTACGATGGGGCAATGAACATTTAGACTCCAGGCACCCAAACTTATATGATGCCCCTCGCCCAGAATTCTGCCTGCCTTGGATCATAGGTTGGCCCTTGAGCTTCCATAATATGAGGATTTGCATTTCAGCAAATCTGGCATGATTAAATCTTTGATTTGGAGCTGAAAGGGTTTTATATGTAATCTGGTCCAACTCTTTCATTTGAAAGATGGCGAACTCACAGATTAAAGAAGCAACTTTCTCAGATTCACAAGAGTTAGAAGCAACAGAGATGGGATTCAAATCTAAACCCCCTGACTCCAAATTCATTGTTTCATGCTGCTGTCGGTTTTATTAAGAAAGAGAACTGACTCTCAATATACATTGTAAACGGTGCCATAGTGTGGGTGGGTAAGTTGGTGGTTATTTCTTACTTCTGTAAGAGCTGTTCCTTACTCATAGAAAGTATGGCCTTGCTGAGATAGCTGCTCCCTGGGGCTCCGACCCAAGATCTAGGGTCATATTCTTTGCTATCATAACACTGAGCCTCCCAGACTAACAACAACCAATGGGTTTTTCTCCACAGTGTCCAGTACAATAAGTTCACAAGGGCAGGAGCCCAGCAGCTCACAGCCAGTCTGAAGAAGTGTCCACATATTGAGACACTGACGTAAGTCCTGACAGCCTGAGGTCTGGATGCTATATGTGGGAGAGCTAATGATCCCCTAAACTAGGTAGCACTTATATACTCTTTCTAAAAAGTACTCATATATATAATCTCATATGAACATTCCAATAATCCAGTGAGGTAGGTAATGTAAGAATTATTATCACCATTTTACAGGTGATGAAACTAAGGCTTGTAGAAGTGAATTAACTGGCCCAAGATCATAGCTAGTCATATAGCTGAGCTCATTTCTAACAGGATAATAATAATAGGTAGCATACATTGCCTTTAAGATTTGCAAAATACTCTACATATGTTAATGCTTCACAATAACTCTTCATGGGAGGTGGTAGTATTGTCCCCATTCTACAGATGAAAAACTGAGGTAAACAGGGGTCAGGTAACTTGCCCAGGGTCATATAACTAGTAATTGCCTGGGGGTGGACTTGAACTCAGTTCTTCTAGACTCCAAATTCTCAACTCTATCTATGGCACAACCTAGTCTAGTACCTATCAGCATTACATCAGGAGACTACTAATTAGGAGTAGGTGGGATGCTTCCATTCTTCTTACTTGTGTCTGAGAGATGACACAGAAAACAAGAATCTGATAGTGCCATGGGCTGTATTCCTCTTCCCTTTTCCTAACCCTTGTCTCCTGTCTTCCCCTTCCAGGATGTGGAACCCCACCATTCCTTATGGGGTTCAGGAACACCTACAACAGCTGGATTCCCGAATAAGCTTGCGATAACATCATATTGACTGTTCAAAAAAAGGTAATTGGGAAAATATTTGGTGGACATTAAGGCAAAGGAGAGAATGTGCAGTATCTGATGGTCAGAAGTTTGTTGTTTATTTTGGGGGGGGGGGGGGAGTGTTGAGTCTATTTTGATTCCATGTTGGAGAGAGGGAGGAAGTAGGAATATCAGGCTCCAAATTGTTTTCATAGGCCATTTTGAAGAGACACAGAACATGGATGTTTACATTTAAGTCTGTACCACCAGAGTTACCATTGGCAAATCAATTAGCCTCTCAGTACCTTAATATTAGTTCTTTTTATCATCTATAAATGGTTGGTGCTGACATTTAAGCCAGTTCATTTATGTCCTGACCTTGGATGGAGTAGCCTTAACACATTCACTCCTCAGATCTCTTACATCTGGCCCATGTAGATACCCTACTTCCCTTTACCCCAGATTCTCCAGCCATCTTCCTTCAGTCTGCTTAGGTCTCAAAACAGTCTTTTCCTTTTGCTGATAGGTCCTACGTCCAGGAGGCTTTCTGGGATTCTCAGGCTTCATCCATTCATCAAGCTTTCAGACCCAGATCTCTGCTGGAAGAGTCTAACCTGGCTTTGTATCCAGGCATCTCAGACTGGTCAATATTCCTCCTGACCTCCTGCCAACCTAAGACTTCTTGGCTTGGCAAAAGGCCATCATAATAGCATCAGGATGATGGTGAAACACAGCTCCTGAGTTTCTCTGATATATTCATTTGGTCTGGAAGGTAGACTAAATGCATCAGCAGTTCCTCTTTCTCTTGGCTGGCTTGGGTGGCCGAGGAGGGAAATGAGAGAAAGAGGCACTTCCTGCCTGCTTCCAACCTCAAATGGTAGAAGCTTAAGAGGAAACTGTGGATTTCGGGTGTCAAAGATGCCGAGAAGCTGGTTGCCCTGTGGTAACTGCACTTTGGCTGTTGGATACATCATTTTGCACTGATTTTCCTAGCTGAAGAGTTTCAAGGCAGAGAACTGGAAGATAATGCTGGGATACCCAAGAAACACTTACATAATGAAACATCATAGGTAACATTAAACACTTACATAATGAAACATTATAGGTAACATTAATAGTAGTTGCCCTGAGTAAATGTTACACTAAATGGGGGATGGGTTAAGGGTAGGGATGGCTGTTTGTAACAAAATCTACTCTTTTTTCAATATGGAAGGAAAGCACAGGAATGGAAGGGTGGAGGTGGGAAATGAGGATCTCATCTCAGGATGACTGGTGCAAGGAGGGATAAAGGGATTCTTAGGGACGACGTTGTAGGGTCAAGTAAGAAAGTGCATCTTTCATGGTAACTCACAGGATTAAGCAGCTGAGTGTCATCTGACACACCTGAATGGAGAAGTGAAAATCTTTTTTCTGATCTGAAAGAGAGGAAATTCCTAATTCTTCTACCAGCTCTTTGATGAATGCTTGGGCAAGCATCCCCCTCACGTATTTCCATTGTCCAAACTGACAGAAGTAGGGATCCCCGAGGAAAAGAGAGTGTTGTTAGCTGTGTCTGATTTCCTCTTTCACATTGCTGGACTGAATGCTAATCTAGGGCTGACTTTTCCCATGCCAAGTAATAAAATGGTAAAGAGAGAATGACATTCTCTTTGTGCCGTGGGGACACTGAGGCTGCTCTGAGAGTAAACTACTTCTACGCTGGAAACAGTGTCTTTCTGAGAGATCAGGAGCCTTTTGGGGATTTTCAGGACCCATCCACTCATCAGGACTTCAGCTCAGGAACCCAAATCTATGCTGATAGAGTCTAACTTGGCTGCCATATTGGTTTGTGTACAGCCATCTCAGTAACATCCCTGTTACAACTGGGGAATGGCTAAATCAGTTCTGATATATGAGTGTAATAGAATACTGTGACAAAAGAAATGATGAATATGAGAAATATGGGAAAACATAAGAACTGAAGCAGAATGAAATAAACATAAAAACAATATACAGTACTACAATAAAAGAAAAGAATAATAAAAGGAAACTGAATGCTGTGTGATAATGATGAATCTTGGACCCAGAAAAGAGATAAGAAAATGTGCCTCTCTCCTTTCATTAAAAATTGTGGAATGGTGCACTTGCTTTCAGACTTGATCTCTGTGTCAGTTGGTTTTGCTTAACTTTTTGTTTTTATTACAAGGGGAAGACTCGTGGAAAAGAAGAGTGTGGGGAGAGAGTAAAGGAGAGGTATATCTTGAAATGACTGATGTAAAAACAAAATATATCAATAAATTTTTAAAAAATTTAACACATGACAGAAACTTACTCCCATAAGGTTCTCTGGATTTTGCTATTTTTTTGCCATTTCCTGGTCTGCTTTGCACAACAGTCATCATTACAGATAAGTATGGATATATAGATATACACACACATATACATATACACATTGTATGTATATATTTATGTATCTATCTATATCTATCTATCTATCTACCTACCTACCTACCTATCTATATGTAACTGGCTCATGGGCCTTCTAAAAAGGATTTAGGGTTAGGCTGGAGGTATGATTCAAAGCTCAAGCCCATTCTGGCAGAAATTCTGAGTTGAAACAGGTTCCTGAACTTCCCTTTCTTCAAGATTTCTACTTAAAGAGGAAGTCTAGTCGGGCCCAGCGTGCCATCGGGTGTCTAAACATGGGCAGAACCTCCAAGCTCAAACAATCAATGACCTGTGACTGTCAACATGGGGGTTGCAAAGGTGATATTTCTAGAGGAAGGTGAGTAAATATTGATGGGAAAAGGAAAAGTCTGAATTCTCACCCCCACTCTCTGAAAAATATCTTTTTCTTCTCTCTGGTTATTCAAAGAAGTATGACAAAGATGCTGCTTCCTTATGAGATAGCCCTATGAGCATTATACTGTAGTGCAGCGATTCTCAACCTGTGGGTCACAACCCCTTTGGGGGTCGAATGACTCTTTCACAGGGGTCACAGGCGTCACCTAAGACCATTGGAAAACACATATTTCCTGATGGTCTTAGGAACCGAGACACTGCTCCTCTATTGTCACCAGGTATGTCCACCCACACGCAGATACGCCCACATACGAGTATTGAAGGGTCACAGCATTAGGAAGGTTGAGAACCATTGCTGTAGTGGGATATACTTTCAGTAAGCAGGACTGAGTCAAAAGTTAGGGCATTGTTCAAGTGAGACATCTTGTCAAGGGAATGGAACCCCTGGGAATGCCTAGATCTTCAAGAACACTGGGCCCGATAGATTCCATCTTTATGGCCAGCCTTACACATATTCATTGTCTGTAAAGGGAGGCAGCCACTTATATGTTTTGACTCCAAGGATTCCAGAAGGTCTTTTTAGGCATTTAGCTAACATTTGAATTAGAGAGCCATTATTAGAGAACCATTATTAGAGAGCCATTATTAAGAACTGCCATTCCTTCCAGTTAAGGCACTGTTCCCAATTAAAATGCAAATACTTCCAGAAAGAAGAAGCTGTATTTAGAATTTGAAATTGATTTAATTTAAAAATTAAAATTAAATATAAAGTAGTAAACTGTTATTGGTCATTAACATCTCAGTGTAGGTGAGTTTGTTAAATCCTTTATGACTGACCATTGACAATGAAATGATAAGTAAGCAGTTTGGTTAGGAGTGTAGGGAAAAAGAGCCGGAGCATGGGGGTACTGCCCAATCATGATAAATAACCTTCTGAAGGGAATGACTCTGGGACCTTGGTAAGAAGTGGAAAGATGGCACTGAAAAAGAGGAGGGAGGATACCCATGACAAACCTTGAGGATTTCTTAATTTTGCCTGGGGCTGGCCCTATATTCACTCTCCCCTAAAAAAAGGTCAGAAGTGGGTTGATGTATTTTTATCTTCTACTTGTGAGCTGTGAGCACCATGTACACCTGTGGCAAAGTACAGACAGTACATTTTTGGGAGACTTATTACACATGCCTTGATGGACTGTACCACTTCACCTTTCACAACAGGAGCCTAGGCCATCTGGGTAAGTCCAGCATGGGTATAATGCAAAGAACTCTGGACTCTGAAGATCTTTAAATCTCCACCCCAGTCTCTGAGTCTTAGTTCCCTCCTTTGTAAAACAGGGATAATGATACCTCACAGGTGTGAAGATCAAAGGAGAGCATATATGTAAGGTTTGCCATCAGTCTTCAGGTTGGGCCATGCCTAGTTGACCTGAGTTTGTACACATTTCAAAATTTTATTGACAGCAATGTTTTATTTCTAAAACAATAAATTTGTTAGGTTAGGATCAAGAGGCTAATGAGGGCTTCATAAGTATTATATAAAAGGAACAATTTTCTCTGCATATTTTACACATTTCTTTACTAATTTTTAATCCTACCCACAGAGATAAATAGCATAGGTCATATTTTTCAACCTGAATGTAAACTCGGAGTATTAGAAACTATTTATTGTTTATTAATGATTCTGTCATAAACTTTAAAAAAATATTAGTTACCTTTTCTGTAAGAGGTACTTTTTTCAACCTAGCTTATTTTTTCAACTCTGATTCTCCCGAATTACCTTTAGCTTAGGATCAGCTTAGGATCAGATTTAACCCATTCACTAAACCTCCTCTCCTCTTCCAGTTAATGAAGAGCTCCTGACAGAGGATGGCATTTCATCCCCACAGTTGGAAAGGCCTGTCAAGTGGCCTGCCTCCTGACTTGGCTTGGCAATAAAATACATTAGCATGCTGGAAAATAGTTGGGAGAGAGGACACAATTTAAAAATAGATCAGTAAGCATCTCTTACAACTGCAAAACATTTCTCTTATGTTCTATTCTAATGACAAAACTAACTTGTCCAGGTCTTGTCTTCGGAGGAGCCTGGTGTGCTTTTTTTGAATAATATTTTGTACTCAAGTTATATTCTCCCAGCCTTAGAGATAAGTGAACTGAGACCCAGGAAGGATATGAGAATCAAGATCTCCTGATTCTGTGTACTATTTTTAAACATGCTAAAATCTTGGGCATGGGCTTTTTACCTGCCACCTTCCCCTTTGTTCTTATTTTCTTTATTCCACTGAACTCTCTCACAATTTTGCATTTCCAGAAATCACAAGGAAAGAAAAAAAGTTAACAAACCTGTTCAGTACATCTGGAAGTTGTCTTCTCAGCTGAATTTTTATTTAAACACAATTTCTCTATCTATCACAGTAGTCCCAGACCTGCTCTATCTACCTGATGGGTTTGTAAGGATCAAGTACAATTCTGTTTGTGAATTAATTTGAACAAATATAAAATGTCATGTACCTTGAAGAGATTATTCTTAGTTGTGATTATAAGTTGCTTCAGTTTCCAGTCTGTGTCCACAGGCATCATTAGCTGATTTGCTGGTCTGAATAAGCCCAACAGACTGGAAAGTCATAAGAACTTGCCAAACCCATAGTGACCCAAATTCTAAATACTAAGTGGCATTATCATTTTGCTTATAATAGTCTTGGTCAATACTGAATTTCTTTAAGCCTGATTTTCTCAACCTTATTGAGGCAAGGATGAAAAAAGACAAGACATTCCAGAAGGTTTGATTGAATCTTTTCTTTTTTATTATTCAAAAGAGGCTAGCTTTCTGCAGAGTGATTTTACAGGTTTATGGGAGCTGAATTTATTTTCAAAGTATCTTGGGTTGGATAATTAAGTCATTCTCTGGACATATTCTTCCAGTTCTCTTCCAACAGTTGAGAGATCTGCAAAACCAATGGAAGACAAGCAGATTGAAAACAAAAGGGACAACCCACCAACCCAAACCTCTGAAACATTCATCTAATTCTTTTGATTTTGAGTCCCCACCTGAGAGCATCTCTAGAACTAATGGTCAACAAAGTTCTAAACATTTCAACTACTTTAGGCTTTATTGACAACAAATATTGATATAGACTACTCTTCATTGCTAAATAGTCTTAAGTACATTTTCCCCCAAAGTTGACCCTTCAAGGTACTGATGCTAGAAATGATACCGAAAGAGAAAAGCCTGGATTTCCATAAAAAATAATGCATCCAGATCATTTAAGGTACTAAACTAAGGCATTGGCCTCTTGTGCAACACTGCAGCTGGACAGTCACTGAGGGAACATCTGGAAGAATCTGTGATCTGGCTCCTTCTTTTGCTCTTCTTTCCACTCTTCCAGTCTGTGTGCCTTTCCAACCTGAGCACTTTTCAGTCCCGTTCATCCCAGGAGTTGCATTGTGGTGCACTTTCAAGGTGGGCAGACCTAATGAAAAGCAGATGCTAAAGTCACTAACATGGGTGGAATCAACCTTTGTCCAAAGTGGCAAGGAGAGTTAGAACAGTCCCTCAGAATGACCCAAAGTTTTTCCCAGTCCGTCTCTGAAGCCCCAGTGGTGGACTGAATTGGTGTTGTGGGAAAAAGCACTCATCCAGAGTCAAAGGACCCGGGTTTGAGTCCTGACTCTGCTGTTCACACTAGCAGCGTTACCTTGGGCAACTGTCATTTACCCTCTCTAGGCCTCGGTTTTCTGATCTGTACAATGAGGTCCCTGGTGGCTCTAAATATATGATGCTTCAATTAGAACCAAAACGACAAATTTTATTTCTCATTTTTATTCTTTTAAATTTATTTTTAGTAGTATAATAATAATAATAATAATAGTACATTTGTATAGCATTTTAAAGTTTGCAGTTGCTTTCCAAATACCATCTCACAACACTGGGAGGTCAATGCAATGGTTATCCTCATTCTAGCCCAATTTCTAAAGAAAGGAAAAAAAAGAAAACTGACACTTTAAGGCAGGCAGTGGCGACAGCCCTGGACTTGGAATCAGGAAGATCTGAGTTCAAATCTTGCCTTAGACATTTATTAGCCATGCAACCCTGTGTGACCCTCGGCATTGCTCATCTGTAAAACAGAGGTAATAATATTTGCTGTGGGGATCAAATGAGTTCATGCAAACAATAAAACACTTTGGAAACCTTAAAGTGCTATAGAAATGTTGGCAGCCAATGGTGCAGTGGCTTCAGAGTCAGAGGACATCTGTTTCCTCATATGCGGAACGAGGGAGTGGACTGGATGACCTCTGATCTCCTTTCTAATTCTAAACCTATGATCTCATGATACTTACCGTGACCTGTGAGAGGTAGATACTACAGGTAATACTATTCCCATTTTACAGCAGAAAGAAACCATGGCTCAAAGTGGTTAAGTGATTTGCTCATAATCCCACAGCTATTAAACATCAGAGGCAGCTACTTCGTTTCTTTGATGCTTTTAGGTGGACTCTTGCTCATTGTGCTTGGTTGATTACACCAGATAAATATTAAACAAGAATAATAATAATAATAATAATAGTAATTATATTTATGTAACAATTTGAAAAGTATCCCCAGCCAATGGGCATCTCTTCTGTTTTAAGTACTTCTGGAGTAGGAAATTCCACACAGCCCTTAGTTGTGGCATCCATGCTAACGCTTAACGATCATGACACATTCTTAAAGTATGAGGTGGGACTGGAACAGAATGAAGTTGATTTAAAGACACAGACACAGAGACACACACACACACACACACACACACACAGCACAATGCCTTGGGCATATAAGGTGGTACATAATTGTTTGTGGAATTCCTGAACTTCTATGAAATAACAGCTGTACTATGTCATCACTCCCCAGATCATTTCTGAAACTGCTCTTTGGAAATGAAGGAAGGAAAGATACATTTATGAAGTACCTGCTGTGTGTCAAATCTTGAGCTAAGTGTTTTACAAATATTATCTCATCTGATCCTCACAACAACCTTGGGAAGGTAGGTGTTATTATATTCACATTTTGCAGTAGAGGGAACAGAGGCAGACAGAGGTTCAGTCCTTGCCCCAGGTTCCACAGCTGGTCATATACTCTCTGCAGCTGGATTTGAACTCATCTTCCGGGCTCCAGGCAGCAATGGAGCCTACTGGGCCACCTAGACGCATCTAAAATTCAAATATTAATCAGCTCCCACCATGTGCAAGGCCAGACACACTGCAAATTTACATACCTTCTAAGAAAGTCCGTCTCATTATTTTGTAATTACACCAGGTAAACGCAAAAGCTCGTTTCAGCTAATCCTAGGAGTTTAGAGCTAGAAGAGACTGGAGAGATTATCTAGTCCAAACCTATTAGGTGACAGATGAGGAAATTGAGTTAGGTGTGGAAAGGGTGGAGGGGAATGATTTGTGAGGAAAGATCCCAGTTAGTGGCAGACCCAACCCTGGGTCTCAGGACTCCTGATGGCTATTCCATCTCTTACAATTTTTGGCTAGCATGTTACATTTGTCCACCTCAAGTCCCTGATGCCTCCTCCTGGCCAGTTTCTCCATGGTAGATGAGCCCAGCGGAAGGGGAGAGTGCCTGCTAAAGCAACTGGAAGGAAAGTTAGGAGAGGTATAGCTCCCTCTTTAAAGACCAAGAGGGTAAGATATACCCATTTGGCTAACCGCTGTATTCTCTTTGCCAAGTCTGGGAAGAATAGAGAATTCACCAGCTCAATACTCTGCTTCTTCCAGGGCCAAAGATGTTAGCACCCTGTGGCACCTAGATTGCAGAGCTTAGGAGCCAAGAGCCTGACTGGTTTTCTGGGGTGAAGTTACTTGGCAGGCTCCCCACACTCCTGGATAACCTGTTCCACAATTCTGTTGTAAGGTTCCAGGCTTTCTCCCACGTATTATTTCAGCTGTTGCAGGTCTGATGGTATCAAATAATTTCCAATGTTTGACTTTTCCTGAAATGGTATAAGAGGCTCAATTTTCACACAATTGTGCTCCAGTGGTTGGTTCCCTATTACTTCCAGGATCAGATATAATCTTCTATTTGGGATTTAAAATTCTTCATAAACTAGCTTCTTTCTATCTTTATGATCTTATCTCCTCCAAATACTTTCAGATCCAGCTACATTGGCCTACTTGTAGTTCTTCAAATATTACACTCCATCTCCCATCTCCATGCCTTTGTCCTGACTGGTTCCTATACCTGGAATGCTCTTTCCCTTCCCCTTTGTCTCTTAGTGTCCCTTGCTTCCTTTAAGATTGAGGTCAAATCCCATATTTCTTCTACAGGTCTTTCCTGGTTCTCCTGTTTCAGTCCCTCTTCCCACCCTTCCAACTGGCTTTTATATTATCTCAAGTTTCTGTCTCTTTCTCCTTTCGCTCTTTCCCTCCCTTGCTCCCTCCCCAATAATATATATATGCATATATATATAATAACAACATCCTAACAGCATATATAAATTAACATTATATATATGTGTGTGTGTGTATATATATATATATATATATATATATAGTCAAAAGTGGAACCTGAAGTCAGATTTCCCTTGAATCCAAGTTCAGTGTTTTTACCACTATTTTAGCAAACTGCTCACATATATGTATGTATGTATTAGATGTAACTAATAATTTATACATTGTCCCCATTAAAAAGTTAATTCCTTGAGGGCAGAGACTGTTTTTCACCTTTCTTTGTGATCCCAGCACTTAGCACAGTGCCTAGAACATAACAAATGTTCATAATAAATACATTTATGATAAATAAAGGCCTGGATGGCAGATAACACCTAATGCTCTAATGAGGGTCTTTGTCCCTTTGCTCATGCCATGGCATCCACCTTGTCAGTTCAAATCCTTCCATCCTTCAAGGTGCCCCTCAGGCCCTACCTCCCTCATAAAGCCTTCTCTGACTGATTATCCCCTTTCTCCAAGCTCCAATAATATTTCCTACAATTATAGAATCGGAGTATTTGAGGCAACAACCCAACCCCACTTATACAAACGAAGATATTGAAGGCAAGGGAAGTGAAGGGACTTGCCTAGGGTCAGAAAGCTAGTTAAAGGCAGAGTCAGAATTTGAATCCAGGCCTTCTCACTATACCACATTAATAATAGTAGCTACCATTTATATAGTGCTTCAAGGTTTGAAAAAGGTTTAATTCTCAGAACAATCCCATGAGGTTAGGGCAGCAAGGTGGTGCTGTGAATAGAGCACCAGCCCTGGAGCCAGGAGGACTTGAGTTCAAATCCGACCTCAGACACTTAACACAAAACTAGCTGTGTGACCTTGGGCAAGTCACTGAACCCCAACTGCCCTGCATTTCCCCCTCCAAAAAAAAAACAAAAAAAGAAAAAAATCCCATGAGGTAAATGTCTAAATGCTATTGTTATCTCTATTTTATAGATGAGGAGAGAGGTTAAGTGACTAGCTCAGGATGACACCACTTATAAGTATGAGAGGTGGCATTTAAACCCAGGGTCTTTCTGACTCCAAGTCCAACCCTCCATCCCACACTGCCTCTCACAATCGATACATCATTGTATGCGTATTTGTATGTAAATCCTGTCTCATAAATGAGATTGGAAGCATTCTGAGGGCAGGGACAGTATCTTATGCTTTTCCTATTCTCCTATCGTGCCTATAACAGTTGTTATTTCAACAATTATTAAGTTGAACTAAGGGCTTGCTTTTCTTCTAAACTCCTTAAAGCACTAAAAAAAATTCATTAGACCATTAACTTTGTTTCTGGGATCATACAAATTTAATTACTGGCCATTCTACGGGTAAGGGGGAGGAAAGGGTGCTCTCATATATCTGAATTTTCAGAAGGATAGCCCAATAACACATTAGCTCCTTCAACATACAATTATATAGCTTGATATTTTTGTGGATAAACTGTCTAATTTTGAATCCAATTAATTCAGTAAATTATGCATCAGCATCACTTCACTTTTTTAGATATTTATCATGGATGGATATAGGGAGGGAGAGAAACCTGATTGCTATAAAAACAGTGGGGGAAAAATTTTTTTTTTTTTGCCATTCAGGTGATCAGATAGATGATTAGCATTTAAAACCCTTCACAATCTGTCACCCACCTGTCTTTCCAGATTGACACTCATGTACGCTTTGTTCCAGACAAACACTACTCATAACTCAACATTCTATTCCCTGTACAGGCTGTTCTCCATGCCCAGACGGTTCTTCCTCCTCATCTCTTCCTAATTTCCTTCAAGAATTAGCTCAAGTCTTCTTCTACTACAGGAGGCCTCTCCTGATCTCCCTAACCCTGTTTCCTCAGCAGCAGACATTACTTTGTATTTCATTTACATATGCATATGTGTATGTGTATGTACATACATACATATGTGTATAAATGTGTTCAAATATACATTAGACATTACTTTGTAATTGCTACTGCTTTAGTAGTCACTCTCCCTTTCCACTAGGCTCATCTACCATGGATAGACTAGCCAGGAGGAGGCAACAGAAACTTGAAGTGAACAAATTTAACACACACACACACACATATATATGCACGTGTATAGACATGTATATCTAAACAGACAGATAGATAGATGAATAGATAGCTAGATAGATGGATGATAGATATAGAGATAGATAGATGATAGGTGTAGAGATAGATAGATGATAGATATGGAGACAGATAGATTATAGATAGATATAGAGATAGATAAATAGATAGAAAATAGATGATGGATAGATAGATATAGAGATAGATAGATAGATAGACAGGCAGATAGACAGACAGATAGACAGACAGATAGATAGATAGATAGATAGATAGATAGATAGATAGATGATAGATAGACAGTAAATACAAATTCCCTTTGCTGAGGAGGGAGGGTTAGAGAGGAGATAAATGCCTAATAGATTGTCTAGTAAGCACAAAGTAATTTTTGTTGTTCTGTTGTGTGTGTGTATACACAACAGAATACAAATATGTATAAATATATACACATATCTAGATACACATATACACACAACAGAATATAAATATAGTCAGTAATATATACATATAAAACACATACATATACATACATATTCAATTGAATGGGAGGAGAGGAAGCGGAAGCCATAGTATAGAATGCTTTTTCTAGGAGCTTCTCTGTGAAAGGAAGGAGAGAGATATATAGGATGATAGCTTGAAGGGATGGTATGGTTAAGTGAAGGGTTGTTTTTTAACGAAGTCTCCATTTATTCCCATGCTCTCCAGTGTTTTCAATAGAAATGGGTATTGTATTTTGTCAAAAGCTTTATCTGCATCTATTGAGATAATCATATGGTTCCTGTTAGTTTTGTTGTCGATATGATCAGTTATTCTGATAGTTTTCTTAATATTGAACCAGCCCTGCATTCGTGGTATAAATTCTACTTGATCAAAGTGTATCAACCCCTTGCAATCTGGGTCATGGTATCATTCATTACTCTACTGAAATAGTTCAAGTTTTCCAGTGATTGCTGAATTGTTAAATTCCATGGCCTTTTCTTAGGCCTCAAACCCCTTGACCGCTCTGCAGCATCTGACACAGTTGACCACCATCTTTTCTTGGACACATTCTCTTCCTTGAGTTATCATGATACTGCTCTTTTCTGCTCTCATACAATTTGTCTGAATGCTCTTCAACCCCCTTTGGTGGAGTATTACCTATGGTCCTGTCCCCTAAAGTTGGGTATCCCCCAGGCTTTGTGTTGGGTTCTTTTCTTTGTCTACATCAGAGATTCTTTTTTTTTTTAATCTTTTCTTTTTTTTTTTGCTTTTTTGGAGAGGGGAGGCAGAGCAATTAGGGTTAAGTGACTTGCCCAAGGTCACATGGCTAGTGTTAATTGTCTGAGGTCACATTTGAACTCAGGTCCTCCTGACTTCAAGGCCGGTGCTCTATTCACTGCACCACCTAGCCACCCCTACATCACAGATTCTTAATCATTTTTTGTGTGTCATAACCCTTTGGGAAGTCTAGTGAAGTATTATTTTTAAATGTATAAAATATAATACAAAATAAATAAATAACAAAGGATAGATAGATGTATAGAATAATTTTACAGATTTATCTTTCATGTCTAACAGTAGCTATCTCTGGGGGCAGAAGGAAGAAAAAAAGGGAAAAAAGAAATTTACATGATAACTTGTATATTAAAAAGGAATAGCACGTAGTACATAGTAGATTTGCAGTTTCATGTGTAATTATCTTTTTTGTTATACTATGTTATGGAAATGCTTGCTTCATTCCATAACTTTAAAAAATAAATTAAAATTAAAAAGATAAAATACATAAGATTACAATGGAAACCAATTGTACTGAATAGTCATTAAAATATTTTTTAAAACAAGTTGAAGGATCTCTGGTGAAGAACACTCTTCTCAACCGCAGTGAGTCTGATTGTCATTTTTATTCATATGATTCATAGATCGACATATTTGACCCTGCTCTCTCTTCTGAGCCCCAGGCCTCTGTCACCAATTACCTTAGGAAAATTTCAAATGGGATGTTCAACAAGCATCTCAAATTCAACATGTCCAACACGTAACTCATCTTTCATTTAAATCTTTTCTCATAAGCCCAATTTTCTTTCTTTATGTTGAGGTACTACCATACATGAAGGCACCCGGGTCTGAAAACTTTCCATTCCCTCACCCTCACATCCCCTAAGTTGCCAAATCTTGTTGATTCTGTTTTCAGTTTCTACCTCACATCCATCCCCTTATCTTTACACATATAATCACCACCATAATTCAGACCCCTATCTCCTCTTGACTGGCCTAGTGGAATATTATCCTAATCATACTCCCAACCTCTTTCCCTCCCCAATCTGCCACCTACACAGATGTCAAAGGAATATTCCTAAAGCAAGGGCCTGAGCATATCACTTTCTCATTTAATTATCCTCAGTGCTTCCCTATTACCTCTCAAATAAAACGCAAACTCCTCAGCTTGCCATTTAAAAACCTTGATCGTCTGATTCTAGCCTACTTTCCAGGTTTACTACACTTTTTTGTCCTCATCCCTGGTACCAAGCAGTGTTTAGAACATAGTAAGTACTTTATCATTCATGAATTCATTCCCATCTTATGCATTTCAAGCAAAAAGGGGTACTTTCTATCTTCCCCCTCTATACCTTTGCACAGGCTGTCTCCTGTGCCTGAAATGTATCCCCACATTACATTCTGACATCCTTGACTTCTTTCAAGGCTCAGCTCATATACCACCTTCTATAAGTGCTAAACACTTTCCAAGAACATACACTTTTCCCATACTTTAGTCCAGAGGGCTCCTTTAGAATTCAGGTGAAGCCTATGGACTCCTTTTGGAACGAAGTTTTTAAATAACCGAAGGAAATGCTTTATTTTGGATAGAGTTTAGTGAAAAAGATATAAATTTTTTTGGTATTTAAGTTCATGGATTCCCTAAAATCCATCCATGACACCTCCTGCCCTCAGTGTTACTACTCTCTTCAAATGGCATATATGTTTATATGCATGTATGCATATGCACACATGTGTGTAAACACACAAATATGTATATATACATACACACAAACTTATATGTTTACAAGCTGTATCCCCCCACTGAAATGTTGTCTCCATGAGGACGAGAACTTTTAAATTTTGTCTTTGTACTAAGTGCTTTGCTTAATAAATTCTTTTAGGGGTTGGATGTTTCAAGTTAATATTAAGTGCCCAAGAACTAAACGTTTCCAGTGAAGCAGAGAGACAGGGCAATGGATAGAGCTTTAGACCTAGAGTCAGGAAGACCTAGGTTCAAATCTAGCCTCAGACCTTATTAGTCGTATGACCCTGGGCAAATCACCTGACCTCTGCCTGCTTTGGTTTCCTCCACCATATAAGGGGTATAACAAGAGCACCTACCTCCTGTCTCCTAGGGTTGTTCTGAGGATTAAATGAGACAATATTTATAAAGTGCTCAGCACAGTGCCTAGCACACAGTAAGAACTTAATAAATGTTTGTTTCCTTCCTTCTAGAACAAAGTTTGGAAGCAGCATTTTGTAGTGGTTTTTCGAGAATCTCTAAGTTGCTAAGACTCAAGTAGTAATTTTCAGCAGTTGATGATAAATGGCAATCAGATGTTACACCTGAGCTAGCACTGAATGCCTTTCCTCTCCAATGAGCTCTGAAAGAAAAATCTCCTTTTCCAACTTAGGAGAAGCTGTGTCTCAGGGATGAGCAGTGAAGTGTCGAGGTTTCATTTTGCCCTTATGCTCACTGCACTACGTTATATATATTGAATCTGGATCTAGTCTGATAGCTTGAAGGAGATAGGAAATGAGAGCTGTCACTGGGGGAAATGGTGTTTTACAGATGTGAAGGAAATGTCAAAGACTCAACAGGAAAGAATGATATAGAGTTTATCTTTACATGGGGTTACCCATCCATTAGCTCATCTGATCTCTATATCAATCCTGTGAAGTATGTAGGTTAGGTATGATTATCCTCATTTTAAAGATGACTAAACTGAAGCTCACAGAGGTCAAATCACTAGACCAAGGTCACACAGGTAATAAAGGGGAAAGCCAGGATTTAATTCAAAGTCTTCTGCCAAGTCTAATGCTCTTTTCCACTATATAATACTGCTTCTCAACCATCTGTGCCAAATTCTCAAATTACAATTGTTTACCAGTCTACTGTAAGGGTTATTCATTTAAGTAAGATATTCTGCCTTTAATGGAGTTACTAAAGGGTCAATAGTTTTGATTAAATTAAAATTTGCCCAGTTAAGATGCTCTATTTACCCCCAGAAACTGTCACCTGCCTTTTGAAGAACCCTCCTCTACTATTGGTTATAAAAGGTAATACAAAAGGATTCATTTGTAGAATCTCTGGGAAGAGCTGATGGCATATGGAAGCTTGGAAACAACTCCTCAGGAACCTGCTTGTAACAATTTCTGGCTATTGAGCAGAGGAGAATGCTGATGTCATTTATCTTTCACGAGGATCAAAAAAAGGAGGAGCTCTACATCGTTGAAGGGTTTGGTCCTTATTGGCAGGCTACAGTACCATGCATTCTTTGGGGAGGGAAGCAGTGGAATGTGGATGACCTAAGTCAGGTGTTTTTAACCTGGAGATCATGAACTTGGATGGGAAAAATATGTTGATAACTCTATTTCAATAAAATTGGTTTCCTTTGTAATTCTATGTATTTTATTACATGCATTTAAAAATATTATTTTAAGAAGTCCATAGGTTTCATTAGACTGCCAAAGGAGTCCATGAAAGAAAACAAGTTAAGAACTCCTAATCTAGATGGTTAATAGAAAATGTCTTATTTCTTTTCATTTCAGGCTCATAGGTCATTACCTCTTAACTCCTATGACCTCCTCTCTACCCATGTTATCTTTCATGGCTTAACAAAATGACAAAATCATGTAGAGACCCTCAAGCCAAGAGGAAGCAGGCAGGTTAAGAATAGTGCTTTCAAAGTCTTTACTAGAACCTGAGTCATCACTCAATTGGGTATTGTGGCAGATGGCCCAAGATCTAACTCAACCTCAAAAGTACTTGAATAATGAGAATGTCCTTCTCTCATCAACTAGCAAATCTGTATTTTTCTGGCTGAAAGGAATATTTTCTACTGCCCATCTTTCCATATTTACTCTTTAGTGGAAACAGCAACAGGAACAATCCCCTGATGGTTCTGATCTAGTTTTACTCAGAAAATGGAGGACTTCTAGGAAAGACTTCAGTGGGGAAAAAAAACAAAAAATGGGAAAAGACTGGGTGTATTGCTGACCTGTCTGTTCAATACTACAGGAGTATTTGCCTAGTTGGGAGATATGACCTTAAATCTCTTTTTTCCAGTGTAAATACGTGGGGTATATGTGTGTGTGCTCAAGAAAGAGACAGACAGACAGAGACAGAAAGAGAAACAGACACAGACACAAAGACAAAGAGATGGGGGGAAAAAGTTGTTTTTCCTTTAAAATTTTGTGTCTTAGGGTTTACACAGTTTAAATACCTACAAGAATGATAAGTTCGCAATTGGTAAGTTAACTCTAAAAAAGATCTGTGTTATTTTTGGTTGTTTTTCCTTCCCTATAATCATCATGTATCTTGAATTTATCATGTTGTTTGTGGGGCTGCACTCAATATAACTGAAGGTGGTGAAGGGAAAAACTATGCTCCCTTTTTTTTCCTCTCCTGAAAGTTTGCCTTCTTTTAAGAAATCAAGGAAATAACATCCTTGTCACATGGAGACACATTTTTGTTACTTTGCATGACTGAAAAATAACTTTGATAGCTCTGCAAAGATGTCCCTGAAAAATGTGTTTACTTGTGTTTATACTCAAATACCGTTTGCTGAAAATTATGTGGGACCATTTGGCTTTAAATTTTTCATTAGAATATGTCAGCACTTTTATTTGGATGGGAAAGTGTTTCTTGTTGATGTTGAGAGTGATGACTAGCAAAGCAGAAAAGATAAAATAAGAATCTTTTCACCAAATTGCATTGTTGAGACAATATCTTTAAAAACAGCAATGACTTTAAGTAATGTAGATGGTTTTTAAGTACCCCCCCCCCCACCCTGCCTAATGATGGCAAGCAGAACCGAAGCCTCACAATCCCCACAGAGGAATCCACCAACCACTGCCATCTTGGGGGAGATGGGTACAATGTGTGTTCAGTTATAGATGAAGACAAATGGAACAAGTCTTACAGTTCTAAGGGAGTGAAGAGTAGTAATCAGAGAAAAGTCCTATATCTTTTCTGATGATCCCCACCCAAAAACTCAGGCCAGACTCTTACCATTGTTAAATTATTTGGCCCAGTGCCTGGACATGACCTCACAATCCTAGCAAGTACTCAAAAAGCTGACATGACAGGCAGGATGTTCTTAGTCTTGGCGGGGAAGAAGGGACTTGGACTGTCGGACTTCTTCCAGCTGTCATCTGACTAACGCCAACAGCAGCTGCTTAAAGAAGCAAACAAACTTATCTTAAACCTCCAAAGGGCAACCTAGCTGGATTTCCATAACCCTCACTGGTTAAAAAAAAAAAAAAGACAGAAGCCCGAGCCAGTCCTTTTGCTTCCTACCCTAACGTTGTTCTCAAAAGAAGGAAACTTTCTGGGAGTCATGACCTCAAAGTCTCAGGTTCCAGTAGGTCTCTCTCTTCACGGAGTTCAATGGGGAATGCAAATGCTAATGCTAAGGGCAGCCCCAGACTCCAACTTTTCCCCTTCATCTTCCCTTGCAAAGTTGGCCTACCCTATAGAAACAATATGCAATAGTAATTATGTTAGGCATCCTAAAATCTGATTACAGAATGCAGACTTAGAAAAAAACATACCCAAGATAAGTGGTCTCTAACTCCCCCTCCGCAAGTTCTTTCTCAGTAAAGGTCCAACTAATGACTCTCTTAACAGCCCTTCCTCTCAAATCCCTCACCCTCCAAAAGATGACTGATGTTTAGGGCCTCTTACTGTTCATTTGAGCTACTTGGGTAAATCCTAAAACAGCAGGAATTATTAGCCAGCCTTCCCATCTCTTCTTTGTAACTCATAATTTCCTGGAGGAAATTAAATCTTCAGGGGGAAGACCACCAATCACTTGCAGGTTTTTTATTAACAAATTCACATAATACATAGTATTTTCTATAACTACTGCTCCTTGCCTATCTTCCCACTCGGGAAATAGAAGGGAAAAAGAGACTTGTCCCATGGTTTTGTTGCTTACCCTTTACCCCTATATGGGAATCTGGGATTCCCAATGTCCCATGGGTGATGGATTCAAAGTTGAGCCCAGAAGGACCCTCCTGGAAGTCTGAGGAGGTCTACTTGGTGCCAAATTGACCCCATCTTTGTCAGTTCAAGCTGATGACCTCTCTCTGTCTCTTTCTCCCTCCCTCCCTATTCCTCTTTAACCCTCCAATTCTCTGCAGCAGCTGATCAGTACCAAGTGAGCACTTATGAACAACAGCTGTCACATAAACAAGGTTTCAGCTTCACGGTTACCCTCTGGAAATGCTCCATAGCCCAGATTCCCAAAGAACCAAAAAGGGAGAACTGACCATTCCCATTCCTATCCTCACAGAATCCAGATTATAAATTGAACAGTTCCAGAGCAGAACAGGCAAAAGGAGGGGGAAAGCAAAGACCTTTGAGGGAATAAGTTGGAAAAATGCCTGTATGGAGAATCAAAGAGTCCTCTGGAATTAGGTATAGATCAGGCAGGTCCCCAGCCTTCATTGCTTCCCTGCCCAGCCCACATGAATTCAAACCCACTCAATTCTATGAGTCAGGGAAGACACTTACAAGTCTTGAGGACCAGGGAGGGCATTGTCCAGGGTCCGCTTGAAGGAGGGAAGACATCATCAGTGGCAACTCCTGTGTCACACACAGTATCAGCCTGGGACAGGCATTCTGGCCCAGGAAGTACAAGCTGCGATAGGCCTGAAGGTTTCCTCTGCAGGGCCTGAGGGAAGAAGGAAGGCTCTGACTGGGGGACCTCAGCCCCAGGATCCCCCTATTCCAGGTAGCCATCGAAGACATCCAACTCACTGTCAGTGTCATAGAACCCAGAACCTGGATCTGAGAGTACCCCCAGATCCACCAGTGCCTGATCCATGTCCTCAGGCAGGAAGACCAAACCCACATTAAGGACGATGTACTCCATCAGGAAGGCATAATACAGGATCAGGACGTTCACAAAGAACAACCCCACGTAGAACATATAGGGTAGCAGGGGCACGTGGGAGGTAAGCGGGCCCAGTGCATCCAGATGGGCAGCAATCCCTGGAGTGGGCATGCAGAGAAAGGCAAGCTGGGGGCTGAGATGGGGCAATCCAGGGTGTGTGTGTGTGGTGTGTGTGTGTGTGTGTGTGTGTGTGTGTGTGTGTGTGTGTGTGTGTGTGTGTGTGTGTGTGTGTTAAAGGGAAGGAAAGTGGGGTTGGAGAAAACTTGGCTACTGTGCTAAGAGGTAGAGAGGGATTTGGGATCTGAGGGCATAAGTCCAGATGTGTTAGGACTCTGCAGTAACTTGAAGAAGGAAGCAGGGTTTCCAGTTATGCTGATGGGTTCCAGAGATGGGAAACCCAGGCAAGGCAAGGCCTGTGCTGTTACAGGGAAGGTATCCAGATGTGGCAGTCCCAAGACAGGAGTCCAGATGCTTCCCCTCTGCAGCGGCAGTGGGAGAGAGGGTGGGAATATACGTAAGGCAACTGCAGCAGCACCCCTGGGCCAGCCCCCCGGGGCTCTCCAGCTGGACAGTCCTGGGGTCGGAGAGGCAGCACTCCGCTCCCGGCCGGCCAGCAGTGCGAAGCCCGGCTGAGCGCTCCCTCCCCACTTCCCAAGGGTCCCAGGGCAGACTGCGGCCAGATCCCCGCTGGCTGGAGACGCAGGGCCCGGCTGTGGGGCTCAGTGTCCAGGAGGAGGTCGAGGCTCCGGGGACATCGCCGCTTCCGCTCGTTCAAGTGTCACCGCCGCCGCCGCCGCTACCCTGTGTGTCTAATTCCCGGCACGCCCCGCCTGTGGTCTCCTCTAGGTCCAGGTGGGCTCGGTTTCCCCTCAGCTCCCAGGGCCCAGCGCTCCCATGTCCGCGTCTCCCCTCCCCGCCTCCGCGGGGGCCCCAGCTCGGCCTCTAGCGCAGCCTCCGCCCCGCCCCAGCGCGCACTGGCCCGGGCCGCCCAGGGGCGGGGGGAGAGGCGGGAGCTGCTCAGTCTCCCCAGTCCCCCCGCCCCACGGCCGCCCCGGGCCTCTCTCTAACCCCAGCTGCCTAGTCCTTCACCTGGGCTGGCTTATCCAGTTTGGTCCTCAATTTGTCTGACAGACTGAATCGCTGTCCTCAGGATTCCACCTGTGTTTGAGAGACTGTAAATTGGGAAAAGTAAAATAGATAAATAAAAATATATGGACTAAAAGTCACTCACGCTACTTTCATGTCACTCCACATCTGGCACCGCCATTAACCCTTACAGGAGAAGTCTCCTGACTCTCCGCAATGCCTTTCTCCTCTTTTGAAAGTCCTCTTCTTCCCAGAACGAGTGCACCTTCTCCCAGGAAGCTTTCCCCTGAACCTTCAGTTTTCAGTGGAGGAGAATAAGCACCCTCCTCAAATTTTCCTGGGGCACTTTTTCCTCTCCTTTATCTCTAGCACACTCTATTTTAGGATCCTAGGAAACATCGATCTAGTGGTGAAAGGTCCCTCAGAATAGTCTAATCTCGTTATCTTTGTGGTGTTGTTCAGTCGTTTTTTCAGTCCTGTCCGACTCTCCCAGACCCTCTTTGGGGTTTTCTTAGCAAAGATGCTGTAGTAGTTTGCCATGTCCTTTTCCAACTCATTTCACACATGAGGAAACTGAGGCAGAGTTAAGTGACTTGCCCAAGGTCACACGTCTTGTAAGTGTCTGAAGTCAGATTTGAACTCAGTAAGATGGGTTTTCCTGACTCCAGGTCAGACATGCTATCCACCGTACTGCCTAGCTGACCTTCCTTCATCTTTACAGATGAGGAAAAAGGGATGGTCAGTGATCTGTCCAAGGTCACATGGGTAATAAACATCAGAGGCTGGATTTGAACTCAGGTACTCTGACTCCAGATCCCCTTGTATCATATTTATTTGTGTGCAGGTATTCTAAACCTGTACCTTCCCCTTAGACTGTAAATCACTTTAGAGCAGGGACTGTATCTTTTTGTGTTGTTTTCATTGTTGCACAGTGCCTCCTACATTGCAGGAACATAAGCAAGGTTGAACTGAACTAAATCCTATCTGTCACTTAAAACTTTTGTCACCTTGGGCAATTTGCCTGATATCTCTCCAGTTTCTATCATCTAGATCCCTAAGGTTCCTTCCAGCTCTAAATCTATAATCCTATAAATGAGATAAATAAGAAATCACAACTAAAACTGTCGCAACGGGAATCAGAGCAACTCCAGAGGGCAACCAGGCAGTTGTGGAAGGAGCCACCATTAGTTTTCTGCACTTTTCCCTTGAGGAAGTGTTGGGAAGGTGAAGCCAAGAAACTATGAGTTGAACTCCCCAGAAGCTCTAACAGCTTGGTATTATGGAGCTTATATTGTCAGATGGTTCGTGCAACTTGGGGTGAAGGGGCTCCCACCTTTGAGTCTAAGAGGTATTTCCATTTTCTAAAAGATTCACCCTGTTCTGCCTTTCCCTTTCTTTTTCTTCCCCCCAGATTCAGGATGGTACTCTGTAGGCAGGTTGGGATGTCATTTTTGCTCATTACCTTCTTAGAGTTTGGGACTCTAACATGTGACATCAGGAAAACAGAATTCCAATCTCTGCCCCTACCTTACTCACTATGTGACTGTGAGCAAGTTACTTAACCCCCTTTGGTCCTTAAGTGAGAAGCACCTGGGGTATAATAAGAAGAGCGTTGACTTTAAGATTGAGGACCTGGGTCTGTCACATATCAGCTACCTGACTTTGGAAAGTCATTTAACCTGAATCTTATTTTTCATCTCTATAAATAGACAAACCTGGCCTATCTATTCACAGGGTTATTGTGTGGAAAATGTTTTGTGAATCACAAAACATGATATATTTTAAAGTGCTTAGCACAATGCCTGGCACATAGTAGGTACTTTTTTTTCTTTTTTTTTTTTAATTTGCTCATTTACTTTTAATTTACAAGATTCAGTTCCACAATCACTTGAGTTTCAGATTTTCTCCCCTCCCTTCCCCCCCCCCCC
>CM053590.1:132921039-132941333 GCA_028646515.1 Pseudochirops corinnae
TACAGTATCAGCCTTTATACCTAGATCATGCACCCATTTAGACTTGACTTTGGTGTATGGCGTTAGATGATGGTCTATACCTAGTTTCTGCCATACTATGTTCCAATTTTCCCAGCAATTTTTGTCAAATAATGAGTTCTTATCCCAGAAACTGGGGTCTTTGGGCTTATCAAATAGTGTATTACTATAATCATTGATGCATAGTAGGTACTTAATAAAGCTTATTCCATTCATCCATATAAATGCCAGATTTCATTTGCAAAATGTAGAAGACCTGTCCCTGCTTTAGATTTATTTCTTGGAGGAGAAATTTGGGTATTTTTTCCAGATTATTATTAGTTCTTCAGATGCAGTGGTGTTCTATTTCTCACTACCATACAACCCCAATAAAATGTTAATATGGAAAAGATGGGCCCTTGTTTTCATGGGGTGTTTGGGATCAGAAAAAGCCATTGGTAATTTTCTGAAAGCAATTCAGCTTATTCTCCTTCTATTCAACCCTGACCCAGCTCATTGCCTACCTATACTGTCTGTCCCAGATATATATATATATATTATTGAACATGCTCTAGAACAGCAGTTCTCAACCTGTGGGTCTCGACTCCTTTAGGGGTTGAACGACCCTTTCACAGGGGTCACCTAAGATCATCAGAAAACACATATTTCCGATGGTCTTAGGAACTGAGACACGGCTCCTCTATCTGTCTCTAGGCGGGTCCACCTACATGCAGATATGCCCACATACGAGTATTAAAGGGTCACAGCATTAGGAAGGTTGAGACCCACTGCTCTAGAAGGTATCTACTCCCATGCATGTTGAAATCTGGGTAATAGATATTTTTCATCTATTTGGCCTTTCTTGGGGGAAAAGGGAAGGAAATAAGAATTTGTTAAGCACCTAACATGTGTCATCATCATAGTTATTGTTTGTCCTACGTTCTGAAAGAGGACTAATGCCATCATTAGGGTGATGTTTTGACTTCCTCATCATTTGGATTTAAGTGAGGTAGAGCTTTAGAAAGTCCTCATCTTTCCTCCAGAGTTAGCAAAGTCAAGACAAAAGTCAAGAAGGAGGAGAAAGATCATTTCCCAGTTGATGGGCATTTCCTTAATTTCTAATTCTTTGCTACTACAAAAAGAACTGCTATATTTTTATACATGTGGGACCTTTTCCCTTTTTTATGATTTCTTTGAGATATAGATCTAGTAGAGATATTGCTGGATCAAAGGGTATATGCACAGTTTTATAGCCCTTTCGGCATAGTTCCAAATTGCTCTCCAGAATGGTTGGGTCAGTTCACAAGTCCACCAACATTAGTGTTCCAACTTTCCTACATCTTCTCCAACATTTATCATTTTCTTTTTCTGTCATATTTGCCAGTCTGATAGGTATGAGGTGGTATCTCAGAGTTGTTTTAATTTACATTTCTCTAATCAATAGTGATTTAGAACATTTTTATATGATTATAGATAGCTTTGACTTCTTTGTCTGAAAACTGCCTGTCCTTTGACCATTTATTAACTGGGGAATGACTTGTATTCTCATAAATTTGATTGAGTTCTCTATATATTTTGGAAATGAGGCCTTTATCAGAAACACTGGCTATAAAAATTGTTTCCCAGGTTTCTGCTTTCTTCTTGATGTTGGTTGCATTGGTTTTGTTTGGGCAAAACCTTTTTAATTTAATGTAATCAAAATTATCCATTTTGCATTTCATAATGTTCTCTATCTCTTATTTGGTCACCAATTCTTCTCCATAGATCTGACAGGTAAACTATTCCTTGCTCTCCTAATTTGCTTATGGTACCACCCTTGATTTCTAAATCATGTGTTCATTTCCACCTTATCTTAGAATACAATGTGAGATGTTTTGTCAAATAGTAGAACTCAGAGCTTTCTGACTCCATATCCAACACTTTGTCTACTCTACCACCATGTGCATCCTAGGACAAACAGGTTAAATTCATGGTAAGTATGAGCAGCTATAAAATATAACCTAGAGTCCAACTCCTTTTTCCTTCCTTTTACAGATAAAAAAATTAGAGCCCAGGCAATTTAAGTGATTTGCCCAAAGTCACACAGGTAGTAAGCATTATACGTAGGATCTGAACTGAGGTCCACTGACTCCATAGTCCTTTCATGTTCTGTCATACCACACTGCCAATCAGCAAAGGCTGGACCGCTTGTTAGTGCTTGTTCAAGTGAAACTTAAAGCCTCTGAAGTCACCCCTGCCTTTGAAATCCTGTGATTTAAGTGATTTGTGCAAAGTCAGGCACATGGGGAGAGCCAGAGCCTGAATACAGATCTGACTTCCATGGGCAACAGCCACTGTTCTTGTCAATAACAACAGCTCATGATGATTTGATGCTCTGAGGTTTACTAGAAGTGGTGGTAGCAAGGCAGCTAGGTAGGATAGTGGATAGATGACTGGACTTGAATAGAATTCATCAGGTATTTACTGTGAAACCCTGGGTAAATCATTTAATGACTTGGACCTCACTTTTTTGTTAAATGATGATAATAATAGTGCCCATCTCAGAGTCGTCGTGAGGTTCAAACAACATTTCGTGTGCTTTGAAAACCTTAGAGTGCTGTAAAAATGCCAGCTATTATTCACCAAGCGTTTTCCCACAAACATGCTAATCTCCTATGAGGAAACAGAAGTCTAGAGAGGTTAAGTGATTTGTCCAGGGGCATAGAACTAGTGAACACAAATCTGGTATCCAAAACCGTGTCTTCTGACCCTAGAAACCAGTAGACTCTCCAGGATACGAAGCTGCTTTCCTATGTAAAGGAATATTAGATTTAGAGTTGGAAGGAATCTTAGAGGTCATCCCATCAAGGTCTCTCATTTGACAGATGAGGAAACTGAGCCCCACAGGAGTAAGTGAACCTAGGTTGCTAGCGTTTAGCACAGTGCTTAGAACATAGCAGACACTTAATAAATGCTTGTTGAGTGACTTGAGGATGACCCCGAAGCTATAATTCTTTCTACTGTTTTAACTGTTTTGACTTTTATTAATTATATTGTTTCATTAAAAAAAAAAATCCTGGGAGAGAATAAGTGATATGGGATAGCTATGGGAATTCTCTGGGCTCCCGGTTTGAAGGATGTAATTTCGAAGGATATTATCATTTATTACCAACAACATCATTATCCATCACTCCCAGAGGGGAATACTTTCCTCTCCCTCCTTCTCAAGAAGCTGTGGATTTCTCCTCAGGCCGGCCCCCTTAGGAGAGGGAGGTTGAAAGACATAGGGGGTGGGGGCGGGGAGCGAACGGAAACGTGCACTATGCACGATGGGATTTGTAGTCCAGACACGATCGACCTGTGGCCCTCTTCGAGTCCCGGAGGCAGGGGCCCCTGGCGAGAACTCCACTTCCCGGCATTCTCGGCGGCGGCCGTAAAGCGCGAGGGCCGACTGGCCGGGTTCCGGGACTGAATGTCAGTACCGGGCTCTAAGGCTTAGGGGGAAGGTGGTTGGTGGTTCGACTGCGGCCACTGCCGCGGCCGTTGCCGCTTCTGCTGCCGCGGGTTTTCGGCGGCTCCCGGGATGAAGTCGTGAGGAGAAAACACAGGGAGGGGGCCGCGGAGATGTTTGGCCGCTCGCGGAGCTGGGTGGGTGGGGGCCATGGGAAGTCCTCCCGAAGCATCCACTCCTTGGACCACCTGAAGTGAGTTGGGGGAGGGGAGGGAAAGCAGAAACCTCCAGGTGCGGGGGGTGGATGGTGGAGGGAGAGGAGAGCGAGACCTCAGGTTTGGGGACCAGGCCGGCAGCTGGCTGAGGCCAGTGATCAGGACCTAGATTCCGAGGCCAGGGATAGGAATGAGGAGGGAGGGTGGAAAATGCCCCCATGGTGTAGGGAGGAAGGTGGGTACAAGAAGGTGAGGGCCCAGGGTCTACTGGTGTCTTGACCAACACACTGAAGCCTGAGATAGGGATGGGGTGGGGGGACTAGGAAAGAGAAAAAGTCTCTTGGGATGGGGGCGAACACTTGGAAGAAGAATGCAATCTTCCCCGGGGCGGGGAGGGGGAGAAGAAGAGTATTGAAAAGGGGTACGAGGGTGGGGGTGGTATCGCTCTCTTGCAAAGAAGACTGATCCTGGGTGCTGGCAGGGTGGGAGTGGGAAGAGGGGAGTGGGGAGTTTCGGGAGGAAGGAAAGAAGGGCAGTGGGAGTTACGGAGGAATTTAGACAGGTGAGGAGGAACGTATGTCCTTGTCAGTCACCGCTGGTCGTTTTCTTTTGCCTGTTCAACAATGCCTTACAGAATTTTGACCCGTTGGATGTTTTCTTGCTCTTGTTTGCATTTCATCATTCTGGTTCAGTTTCGGTGAATGAACTTTTTTCCCTTTTGCTCAATCTTGACAGTTTTTTATTTTTTTATTTTTTATTTTTCGTTTCTTTGCATCTCCCAGCTCTTAGAATTTACTGGCACATAGCAAGGGGTTAATAAATGCTTGCTGACTGGACACAGTAGATCAGAGGATCAGGAGGTGGAAGAGACCTTAGGAATTAACTGGTCCAACATTTATAGATGTGGAAATTTAAGCCCAGGGAAGGGAATGACTTGCCCAGCATCACTGCAGTAGCTGAGCTAGGATTTAAATCCAGACATTCTGATTTCAGTTGCAGAACTCTTTCTACTATGCTGAGAAGTCAGGATTGGTTAGGTGAGAAGTTGGGAACTTTTTGATTGTGCCTGGACCAAGAGATACCATGAAGATTCTTAGATTTTTCTGGAAGTGTCCTAGAAAATGTTTATATTAACTGTTTAGCCTTTGTTATCAGATGCTTTTTGATCATTTTATACATCATTATTAGATCTACTTAGTATTACAGATAAAAGGAACTGTCAAATTGTTTTCAGTCTTGGACTACCTGTTTACAAGCTGACCACTGAGAAATGATTCTTGCAGTACAAATGAGCACATAGACTACAACTTAAGTGTTTTTGTTTTTTTAAGTTTGTCTTGACTGAAGGAAGTATTGGGGCAGCTGTTTGTGATTATGGCAAGATTACTTTTCTGTATGTATCTCTTCTTCCCATCCTGCAAATCTTGATGAGAGATGAAAAGATCATCCTATTAGTCAAGATTTTAGTTTTCCAAACTGTTTTAATTCCTAAACTGCTTCTTAATTCCTTTTGTACATAAGACTGTAGAGATTGCATTGAAGCACATAAAATCAGCTAATGGAATTAAAGTGACCATACCTTATCTAAGCAGTGTAGTTGGAAGAGGTAGTAATATGTAAAGAAGATCTATAACCATTTACCAAAATACCATGAGCAATTAGTACTTCCAATAATGGCGAGGACCTGATTCTTGCTGATACAGTGCTTGTTGCTGATGTTGATAAAATGTTTGAATACCACTGAAACAAAATATTCTATACATATTTGGTTTTTAATAGCAACTTCAAACTGGTTTAACTTTTTGCTTGTCTTCCCAATTCTAGCAAAATTTGGTGTATTTAAAAGTTGATTATGATGGCTAGTCTATTCTTAGGACATCATTATATGGTATAAAGGAAAGTAAATTGTATTTTCTCCTTCCTGGACTTCTCTAAGCCATGCTGCTTATACTCTTGACCCCTTTCTCCTCCCATCTGACTTGTAAATTCTGACCCAAGGCTTTGACTGGTGAGCTTTTACCTTATCTTTCGTATCTTATATCCACAGTAGTACTTCCTGGCCATTTCCTAGAGATGTTGTATAGCATTATCTTCCCCAACTCTACGCCCATCCCCTATCCCTCCTTCCTAGTTCTAACTTCTCATATGTGTTGTCTTCTCCTATTAGAATGTAATCTCTCTGAGGGCTGGGACTGTCTTGCTTGCTTATTTTTGTATCACTAGTACTTAACACAGTTTCTAGCACAGGAACTCATTGGAAGTCAGGAAATTTGGATTCTACAAACTGCCCAGCTATTACCTTGCTGTGTCACCTTAGATGTTATTTAGTCTTTCTGGTCCCACTTCCATCACCTGTAAAGTGAAGGGACTGGTGTGTTGAAAAGTAATTGGAATTATTCTAAGAAAGTGACTAAAATTTCCTTCCCTTTGATCCCAGTATCTCACCCTTGGGTATAAAAACCAAGGAAGTCAAAGCCAGCAAGAAAGGTCAAATAGACATCAAAAATATTTAGATCCCACTTTTGTAATAGAAAAGAATGAGAAACAAAGTAGATGCCTGTCATTTTGTAGTGGCAACTCAAGTTGTGGGTATATAAATATAATGGAATATTTACTGTACTATAAGAAATGGGAGTTTGCCTCTTTGGGAAGCATTTCCATGTAAACTGTAAGCTATAACACACGAGACATGATGTATCCTTTTTTCTATTTGCTCATGCTTAATTTGAAACCGCCACAGTTACTAGTAAATGTAATATTTAACGATATTATCAGTTTATTGTTTAAATCTAAGGCCATTTATTTATTGGCGACATTTTTCAATATACTTTTTAAATTAAAAAAAAAGAAATGATGAATGTGATGACTATAGGGAGGCATGGTAAACTTATATGAACCAATAGGAAGTGAAATAAACAGAATCAGGAAAACAACATACACAATTACTATGACAGTGTAAATGAAAAATAACAATGAAAGACTGAATGCTTTATAATTAAAATTACCAAGTTTGACTCCTAAGGAGAGATATGAGAATGTACCTTATTCTTTTCTTTGCATGTATGAATATGGAACACTGTATTTAGAAGATTGATGTGTTGGTTAGTTTTGTTGAACTACTTTTCCTCTCCTCTTTTTAAAAATTTGTTATAGGGAGCAACTCTTGTGATTTAGGGAGGAGAAAGGGATATCTGTTGGGAAATGAAGTGACATAAAAAAGTCTCAATACATTTTTTTTAATAAGAGAGGAAGATTGGACTAGATAGGTGACCTTAAAGATCCCTTCTAGTTCTAAAATTATTTGAGTCCAATTAATCTTCTTAAAATATAGGTTTTAGGTGTTACTCTTCTGTTGAGGGCATATGATGATTTTCTGTTGCCTACCACATCGAGGGGAAATTTGTGATGTGGTAGAAAGAACACTGGATTTAGAATCAAAAGACCTGAATTTGAATCCTGAATCATAGATCTAGAGTTGAAAAGAAGCTTAGAAGTCATCTAGCCTGACCCCCTCATTCTACAGGTAAGGAAACTGAAGCCTAGAGAAGCCAAGTGACATGTTTGCATTTATTATTCTCTTTATATTTATTCTGTTTTTACTTATATGTGTCCTTGTTGTCTCCCCATTAGAACGGAAGCGCCTTGAGAAGGGGATTGTTTCATTCTTGTATTTGTATCCCCAGTGCCCAGCACAATTCCTGACACATAATAGACACTTGATAAATGCTTCTTGATTGGAATTGAATGAGGTTGTAAGTAGCAGTTGGAATTTGAACTTAGGTCCTCTGACTCCTCTGACTTTTTTCTTCTGTAACAAACTTCCACTTATGACCTGTGTGACTTTGGGTAAATTATTTCCCCTCTATGAGACTGTTTTCTTATCTGTAAAATAGCTGGACTAGATAATCTCTAAGGTACCTTCCAATTCTAAAATCCTATGATCCTGTGAACCCTCTGCTTAGCTTTTTAGACCCTCTCTAATCTGATTTAATTCTCCCTGTTCATCTGTTCCCTAACTCTTGGCTCAGTTACCTTACTCAGTGCCATTCTTCCTGCATTAGTTGTCCTCTGCCTAACCATATGTTCTGCATCCTTCATTGCCTGGGTTATTTTGTAAAAATTTCTCAGTGCTTCCAACCTGTCTTGATCTTTTCCCTTTTCTTACTATGTTTTAAACTTTTTGTCTCTACTTTACAATGAACATTTTTATCATATACTGTTTTGCTCAATTTCATGTCTTATCTCCCCAGTTAGATTCTAAACTTGTGGATAGAGACAGCATTATATTCTGTGCTATCCTACCATAGAACAGACATTCCAAAGTACATAATTCTTTAAAATCCTTGTTGGCTGGCATGAGGTTATGTCATTTCAGTATATATCCAGATGTCTTTGCTTGTGACTTTTGCTGCAAACTGTATCCTGCTTTGGCATGAAAATTATAGTTCAACAGGCAGCAGATGGATCCAGGTAGTTGTAGGCTTAGTAATGTCCCAGTCCCAGTCTTTCTCACTGACCTAGTTTTACATTTTTTAGGCATGAGTCATAGAGAGAAACAGTGCATGTAAACATTTTACTTAATTTTATATTCTGGCATTGTCCTGTGATTTTAAATTTCTTATGATTTCTCCATTATTTGGAAGGTTATTAAATGAAGATTGCAGAGGGACACTATTTGGAGAAGGTTCTCAAGTGTCTGTATAGCAGAAGTAGTGCAGCTCTGGTACTTTTTCTCAGGACTCACAAGGAAGTCACTGACTTCTGACAGTGACATGTATTTCTTACTTAAATACTTCATTTCCTTAGTTTGATTTGGAAGGGAATAATAGGAATTAATAGAAATTGATAGGAATCAATGCTAAGCATTTATTAACCATTTCTATGTCCTGGGGATAATCAGACGCTCAAATAGAGCTGTGATCTCTCTAGATTCAAGAGTTGCCTTCACCATTACCATTCACAGCCTGTTAGCCTTGCTTGTCCTATGATACTCTCCTTCAAGTTCTTCCAAAAGTTTGCCACTGGCTGGTCCACTCACTGCCTCAGAGGCCTATCTTACTGTTTCCTGCTGTGGAGGAAGGAAACTAGTATATCCTTTCCCACCAGTCATTCCTTACTCTTGCCACCTATCTTTTCTTCCTATCATGTAATTCCTTAATGATAAACTATACTAACAGTCCTTCAGAGTTCTTTATTGGTTACGTGCTGCAGTCAGTTTTCATCTACCATGTGCATCTCTGTTGCTCATTGTATGATTTTATAATCTTTAGTTCTCAGAAGCAGTAATGTTCCTTTTCTTGCTACCATACAGCAACACTGATAAAATATTAGTATTGAAAAGATAGGTCTTCATTTTCGTGAGATGCTTAGAGTCAATAAAATACTTCTGTTGTTTTCTGGAAAGCAATCCAGCCCACTTTACTTTTCAATTCTAGGCCCAAATCATTGTCCATCTTGTGCTGTCTGTCCCAGATACAGATACTGTAGAATGACCTTTATAAGATGTCCATCCAAATGCATATTGAAAACTGGACATTCTTTAAATACTTGGTATTTCCCTGGCCCTGGGAGCCTTCCCTCCCATTGCTTTAAGAGGGTAGAGGGTGTTCATCAGAGAACTCCCCCCAAATCTTTCATTTAAGGAGGGTACCCAGTGTAGCTACTTTATCATGTCCTACCCAGCTAATCTCCTGGATTTTTTCTTTTCTTTCCAACAATTCATCTTCCTGCAAGATTTCATTACTTCACATTCTTGCCTTCTCAGCACTCCTTGGTCCTGGGACCCCTCCCTCCCTCTGATTGGAGAGGGGGAGAATTGGACATCAGAGAACTCCTTTCAGATCATAATTTCTCATCCAGTTGCAGGTCTTCATTCCACCATGGCCAGTACCCTTCCCTCTCCACCTTTTTCGGCTCTTTTTAAGTGTTGTCTTCCCTTTAGGTTGGATAATAGAGGTTCTTGAGGGCAGGGAATGTCTTTTGCCTTTCTTTGTATGCCTAGTGATTAGTACAATGCCTGACGCATTGTAGGTGCTTCTTGGTAATATTCTTTAGTTGTTTCAGTCGTGTAACCCCATTTGGGGTTTTCTTGGCATGTTTGCTTTGCATTTCCTTCTCCAGTTCGTTTTACAGATGAGGAAACTGAGGCAAACAGGATTGCCTGAATTGCCCAGGGTCACACAGCTAGTATCTGACACTAGATGTTAACTCAGGCCATCCTGACTTTAGACCTGGCACTCTATTCACTGCCCCACCTAACTGCCCTAGCTGAATCTAAGTAGGTACTTAATAAACGTTTATTGACTATTTCCTGTGTAGATGGACACATCAAACTCATTTGAATGATTAGGGCTTGATATAGTCAACACAAAGGCATCTGCAAATAGAAGCATCTGGAGGGCCTCACCATCCACAGGGAATATTTCCTTGACTTGGTCTCTGTCCTGGATTTCTTTCATCATAATGGTGAATACCTTCGCTAAAGATAAAACTCCCCCTTTTATGCCTCAGATTATGTTTATTATCAGTGTCATTGAACAGGTCATCTCTGTTAGATCTTCCCAGAAATCTTGAATGATCTTGATGTATGTGAAATACTTTGCTGGAAAAGAACTGAAAAAGTGAGATTTTTTTGGTCACGTAGGCATTACATTTGAATCAAATGCTTTTTCATTAACAAACAATAAGCACAAGGGGATCTTATATTATCTATATCTTTCACTTAATTATAAGATGGTAAAGACGTGGTGCATGGTTGAATATTGCTTGTGAAAGCCTACTTTTTCTTCTCCTTGCCTTGCTTTGTATGTAGATAACTCATAAAGATTTGGCATAGATATAGGCTGATAGTTATTGATGTTCTCTTGGTCACCTTTTTTGGGTATTAAGAAGGTCCAAGATTTTTTTTTTCTTATGCCTTTGGCATCTTCTTTTCTTTCAGATCTTTATATTTTAGTCCCTCAGTATTCTCAATTGTATAGCCTCCAGGACAGATTTCCTCTGGGCTAGTTTGACTGTTTTCTCATCTTTGGTGTTTAGATACTAGGGATACAAAGATGTAAAAAACAAAAAAAGATCCACAATCTCTGGCCTCAAGGAGTTTATATTCTACTTGGTGAAGCATCCTGTAAGCATATAAATAGATATAAAATATATGCAAAACCAGACAGTAAACATTTATTAAGTAAATATGTGCCAGGCACCTTACTAAACTTTGGAGATAAAGAAGAGACAGAAGGACAATCCCCATCATCAAGGAGCTCACAAGCTAATGGGAGAGACAAAAAGCAAACACGTTTTTACAAATAAGCTACATGCAAGAAAAATAGGCCTTAGCAGTGCGGGGCGGGGGTGATGTGGATTTAGGAAAGACCTCATGTAGAAGGTAGTGCTTGAGCTAAGCTTTACAGAAAAGTAGGGATTCTAAAAGGTGGAGGTGAGACAGGAATGCATTCCAGGTATAGAAGACAGCCTGTATAAAGTCAGGGAGATAGGAAATCAAATGTTCTAGGTAAGAAACAGCAAGTCACCCAGTTTCAACAGACCAAAGGGTACATGAAGGGGAGAAATGTGTCATAATTCTTAAAAAAGTAGGTTATAGCTAGGTAGCAAAGAACTTTAAAACGTAAACCGAAATTTCTATTTTATGTTAGTGATAGTGTGGAGCCACTGAGGCTTCTTTAGCAAGTGAGTGACGGTCATACCTATACTTTTATAATATCCCTTTGACAGTTGTATGGAGTATAGGTTGGAAAGGGAAAAGATACGAATCAGGGAGGCCAGTTAGGATTTTTGCAGTAGACTTAGTGAAAGATAATGCGGGCCTGAGCAATGGCAATAGCCATGTAAGTAGAAAGAAAGGGATGGATATAAAAGTCATCATGAAGGTAGAATTGAAAAGACTTGACAACTCATATGGATATGGGGGATAAAGGAGAGTGTGGCATCAAAGATGAGTGTGAGATTGCCAGGCTGGCTAACTGGAAGGATAGTGATTCCTTGAAGAAGAAAGAGAAGCTGATAAGAATTATCAGTTTAGCATAAATATAAAGGGGAGAGAGAAAACAAGGGCTTGTTTTCTAATTATTTTTGAGATGGAGTTGGACTATTTTTAAAGATCCATTAAGTGTGTGTAGTTGCTTTATTTTTTATTCCAACCTTCTAATTTGCAGACAGGATCTAAAATTACATAGCAGCAACAAAATGAACATATTATGATAAATCTTTAAATAGAAGAAACACATTTTGGATCTGTTTGGATTTCTACAGAAAATGCTGGTCTAAGTTTATTAGGTTTGGAGTTGAAAGGGATATCAGAACTCATCTAATCTAATTCCCCTATTTTACAGATTAGGAAATTGAGGCCCATGGAAGCTAAATGATTTGCCAAAGGTCACATAAGAAAATATTAGAGACAGAATTTAAGATCAGCACTCTGACTCCAGAGACAGTGATCTTTCCACTGTATGCTGCTTATCCAGTGTTTTAGTGTCTCTGTGTCTAAAATGGGTCTTGTAATCCAATTTCCCTTGGCTACTATAATTTACACAACTCTCTTAAAACAGATTAATTGGCACTTCTCTTGGCACTTCTTAGTTATATGTAAATAATCCCTTGATGTACTGTAGAAGTTGTAGGTTTTTAGTAGGTTTCTGTTTTTTGGTGTCATTGGTTCTAGGCTGTAGAAATCTGGTGATGTCAAACAGTTACTATTCGTTTAAGTCTGATTTTGAGAACTTATATTTCTATAAAGTTTGTGTTTGGTTAAGATGTAATTAATTACTTATATTTGAAGTACAGTCAGTGATAGTTGGTTTTTAAAAAAATTTATTTATTTGATTTTGGTTTTCTCAGATTTTGAGTTCTAAATTTTCTCTCCCTCCCCAAAATGGTGTGCGTTCTTTTTTTTTCTTTTTGGAGGGGGGAAGGCAGGGCAATTGGGGTTATTTAGTGACTTGCCCAAAGTCACAGGGCTGGTGTGTCAAGTGTCTGAGGCTGGATTTGAACTCAGTTCCTCCTGACTCCAGGGCCGGTACTTTATTTACTGTGCCACCTAGCTACCTCCCTATATATACATCTAAGATATATCTACATGTATGAGATTTTTCTTTACAGAAGAAATATGCTGCAAAGATTTTCCCCCTATTTACCATTCTGATTTTTCCTGCATGTGTTCTAATTGTGCAAAAATTTTTAATATTTTATGCACAACATTATTTTTATTGATTTTGTTATTTTTAAAATAAGTTTTTATTAATATCTTCTGTTTCTTGCATCATCATAGTTTCCCTCGGTATTCTTCCTTGCCTTTCCTGAGAGCCATTCTGTATATCAAGTAGTATTTTTCTTTTTTGCTTTTTGGAAGGGGGAAGGTAGGGCAATTGGGGTTAAATGACTTGCCCTAGGTCACATGGGTAGTTTTTGTGTTAAGTGTCTGAGGCTGGATTTGAACTCAGGTCCTCCTGACTCCAGGGCTGGTGCTCTATTCACTGTGCCACCTAGCCGCCCCTAACAAGTGGTATTTTTTAGAGAGGAAAAAAAATCATCACAACTAGTCAGTAGATTGAAAAATTCCCAAAACATCAGCAATGTATAACATCTGTGGACCTCCTACCTCCACAGAGGGATGAATTGGGAGTGTCCTCTCATATCTCTTTATTTGAATCCTGTTCTATCTTTATAATTTTGTTATATTTGCTTTTTGATTTTTTGGTATCTAGTTTATTCCATTTACATTTTTGTAGTTACTATGTATATTGTTTTCTTGAGTCTGTTTACTCTGCATCAGGTCCTATAGATCTTTCCGTTCTTCTCTGTATTTATCACATACATCATTTCTTATGTCACGGTAATATTCGATTACATTGGTGTGCCACAGTTTATTTAGTCATTCCCTAATTGATGGGCATCTACTTTACTTCCAATTCTTAGTTATCGAAGTATGCTGCTATAAACATTGAGTATATGGGAACTTTCTTCTTATTGATACTTTCTTGGGCTATAGGTCAGTATAGATGTTTTAATCACTTTATTTGCATAATTCCAGATTGCTTTCCAAAATGATTGTACCATTCAGTTACAGCAACAGCGTATATCAGTGTGCCTATCATTCCATAAGACCTCCACCAACATTGATTATTGCCATTTTTTGTCATTTTTGCCAGTTGTCAGGGTGTAATTTCAGAGGTAAAATTCCAGGCTGATTTTGATTTATGTTTTCTTTCACAGGGGTTGTGAATACTTTGCAATTCTTATTTTGAGAACTGTTTGTTCTAACCTTTGACCACTTACCTATTGGGGAATGGCCACTACTAGTCTTATACACATTTATTAATTGTTATTATATCTTGGGGCCTTCCTTAACCATATCCCTGATTATTCAGCCCACCTTTGTTCTTTACCCTCCTCTGGTTACCTTTTTTCCTCATTTTCCTCAAAATATCTTCCCTGGGTCCATGATCTCTGAGGTAAGACGGTAGACTTTTCAAGCACCAAATCCCTCAGGGGTGGAGAACCTGTGGCCTGCAGGTCCCCACCCCTGCCCCAGATTATATCCTGTGCAAGGTCCTTCTCTCTCTTAACTGACCCCCTCTCTTCATCCTTAGGAACATTCATCATTCAGCTTCCTCCCACCAACAAAATAAAGCCTCTCTCTTTTCCCCTCCCTGTCAATTCTTCCCTCTTCTCTTCATCCATTCCCTAGTAGGTTCATCTTTTGCTGAGACCACAGAGGTCACCACCTTCCTCCTACTGAATGATAGCCCTTGATTTAATTCTGGAATATCACATATTCCTCTCTGTCCTCCTGTTCCTCCCCCTTCCACCCATATACCTTCCTATTTTGTAATGTTGTCTCAAGAAGGAACACTGATTCACCCATAGGCACAGTTGTGACCAGGTTCTGCCCATAATACCCCAGGGCCACCTCTTCACTGTTAGTTACCTTCTTGTGTACTTTTAGAAAAACATCTCTTATTCCTTTGTCTGCTGTCACTTTGTTGTCTTTGTTGTATTTATTCACTCCTCCTGTGTCTATTGTTTGGGGCAAATAAGCTCTTTAGCTCTGGTTTTCTTTCTAAAAATGTTTCAGGCAGCTCTTAGTTATTGAATGCCCATATTTTTTTCATGTATGGCTAAACTCAGATTTGCGGGGTAGGTCACCCTGGACTGCATCCTGAGCTTTGCTCAGTGGAACACAGTATTCTGTTCCCTCCTACGTTTTATGGTGGGTGCAGCATAGTCTTACATTATCCAAATTTCTTTTCCTTTGCGTTTGAAGGTCTTTCTCCTGATCACATTGCAGAACTTGTTTCTGAATTCAATTTTAATTGTTAAATTTAGCTACTATGGGACTTTGAGTTTGTTGTGTTGGTTTTGTTTGTCATTTTCTTGATGATCTGTGAATTCTTTCAATTAGTGTTTCATTTTCTATGTTCAGAATTTCTAGGCAGTTCTCTCTATTACTTCCTACTTTGTGATGTTAAGGTTTTTTTATCCTGTTAATGTTTTTCTGGGAGACCTGTGATCCCTAGGTTGTCTCTATATATCCTGTCTTCCAGATTAGTATTTTTGCTTGCATAATGAGCAAATTAAAAAAAAATGTTACTGTTTTTTGTTTCTCTTCCTCTAAATTGTCTTTCATTTCTTTATATTTGCATTCCAATCTGTTGTTCTTGCTTTTGTTTCTTTGGTGAGACTTGCTATTACAGATTCCAGTTTTTCCTATTTTGCTCATTATTTTTGAGTGCAGGTCATAAATTCTGCTGTTATAATCCTCATTTCTCTTTTAAACAACTTAGGAACAATGTGTTGTGGTTCCATGTTTTCCTTACTTTTCACAGGGTGCTCTGTCTCATCAAGTACCAGATAATTTTCCTTTCATTTTATAGTATTCATAGTTGTCTGAATTCGTTTACAAGATCTGGAAGCCATATTTCCTTCTATTTGTTATGGGAGACTTATCTCCTCTCTAAGTTCATGTAATGATGCCAAAGATATATTTGCTACAGTGCAGAAATTATAGGGCGGAGACCCACCTGCCCTACAGGAAAGTCACAGGGGCGATGGGGGAGGACAAAGGAGAGAGCAGATTGGGGGAGGGGCTATACAGTGGATGGCTGTTTTGAGGTGGTGGGTAGGGGAAAGATGGGGAGAAAATTTGTAACTTAAAATCTCGTGGAAATGAGTGATGTAAACAAGAAAATAAATAAATTTATCTAAAAAAAAAAAAGAAATTATAGGTGTTAAAACCTAAACTTAATCATTGTGCGCAAGTATAGGTTCGGGCCTCAGAGATAACCTGACAAGACTTCTTTTAGGAAAATTTATATCAGTGATGGAAAAATAATTCATTTACATATTGCAGTCTCATACATTCCTCTTTGGCTATAGAAGTTAAAGAAAAGATAGCTACATTAATTCCATACTCCTTTCAGTGTAATAAAAGTTGAACAAATTTAGTTAAACACAGTCATAATCTCATCCTCTAAGGAAACAAGTATCTTCAAACAAATGATGTAGGTCATCTAAGTCAGGTTACAGATTAAACTACATTTAGAGGGTTCACAAACAGGCTAATTGAAGGGAAAGATTTACATGTTACCAAGATAACCAAGAAGACTGGGGCTGCAGGGAAATCCTTCCTTGATATGTTAGCCTGGGGAGCTAACCATAAATAACTACCTTAGCTCCCCATTGGCTTCTGCCTGAGAAATGTCAAACAATCTTCCCTTGTTTCATGAGTCAGATTTTGGTCAGGTAAGGTCAGTGCTATGACAGACTTTTCTTAGCCAAAATTTGCAGGATGAATGGCTCAGAGTCCTGAATAATAAAAGGAAATTTAAAAAGGGTCACATAACATATTGTTAATGTTTTTCCTTTTCTTGTATGTGCTTATGTTCAAGGTCTTTGAGTTTTCTTCTTCAGAGATCTTTGTCATTTCAGTCTCCTCCAACCAATTTTCCTCTTTTCAGTTCTTGACCCTGGCCCTTCTAATGGTGGTTTCCTCGGGACCTGGATCTCAGAGCATCTCAGCTGCCTCCCAGGCCAGGCAGTTCACAGTTCACCAGCAGAGAGGTCTTTTGTGTGGTTAGAACCAGCCCCAGCTGGATACTGTGCTCTTTTCCTCAGGCATAGTAGAATGCTGCAACCTCCCCCCAACACACACACACATATTCACACACAGCTGGTCCTGTCCCTCTTCTGTTCCTTAGTTCTCTGGCCTGTCACCAGCAGCTCTCGTTACTGATGTTATTGTCTGGGGTTATCCAAGGTGGCAGTGCTTTGCTGATGCTACAAAAGTGTCTGCCCCCTACAGCAGTAATTCAGGATTGTCCACCCTGGCACCGGCATTTGAAGGCTTTGTAGAGCTGCTAGTGCTAGGGTTGTGACAGACTTCTGCAGCCTGGAATGAGAGGTCTCCATGGCACTGGAAAGGAGGACAGAACAGGGTGTGGGGGTGAGTTTTGTTGAGTTTTGTTGTAAGCCCTGTGTCCTTGGATCTGCTAGTGGATGCAGGTAACCTGGGAGAGGGGAGAGCTCAGGGTCATGGAGCTTCAGTTCATGAATTTTTTGTTTTTAACTTTCTTTTGGATTCTGTATGTTAGACCAAGGAGACCGTTGACATTGCTTTATCTTTGGTGCATAATTTCTGTTTTGGAGAAGCTTGAGAGGGCCTGAGAATCAGAGAAAATGTCTAGTACTCCATCTTGTTGCTCACGAGAAAGACCGTTCTTTTTAAATACACAAAATAAAATGAATAGGCTTTCAGTGGAAATTAATTATATTGAAAAATGGTTAAACCATGGAATTTTTTTTAAAAGTTCGTATGACTGAAAGTTATGAACTTCCAGTGTAGAAAGTGATGAGCTGAATTTTGGAGGAAATAAGGGATGCAGTGCTAGACTACAGCATGGTAGAAGGGGAGTAATGTTGGAAGAGAGCAGCAAGATTGAAAAGACATCATCGCTTCACACCACCTTATGCCTGTGCTATTGCAGTAGCTTGCTGGTTGGTTTCCTTGTCTCAAGTCTTAGCCCTCCTCCCGTTCATCCTCTGTCAGTTTGGTTTACCTGAAGAGCAAGTTTCACTGTCATCTTTCTGGAACACTCTCCCTCTGCATCTCTGCCTCCTAGTTTCCCTGGCTTCTTTCAAGGCTCTTCTAAAGTCCCAGTTTTTGCAAGAAGCCTTTCCAGTTCCCCCTGAAAGTTAGGGCCTTCTTTTTGTTGTTTATTTCCAAATAATCTTGTAATTAACTTGTTTGTATATAATTATTTGCAAGCTGTCTCTCATGAAACCGAGCTCCTTGAGAGAAGTGGTTGTCTTTTACATCTTTGTTTTTTCAGTGTTTTGTGCATTGCTTGGCACATAGTACATCCTTAAATGCTAGTAGACTGCGAGTTGACCTACATTGTGTTAAAAACTCAGAGTGCTTATTTAATAGTTTAAAGACAGTAGAGAACTATTAACATTTGAGTAGGGGAAGAATGAGACCTGTCCTTTAGGAAAATTGTGTGTGTGTGTGTGTGTGTGTGTGTGTGTGTGTGTGTGTTCCTGTGTGTATTCCTTTGTTATATGCTGGTATTTGGTGGCATGGGTTTCTTTCAGCATAGGAAAGCATGCATTTCCCCAACCTTTGATGTATTATTGGCTCAGTTTGCTTACAGGATGGCAAACTTCTAAAACACATTAACACTGACTAATAGAATTTTCCAGTTTTTGTTGAATTTGTACTGTTCTCTCTTATAATGACTTAAAATTTGTAAACTTAAAGGAAAGTATTCCCTTTTAAAAATTTACTGTTGTATGTGTAGTCAAAAATTCGTTCATAAGCACATATACTTTTTAACCCAGTGCTTTGGAGTTAGATCTAACAGATTGAATGCTCCTTTATACTGTCTTGCTTCTCCATTAATGGAAAAAATCCAGAAGGCCAGTGAATTGAAGAAACAGTTTGATTGATATAGGTAACTACCCCTCAAGCCTGTTTATTTGGACCACATTTGCTCTTAAGAGGGGTACTGAATGACTGTCTATTAAACTTTCTGTAGCCACTTTTGTTGTTTCTTTATTGAGGATGCTTTCAAAGTAGAATTTTTGATCAACTCAACTCCAGAGTTTATTAGCATGTATTTTTGTGATCCCTGCATTTGAAATTTATGTGTAGTACTGAAGCTTCCAGACTTGGAGAAATATACAAAGTTTGCTTTGATATATTTAACATGATTTGTCGTTATTCTTATCTTAGACAAAAAGTGTCACAAATTTGGATCTTGAATTCCAAATTTTATAGTTTTACTATAAATTATGGGTAGCCCAAATGCTGGATTTTTATGTTTTCTGATATTAGAATAGATATAATTTATGTTAGGAGTGAGCCAAAAGCACCTGGTATGAAGGAGTAAATCTTTGGCTAGTATTGATTTTAGATAATGAAATTGATTTCAGTTTTATGGGAAAAAAAAATCTCTCAGATTTCAGGTCACTTAATAGACTAGTAAAACTTAGTAGTAAGTACCCTCTCCAAATAAATACTTTTTTTTTCATCCGTAGGTAGATATAAAATGCCTGTTCTTATATGTGTAGTCTTTTTTTCTAATTGTGGGTTTCTGCTATCATTGTATGATGCTAATCTCTAACACAGATGATTAACTTTCAGGCTCCTCTGCTGAAATAATTAATATGGATTTTTTAGGTTTGGTATTCTAGAAAGCAATGTTGAAAGTTTACGTAGTAAATGTAATTGTAAGGAGTGCTTAAACTGTATGTATTTGGAATGCAATCTCACAATAAAGTGGATTACTTTTATTCCTCTAGTGATACTCAGTGCCATGAAAGAAGGTACCATAAAAAAGTGTTTTGATTTCTTCCTCCCCACCCCCCCCCAGGTCTACCTTCTTAAACCAGCAGAAATCCAAAATAATGTTGGAAGATTTCAGTGGAGGAAATTAGTGTCTTCTAGAAGGGAAATCTGATGATTTGATATTGGCATTTGCTACTTTGGCTGAATATGCTTTTGTTTTGTGGCTCTAATGTTTCATGGAATCATTGCTTCCAAAATGCCTAGGAATGCAATTGTGATGTTTCTGATGTCCAAGGGCCATATTCTATGTATTCTCTTTTTTTCAAGTTTTAAAATGTGTTTCTTCATTATTCTGTGAAGTATTTTTATTGCAAGATTATGGTAACAATTGTTAAGACTACTTTTCACTGAGACTATTCATGCAAAGGGGAGAATTTTTTTTTCTTTTTTAAAAATTTGTTTACTTTTGGTTTGCAACATTCAGTTCGTCTCTTTTTTTTTAAATTAATTAATTTATTTTCTTGTTTACATCATTCATTTCCACAAGATTTTGAGTTACAAATTTTCTCCCCATCTTTCCCCTGCCCAACACCTCAAAACAGCCATCTCACTGTATAGCCGCTCCCCCAATCTGCTCTCTCCTATGTCCTCCCCCTTACCCCCCTGACTTTCCAGTAGGGCAGGATGAATCTCCCTACCACAGTGCCTGTGTATCTTAATTCTCAGTTGGATGTAGTTAATAATAATAATAATAATAATAATAATAATAATAATACTTATATATATACACATAGATATTTTTAACATTTGGTTATAGAACTTTAAATTCTAGATTCTTTCCCTTCTTCCCTCA
>CM053590.1:132941833-132973778 GCA_028646515.1 Pseudochirops corinnae
AAAAATAAAAATAAAACTCCCTGAGGACAGTACTAATTTCTTTTTCAGTAGCAAAAAATGCTGCTGAGGAAGGAGGAGAACAGTAAGGGAGGGGACAGACTGAGTATTTAAGGGACAATTCGGTAGTTTGTATTGTGGCCTAGCAAAAAAGTTACACCACCTTATATACTTTGCCCTCATTCCAGGGACATTGGATTCAGGTTTGAAATAGTTATTTTTCTTTTACAGACATAGGAATAGAGGAAAACTGAGTGACTTGGTAGCAGAACATCTTGACCATCTGCATTACCTCAATGACATCCTTATCATCAATTGTGAATTCCTAAATGATGTACTTACAGACCACTTACTCAATAGGCTTTTTCTGCCTCTTTATGTATATTCACTGGTAAACCAAGACAAGGTGAGTTTGGAGTTTAATAGAGATGTTGTTACAACAAAGATATTTTTAAAAAGCCAGTGGAGGCAGCTACCTTGTTTTGGGCAGAGGTGCAAGAGTCTTAGTGCCTGATATAAACTACAGAAATTGAGATAATTTCCATTTTCTCTTCTTTCCTTAAGATTATCCTTTTTAGATGACTGTAAATCAGTTAATGCAAACAAATAATTAATATCAGAAGAAAATTTGAAGTCTTTATGTGCCTGTGTGCATTTCTCACTTGAGGTTTTGATTATTTGTAGCATTCCTATATATCTGCAGGCACTAATTGATCTGGAGAAGATTTGGTAGAACGAACAAATAATCTCTTAAGTAATAAAAATACAATGTGAGCGTGAATACACACTGATGTTTGAAGAAGTACTGAGTGACATTCTGACAAATGGCAAAAAAAAACAATTTTAAATATGGAGAAATCCTTTTTGAGGTCAGTCCCAGAAGACCAGTATAGTTTAAGGGCCAATCTGAAGTCCTGGGATTGAGGTCAGTTTTAGATACAACCTAATTGACCTGTGAATCCATTTTATTATATACAGAATTTTACTGGAATTGATTAACATTCTGGGCCTTTCTAGGGATGAACTAGGGATGACTATGATCTTTGTGAGGAAATATCTAGGTCCATTTCTGATCTGGATCCTTGGGATTTTGATCATATTAATTGGAGGAGGTTGGAAGAGAAAGAGGAAGAGGTTGAGGCCAAAGATACTTGGCATTTGCTTCATTGTGTGACATTAGAAAAACAGGAAAAAAAAACTGAGCAGGTCACATGATTTTAAGATACAATAGTCTATAAATGATTTTTTCCTAAAGAGTATACCTATACTTTTCCTTTAGGGAAGGCTCAAAAGGTTTTTATTTTAAATGAGAGAGAGAGACAGAAAATTAAAACCATTAAAGTACTAATCAAATCCAGGTGAAGCCAGTTTAAGAGAGTGTCCACATTTTCTACCTAAAACATTCATCTTTGCCTCTTATACTTTGAAAGTTGCCATACAGAAATTGGGCACCACAAGAGTCCTTTCAAGTAAGCCTGCTTTTCTGCTAAAGCAGCTGTTTGAAATTAACATTCCAGAGAATTTAAGGAGAAAATTGAATGCTTTTTCCTGAGGTCTTGGACCTAAACCTTTTATTAATGAAGAGGATTTTAAGATGAAAAGTGACATACTTGTAAATAATGTTTAATGAGGTCATATCAGTGATTTATTTTATGAAGAACAGTTTTATATGAATGGGGGAGGGTAATGTGGGAGAGAACTAATGGATTATTTAGAGTTTTGTAGTTTGCAGTAATAACTTTACCTTAGTAGTCTTTTTGTAGTTCTCAGCATTTGTATGACTTTGAAATATTTTCTTCTCATCTTTTTCCCCATCATCCCCACCCTTTTTTTCCCCAGGGAGGAGAACGTCCAAAAATAAGCCTTCCAGTTTCTCTCTATCTTCTGTCACAGGTATGTTTGTTAGCTCCATTGTGTCACTGGACTAGTCAGGACTTTTCAGCCAATTTATTTTGAGTGATGCTTTGTAGGGGATCTTCTTTGCCTTCACATTTCAAATAGCTATTATATGTTATCTTCTTCCCATTTTTGGTCCTTATTCTTAAGCAATATCTCTGAAATGAAATTAAAAGAAAAATGTGAATTGTGGAAAAATATTTGCTTTAAACTTATCTGATAAAGGTGTGAAATCTAGAATCCATGAAGAACTGATGTATATATCTGTTAATCTGATAATGCATGATAGAATATTTCAAAGGAGGAAATTCGTACAATTAATAACCACTTGAAATATATTCCTACTCCATAATAATCAGAGAGATGTAAGTCAGAACAACCTTAGAATATCACCTTACCTAGAACGACAAGAATAGCAAAAAATTCCCTGTTGGCTAGAATGCAGGGAAAATGTTGGTGGGGCTGTCCAGTGGTGAAATGTTTTTTAAGAGCAATATGGTAATGTATAATGAGTCATAAAACCAGTTACGCATTTTGACTGGGTGATTATAGTGCTACAGAGACCATCTGCTCCAGGTTCCTTATATATAAATTCCTTACATGTAAGGAAACTGAGGTCCAGAAAGTATAAGTGACTTGCCCATAGTCACATAGTTAGTAAGTAGCAGAGTTTGGATGGGAATGAGGGTCTTCAGGCTCTTAATGTAAAATCTACCTTATTTATCATTCAGAATTAGAAACCCATATATTCAGTGATTAGATAATGGGTAAGACACATTGTGGCATGTTAATGTAAGAAATTATTGGTACCAAAAAAAAAAAAAACGCTAGTAAATGTGAAATACATAAGGAATTGTGGAAAAACAAAACAATGCCAATTGAGATCAATTGAACCATAACTATACATTAACTACAGCTATGTTAAAACATCAACCAGCAAAAAAGGCCAAAAATAGCAGATTTCAGACTGGAAAGGGATATCATACAAAAAATCATTGTTTACTTATCCATTCATTTGGTTACCTTTAAATGCTAAGGGTTTTGTGTAAAATTTCTTTCCTCGGTTTGTATAATTTTTTAAAATTATTTTTGCTAGTATTTATAGTGAAATAAAAATTTTAAATAGCATCAGAAAATATGACTTTTCCAGTGACGGGGTAGGATGGGTGTTAGATACCATCTTCATAATGAGAAAGATAAACTTGAAATGAAATGAAAAACAAAACTGTGCTTGCGTATTTGTAAGTGCATAGGTTTTTGAGGTGGGAGAGACTTAGGAGATCATTTATTTATCTAATTTATCAGATGGGAAAACTGAGGCCCTAAAAAGTTAAGTCATTTGCTCATGGTCATACAAATACTAAGTGCTAAAATTGAGATTTTATCTAAGACTTCCTTACTCCATGTCAAGTTCTCTTTCCATTATGCCATTTTGGTAATCCATAGACTAGATTTCTAAGAACAGTTATAAGATGCTCATAATATTTTGGAAATGCATAGGGTTTTTTTTGTTTGTTTTTTTAACAATACAACAATCTTATTTATAGCATCTTGAAGTCAAGCTTTAACTTCAAGACTAGGGATGGACGTGTATTTATTGAGAAAGCACAATATAATATTTCATTTAGTAGAATTGTATTTTTTAGAAAAATTTATTGTTTTTATAATTGTTTTGATGCCGAATAGAAATATTACTTTCTGTTAAGTAAACTTATAGCAGTTCTCATTCTTTTCATCTCATGAGTTTGTGTATTTAGCTAAAACTGTCTTTTTCTTCTCCCTGCCTCAAGAATTGTACTTCCTTCCCATAATTATGTAATATTTACATGAAGGGAAAAACTCTATGGTAACCTAGTTATGTAACATTTTAAAATATTTTTATTATGAATAACCCACATTCTTAAGTCATCTAGTTTTATTGTCAGATATTCAAACATTTGACCATAGGTTTTGGTTCCATTTCTGAAAATAGAAGAAGTATTTATCTTCCTGAAAAGGGAGTGCTTATGATCTTAGTTCCTGAGCTTTATGCCATTTGGGGACAAAGTTTGTTTTGTCTTTCTCAATATGAATTTTGAGTTGAGATCCTTCCTGCATTCTTTTGACAAGTAAATTTTTGACTTCAAATGTTTACTGAATGATTTTGATGTTCACAAATTTTATCGTAAATTGTTGTCTTTAACCTAATGTATATTTATGCAAGTACTAAGCATTTAGAACCTTAGCTGATTTTGGCAGGTAGATCTTATTGCTGCCGTCTTATGAAAAAATATGCCAACATAGCCTATTTAGTGTTCTGGGAGTTAAGTAGGCTCCTCTTGCTGGTCACATTCATGATACTGAGAACTTGGTAGAAAGTAAAAATATTTGCAGCACCTTTTTGGTTATTCCTTTTGAAGCCTGGTAAATGGCAGCATATTCTTTGTATCTTTCCAATCTTCTAAAGTTCTGGACCTGGACTCAGCAAGACTTGAGTTCAAATCCTGCCTCTCACACCTGTGGGCTGGGTGACCCTGGGCAAGTCACTTGACTTCCAAGCCTTAGTTTCCTCATCTGTAAGGTGGGGTTGATAATAGACCCTACCTCAGAGGGTTGTAAGATGAGATAATGTGAGTGTATTAATGTTAGTGAGAGAGTATAAAGTACTTAGTAAACGTTAAAATGCTATATAAATGCTAGCTATTACTGTTATTCTTAATGCTTTACTCTCCTTCACACACTCTAAAATTCAGTGTATTTTTAGTTCCTTGAACATGCCACACCATCTCTCATCTCTCTGCCTTTGACCTGTCTGTCCTCCATGCCTGGAATGCTCTGCCTCCTCACCCTCTGCCTCTTAATTTCCCTGGCTTCCTTCAGGACTTATTCAAATTTCACTTTTTACAGGAAGCCTTTCCCAGTTCTCCAACCTGCCAATGCCTTCCTCTCTCATACTGCTTTCCATTTACTCTGAAATATCTTGTTTCTACCTGCTGATTTACATGTTCACTGCCCCAGTAGAATGCAAACTCCTTAAGGGCAGAGATTATTTTTGCCTTTCTTTGTAACCCTAGTGATTAACACAGTGCTTGGCATATGGAAATTACTTCATAAATGCTTGTTGACTGACAGAACGGCAGATGCTAAAGACAGCTATGCTCTGTGTCTGAGATGTTGATAGGGGAGAATAATGTTGTCTACACCCTGTCTTTGAGAACTTCTTGTTTTCTCTTTTTCCCCATCTTCCTTCCTAGTTGTATTCAGTGTGTATACTGATATTCTGGTTCTATTTTCTTTGTTTCCTTCTTTTAACAACTAATAGTGTCTCTACATAGTCTACTTTTTCCAAAATTTAGGAAATTCTTCTCATTTGTAATTTTTAATTGTACTACAGCATTCAATTACATTTGTGTGCCGTAGTTTATCCAGCCGTTCTTCATCTTGGAAGCAGTTAGCTTGTTTCTAGTTCTTTGTAATGAAAATAATGCTGTTAGAAATCTTAGTTATTAAATATTCTTGAAGTTGCTTTTCTAACTGGGAAATGGAAAAGAAAGATGTCTAAGATCCCTCCAGCTGTAAGATTTATCATTTCAGTAAAGAGAAATATGTTTACAAATGCTGCATTCTAATATATCATTTCTCTTTTTCATTAGGTTTTCCTAATTATACACTATGCTCCACTGGTGAACTCATTAGCTGAAGTCATTCTGAATGGGGATCTGTCCATGTTCTGCTGTAGGTCTGAACAAGATGTTCAGAGAAGTTCTGTAAGTCTTTCACTTTCATAATGTACCTTGGCTATGTTAAGGAAAGAGTATGTTGAATTTTTTTGCAAGGTCAAAATCGGTATTTTGTTTGTATAATTAAGACTTGAGAGAGGAGATGGGCTAATGGATAAAGAGCAGGCTTTGAATCTACAACGACCTGGGTTCACATCACCTTGAAGACACACTGGACAGTTTAAGGTCACTTAAACCTTTAGTGCCCCAGGCAGTGATGCCTTCTACCTTGGTATGAGGAATTTTCTCCTCTTCAAGGTCCCTAAACTAATGAAATTGCAAGTGTGGGCACAAAACTAGAAGGCTTCCTCCCAGTAGCTCTGCTGGATCCCTTCAGGTGCCAGTTTTCTTCTTTCTTCCTCCTCAAGTTACCTTCTGTTATATTTATTTGCATATATGCCATACATAGCCTCAGTAGGATGATATTCTATATATGCCCTCAGTAGGATGTTGGTTCTTGAAGAGAAGGGACTGTTAAATTTTTTCCCCTGTTATCTCCATTGCCAGACAATATCTTGTACATTGTAGGCTTAATCAATATTTGTTGAATTTGAAATTAATAAGTTACATAGTGAATTAGAGAGCAGGCCTTAAAGTCAGGAAGATATGCATACAAGGCTCACCACATCATGATTGTGTGACCTTGGGCAAGTCACTTAATACATTTTGCCCTCCAGGAAACTCTCTAAGACTTTAAGTTACTCAACAGGGTTGATCCATATTGATAGGAGGAACTCCCTTACCAGGAAGTACCTGACCTCAGTGGGGGATAGAGCTCTCTGAACCTTGAAAAAGTTGTACATAAGTGGACCTGTTTCCAGGTGACCCACTTACTCTCTTAAAATTAATACACAGGACATCCTCAGATGTGCTCCATTTAAATTGTTTTAGAAACACAAAATGGCATTCCTAGATACAAAGATTCTGTTTTGTAAAATTCATTTTTATACTTATATATTATCAGTAGTAGACTTGTAAATATTTTTTGTGTCTGCAGTGAAAAGAGTTACTTATCAGATGTTGAGTTCTTTTTAGCCATATCCAAACACATGATTAACATGTTGTCTTGAAACATGTGGCAGACTTAATACAGTACAACTTCTTTAGGTTGCACCTTATCTGAACTGCTGTGGTGTTTTTGAGTCATGTAGTAATGAAGAAAAATATTGAAGTCTTCAAAATGTCTGACAACTTTTTATAGTCATTCTTTGTAGAATTTAGCAAAATCAAATGGGCATAAGAAGAGATTGGTGACCTCTTTGTAGGATGGAGAGAGCACTGAAACCCATATCATAAAAGAATTATTTGAAGGAGCTGGGTGTTTTTGCGTTGAAGAAAAAAGTTTCCAGGAATATAGTAGCTGTCTTTAGATATTTGAAGAATTGTAATATGGAAGAGGGATTAGACTTGTTTGGATCATCTGGTTAGAAGGATTAGGTGCACTTGATAGAAGTTTCAGAGAGATACCTTCAAGTTCAGTTAAGGAAAACTTTTGAAAAATTAAATTCTTAATAGTAAAATGGGCTGCTTGCAGAAAGAGGGTGAGCTCTCCATCACTGAAGGTCTTCAGATAGAGTCTAGGTAATGATTTGTCGGTGGTGCACTGGAGAACATTTCTCCTATTAGACCTGGAAATACTTGAACTCCCTTTAAAGCCTGAGAGTTTATGATTCTTTTTTTTTCTTGTGGCTTCTTCAGCCTCTCAAGGATTAAAGTAATACTTCTTCCTGAGAAACTAGGGATAAAATGAGTACTCGTATGTAAATACTTTATAGAAGTCTCTGATAAATACTTAATTGAATTGAATTAATGAATGAATACTAAATCCAGTGGTACCTAAAGTGATTTTCTGGTGACAAGGTCGAAGAGACACTATTAGTGCTCCGTCAAAGATTGCACTTATATTCAGTACCCATTTCAGTGGTTAATTTATAGGATGAAGAAACTGCTGGAAGATGTGGTGTCTTAAGGAATGAACTAGAAAGTCACAATAATGTGGTCTGCTGGTTTGCTAATTCAGTGAGGGATAAATGCAGAAAGTTATTGGAGGCTTCTACATGTGTGATACACACTTCAGCCAAACTCTGTACATGGAGGAGGACCCAGAAAGGAGTGTAACAGAGATACAGCTGTTAGCCAGATTTTTTTTTCTATTTAAATAATCTCCTCCTTCTCTTGTACTGTATACATCAGGACTTGTATTTTACTCCCTACTTGGTATGAAATAAACTGAAAATGAGATTTGAGTTGAATGTGAAAAAATTGTTTCTTAGAGTGAAAGTGTCATTTTACTTATCCTGATGTCTAAATTTGAAGTCACATATTGGTCTTCTGGTGACCATAGTTTAAATTTGGGAAGAGTTCATGGTAAATGCAGTATAACTTGTTTGACAATAGTCATGATAAGGTTACCTTCCTTCCTGATGAGTGAAAACTGCCTCCTCTTGTTTCCTGTACAAGTCAGATGGGGTTTTATCACACTTGTTTTAAGTTTCTTGGTCTTTTTTAACCTACTTTCTCCTTCCCGTAACGTGTAGATAAGTTACTGGCACTGTTTCATGTTACCAGCAGACCTTTCACAAAATAAAACCAAGCCTGAGCAGAGGGAGAAGCTATATGAGGACTATGTAATTTAGCATTCAATTCAAATATAGCAGCATAGTGAGATAAATGTATAATTGAAATTTATGTGTTGAGATATGTTGTTTAGAATTTAAGATATGTTAGCAAGGGTAACTTTTACTCTTCTAGTTCTCTTGTAAAATAATGGCTTCTAGTTTAAGGAAATGTAATACAAGAACTCTAAGTCTGAACTGGTAGTACCTTGTCATTTTTACAAAAGGAACATAGTTTTTTTTGTAGGATTTGCATAACTACTTTTTGTTATATCAGGTTCTCTTCAGTTATCTTGAGATGTTTTGCCCTTCTTGATTCTCAGAGCTAAATTAGTTTTAATGTACTTTGGTTTAAAATAAGAAATTAAAAGAGTTCTTATAAAACTTGGTGCAAGCAAGGTTGGGCTGGAATCATGAAACTCCATTAGAAGCAGCCTACCAAAACTTGAAAGAATTTGTAAATTTGTTAAACAGATAGTACTTAATCTACCTTTTCTTTTATCTTAGAGGCAACATGGTTTCCAGGCAAGAAAATGTACTTTGATTCAGGTTTCAAATCCTAGTTCTAATACTCGGTGATTGTGGAAAGTCATTCTATTTCTCAGCTTCTATAGCTGTAAAATGGGCGTAATATTCCCTGACATATCATCCCTGGAACATGGGATTTACACGTTAGTTAATATGAAATACAAAAAGACAGAGCTAGACCATAGTTCATGGTAAAAAGTTCCAAGGGTTTCATTGTATTGCATTGCTATGAAATGGTAGCCAAAAAACCTAATTCAATCTTTGGCTACATAAATAGAGCTAGTGTCCAGAGCAAGGGTGATGATAATCGTCCTCTCCTTTTCCCTGGTCAGGCCACATGTACAATATTGAGTTTAGTTCAGGACATCATATTTTAGGAAGGGCATTAATAAATAGTGTATCTGGAGGAGGGGAAGTAGGATTATGATAGATCTGTAAACCATGCATCATAAGAATCAGTTGAAAGGACTAAGAGTATTTAACCAGCAGCATAGAAGATTTAGTGCTTTGGGGGGCGAAGGGGACAATGGCAGAGGGCTACAGCCATAGCAGACATTTACTAAGCACAGATTAATAGACAGAGTTGATTGATTGAGTGTAGTGAGTTACAGCTGTGTGATAAGTAGACACCTCTGGGAACCTCACTGGCTCATGTCTAGGACCTACTTTAATAAATTGAGGTGGTCAGAAGATGATGGCTACCCTAGATATCTGAAACTTCTCCCATTGGTGAATCATTTATCCTCAACACAAGAAGATTTAATATTACTGATAGTATTATTGTCTGGTAGAGAATTCTCACTGGGATGTTCCATGGATAAATGAGTTACTTGCTTTTCTTACATACATGTTTGCTCATTTAGAATGCTAATGATCTACTTTGGGTTTCTCAGACATTAATACCCATTGTGAGATGCTATCATGTTGTCTTTCCAATATATGTAATTTAAATAAGACCTTAAATATTGTCTTCTATATATCAAAGCATCTTAACTTCAAATCATGATTATAATTTCACTGTGTCTAATAGTATAACCCTGACCTCATGTGTGAACTAAGAATTAATGATGATGTTAAGCACGCGTTTCCTTGATTCTGAAAGCAATAATAAGTTTCTGGGAGGTAGTTGATAGTGATTGAGGAGGGGGGGAAAATAGATGTCCATCAGTCAAGTTCCTTAATTGGTAGGTTATTAAATGTTTCCACAGAGAATGAGAACTTAATTTGTGTTTTCTATTTTCACATGGTTATTGTGGTTTATCACACTCAATGGAATTATAGCTCCATAATGCAGTTATCTCCTGAAGCATTCAGTTTGTTGTTCTGGTTAAATAAGAGCATTTAGTAGAATAAAAGAAAAGTCACTGTGTAAGCTTCTTCAAATTCTGAAGTACTCCTTTGCCCATACAGTAAGTTTATACTTAGAAAATCCTTGTAGTTATCTTTTTCTATAATGGACAGTATAAGCCTTGGAATCAGACCAGAATTCAAATCCTCCCCCAGATCCTTATAAGCTTTGTGACCTTAGGCAAGTTACTTAATCTCTCTGGCCTTCAATTTCCTCAAAATGGGAATAATCATAGCACCTATTTCATAGGGTTTTGTGTGAATAAATGAGATAACGTGTAAAATGTAGTGCTTATTTTAAAGTGTTATGTAATTGCCAGCTATAATTCTGTTGTGTTTATTTTTAGTAGAGTTGTGATTTCATTGGCATAGGGAACTTCCAGTGAGAAAACTCCCCCTACCAATGCAGATCCAATCAGTCAGCAAGCATTTATTGAGTGCCTTCTTTGTGCTAGGCACTGTTCTAGGCATTTGCAAAGAATGAATCAGTTCCTTTTCTCTGGGTGCTTAGAAGTTATCTGGACCTACACCCTCACTTTATATATGAAGGAACTTGAGTCACAGAGAGAGGTTAAATTACTCTTTGATCAGTGGTTAAGGAATGGGATTTTGTGGTTAATCAACTATGCTTAGCATAGTGAATAGAAAAAGTCTTGGAGTCAGGAAGTCTTGGGTTCAGGTCCTTCCCCTGACACATAACTGGCTTTGTGACCCTGGGCAAGTTATTTAACTTCTCAGGGCTCAGGTCAGCTAGGTGGCGCAGTGAATAGAGCCCTGGCCCTGAAGTCAGGAAGACCTGAGATCATATCCAGCCTCAGATACTTGACATACTTATTAGCTGTGTGACCTTGGGCAAGTCACTTAACCCCAATTGCCTTGCTTTCCCCCTCCAAAAAAAGAATACCAAAAACTATTAATAGTAGTCAAAGGGCATGAACACATAGTTCTCAAAAGAATTGAAAACTTAACAACCATATGAACGAATGCTCCAAATAACTAATAATAAGAGAAATGCAAATCCGAACAACTCTGGTCTTTTACCTTATACTTAGCAAATTGGTAAATATGACAAAAGATGGGAATTCTTAGTATTGGAGGGATTGTGGAAATAAAGGCACACATTGTTGGTGGAGCTGTGAGTTGGTCCAACCATTCTGGAAAGTAATTTGGAATTAGGCAGATGAAGTGACTAAAATGTCTCTCTGCCCTTGAGATCCCACTAATAGGTATATAATCCAATTTCATTGACTGTTAAAAGAAAGGACCCATATATACCAATATCTTCATAGCAGCATTTTTCTGCGGCAGCAAAGAACTAGAAACTAAGTAGATGCCCATTAAATAACTAAACAAGTTGTGGTCCATAATGTAATGGAATATTACAGTGCTATAAGAGACAAACGTGATGAATACAGAGAAGGATGAAAAGATTTATATGAAATGATGCAAAATAAACTAAGTAGAGGCAAGAAAATAATATAGAAGACACTAGTGACAACATTGTAAATGAAGAACAGCCACAAAACAGTTGAAATGGACTATTGTGAAATTGTAAAGCCCAAGACTGGCCAAAAGAAGAAACATGAGAAGGTACTTCTTTCCTCACTCCCTTACTGAACTAGCTGTCTATGAGTGTGGAACATTGCATATAATATCAATTGTTTTTGATATCTTGATTAGTTTTATTGAATTTTTCATCTTTAAAAAAATTCTTTATTATAAGAGATAATTCTGGGAGAGGAAAACACAGAGGATAATGTAGACATTGTTACAAACAGAAGATATCAATAGAAATCTTTTTTTTTTAAACAAAATCCCTAGTAGAAGTTGAGAATGGTGGGAAATTTCTCTCCAAACTGGCAAACATCCATCTCTCTGTCTTGATTCCCTTGGTGATACCTGTAGGAATCACAGCCAAGACAGTGCTACCGCTACACATGTTGTTCCTCTGGAAGAGTATAAGCTTCTTAGGAGCAGGGATTGTTTCTCTTTTGTTTCAGTGTTTCAGGTGCCTAGCATAGTGCCTGGCTGGCACACTTGAAGTAAGCACTTAATAAATGCTTGTTGAATGATCTGCTCTGTAACTCTAGAATGTACTTAATATGTGATATTGTCTACTATGACTATCTGTCAAAGTCTTATATTCCATTACAGTGTAAGCCCCATGAAGACAGATACACATATATCTTTTCTACACTTGTGTCTCTCCCCTACCCCCAGCACTTTGCTTTGTACATAATACATACTTAAACATTAAAGGCATAGCCATTCAGACTCAGGAATTCGGAACTGAAAGGGTTCTTACTTTGTGAATGGAGGGGCCAAGTTCCAAAGAAGCTGAGTCACTTGCCAAGGTCACTCAGGTTGTGAGTAGAAGAGTCAGGTTTCAAATCTAAGTGAGGTAAGTACTCCTTCCATTACACCATTTTGTGCAAATCTTCTCATTTCTATTGAAGGTTTATAGTATACCATATGTCTTGGGAATAAATGAATGAGTGTGTGTATGCACGTTTGGTCTAACCCTAGCCGAAGCAGCAAGGCATATTGAGGGACAGAAAGGAAGAAGAGGCAGGTGAGTGAAGACTCTGAACCCAGCAGCCCTCAAAATAGCTGTATACCTCAGAATACTGACCCTGCTTCCAGCTGAGCACCAACGGCTATCATCCAAGTAAGGTTAACTCTGGAGATGGGGCCTGGCAGCTACTTCTGCAGATGCTGCCATCCCCTGCCTCCTCAGCAGCCATAGATACTTAAGACCCAGGAAAGAAAGTTCTGACAACTAAAGTCCTAAAACATGTCAAATGGTTCATCATCAAAAACAGATAAAGATTTTATCATTTGAAATGATGTTAAAGGAGACATTATCACCCACTTTGATATTGTACCCTAAGGACCATGGGACTCTACCATCTGACTTTTAGTTGAAACCTTCTCTGTGGGATGTCTCCCTTATTGAGCTGTGTTTCTTGAGAGCAGAGACTCTTCTTTTTCTATTTTTATCCTCAGCACTTAGTACAGTGCTTTGTATATATAGAAAACACTAAATATTTTTTTCATTCACATTGTGGTCATCCTATATATTCGCCTGGTTCTACTCATTTTTTTCTGTGTCAATTGACAGATTTTTCTGAGTTTCAGTGAATCCTTCATATTTGATATTTTTTGCAGCAGTATATCCACTTTGTTCTCAGTTCTTTGTTACAAAAAAAAGTGCTGCTATAAATGTGTTAATCTAACTCCTTTGCCTCTGCCCCTGTACTTCTTTGGGATATGTCTTGTAATTATATTATAGGGTCAGATTATGTGTAGTTTTGTACCATTGTGGTATAATGCCAGGTTGTTTTTTTCAGAGTGATCGGAACAATTCACAACTCCACTGACAGTACATCAGTGTACCTGTTCTCCCACATCCTTCCTAAATAACTTTGACTTTTTATCATTCTTACTAGTCTAATGGATGGAAGGTGTTACTGCAGAGTTGCCTTAATTTGCATTTTTATTAATATTTTGGAGCATTATTTCATGTGGTAGTTGATTATTTGAGCTATCTTGTTTGGATTTTCGGATAGGAGAAAGTTTATTATATTTATTTCTTTACCAACATAGTGCTCATTGATCTATCACTTATCTCCTTAAAGGAGTGCATTTTCATGTCAATAGCAGCACCTATTTAGGTTTTGGTTTTCACATTAGTTTTAGTTGCATTATCAGATCCCTGTGCTGGTATTTTGCATTCCGGATGTACTTTTGGGCTTTGGTTCAAGAATCATGTATTACTCAAGGTTTGGCATACAACGTATGCATATTCAGTCTGATATATACTTATTTGATCATTTCATTCTGAAATGAAAATATGTATACTTTTCAGTGATTATATCATGTGCTTGCAGTTCATAGCTTGTTTTAAAGCCATCCAAGTCACTACCATTGTTTGCATTTTGGTTCATCTTATATTGCTTTGATCATCATTGATTTTGAATAAGACAATATGTGAACTTCAGCTGAGAACACAGTGTCTTTCCATGTTGTATGCAGACTTAATCATTCAAAGGTCTAAAAAACATGCACTAGGTAATTGCATAAAAACAAGCCTATTGGTTTAGAAAGCTCTCTACATTCTTAGTTTATTTTAAATGAACAGAAATTGCTGAGGTTTTGGGGTAGGTTAGATGGTGCAGTGGAAAGAACACTAGGCCTGAGTTCAAATTTAGCCTTAGACACTTGCTGGTTGTGTGACCCTGAGCAAGTCATTTAACTTCTGTTTGCCTCAGTTTCATCATTTGTAAAATGAGGATAAACCTTTCAGAGTTGTTATGAGGATCAAGTGAGATAACGCTTGTAAAGTGTGTACTGCATAAATGTTTACTGTTGTTGTTGCTATTAACATTGTCCTTGTATTACTTCTCCTGGATACTAATCCAAGAATGTGTCAGTCATAAAGTACTGAATTTCTAAAACTCTCCCTGCACCGTACTATATGCATTGAACATATAAGTGCCTAAGTCTTGAACTTTTCTAACTTCCTGTGTCTTGGGAAGGTAGTGTATGAAACAACTGTTAACTTCCCCTTAATAAGACCTTTATTGAGATATAATAAGACTAGTGGGAAGGAAGTTGCTTCTCTGAGAAAATAATATTTCCCTTCAGCTCTCACAGATCTTTAGCATCACTTAAAGATTTGTCATATAATATAAAAGATAATGGCATTTTAAAAGCATGGATATTTTTATGAGCACAAATTACATGTATCTTTTTAAGAAAAAATTATCCTCTTAATATTCTTCATCACTAAAAAATGCTAGTTGATTGCATTCTCATGGAGGAAAACAGTGCATAGCACAGAGTAAGCAGCTAATAATTGCTTGCTGACTGACTGAGTACAGGAGTTCAAGGAGTTCTGGATCTGATTATATTGCACCCTTATATATTATACCCCCATATCTGTCTGGAGGCAGCTAGGTGGCACAGTGGATAGAAGTTCATCTTCATGAATTCAAATTTGGCCTCAGACACTTACTAGCTACATTCAAGTTATTATTATTCATTATTATTCAAGTTAATATTATTCGTAATGATGAAGTCCCTTAACTGATCTTAGTAGCCTCGAGGACACCTAGAGTTATAATGGCCAAGCTAAAGGGATTTTAAGGGAATTTCCTTTTTGTTAAGAGAATTAATCTCATTGCATATTCCACTTGTTCAACATGGCTTGTGATTTATGCTTTCTGCTTTTATAGATCCAAATAGAAATTTAGTGAACATTAATGCTAATCAGTAACTTAACTTGCGGCCACAGTGAACTTCAAATTGCCTAGGTTTACTCCCAGGCAATGTTAGAAGAATATAGTTTCTTTAAAGCCTCCATTCTTTGGCTATTGCTAGGGAAAGATGTAAATATCAGCATCTGTTCTCAGATTCCCTATTCACATAGAGATATATTTAACTGAAGACTGGTTTATTTTACTCTTCAGGTTTATTGCATTTTAACCTGGATCGAAATCTTAAGCTAAAGGGATGATGTCTCAGAGTATCCTAATTGTGTGATAGGCAGATCCTGGTATTTAGTCATTTCAGTTATGTCCAACTCTCTGTGACCTCATTTTGGGTTTTTCTTAGAAAAGATGCTGGAATGTTTTGCCATTTCCTTCTCTAACTCATTTTACAGAGAGCAGAGCAACTGAGGCAGACAGAGCTAAGTAACTTGGATATAGCTAGTAAGTGTCTGAGACCAGATTTGAATTCATGAAGATGAGCTTTTATCTACTGTGCCAACTAGCTGCCTCCAGACAGATAAGGGGATGTGATATAATTAGATATTCAGAACTCCTTGAACTCCTGCATTCAGTCAGTCAGCAAGCAATTATTCAGTGCTTACTTTGTGCCAGGCACTGTTTCCTTCTGTGAGGATGCAATCAGCTGGCATTATTAAGCACTTACTATTTGTTAGGCACTGTATTCAGCACTGGGGATACAAAGAAAAGGGAAAAACAATCCTTACTCTCAGAGAGCTTGTGGATGGGGGAGACAACATGCAAACAACTACGTTCAAACAAGATAGATACAGGATTAAATGTGGGGAGTCTTGGAGGGAGGCACAGAGATGCTCTGAGTAGGGAAATGAAGTATGTGGTTCAAGAATTAACAAGGAGGCCAGGGTCACTGGATTATTGCTTGTGTTGAGGGAAGTAATATGTAAGAGGATTGGAAAGGTAGGGGGGAGGGGGCAGTCCCTACCCTCAAGAAATTCACATTCTAATGAGGGAGACCCCAAGGAAGCAATTATATAAATACAAGATACATACTTCTGTGCTCAGTCTAGGAGCATTTATTTAGGGTTTATGGTGTGCAAGGCACTGTTAAACAATAAGGATACAGAGAAGAGCAAAAAAAAAAGTTACTGCCCTCTAAGAAATCACTTACCAAACAACTACGTACGTATGAGATCTACACTGAATGAAGGGAAGGTGATCACTGAGGGAAGGCACTAGTGGTGGGGGATGGGGAAAGGCCTCCAGCAAAAGGTAATATTGAAGCTGAGTCCCGAAGGAAGCCAAAGAATCTAGGAAGTAGAGGTGAAGAAGGATAACATTCCACAAATGATGAACAGCCAATGAAAAGGTCAAGTCGGGTGAAGGAGGGTCATGTGCTAAAAACAGCAAGAAGGCCAGTATCATTGGCTCATAGAGCACGTTCTTGCCGAGATTACTTTCCACCTACCCTTGTATACCTAGTTATTAATATGCTGCGTCTACCATTAGAATCTGAGCTCCTTGAAGACAAGGCCTGTTTTTTGCCATTCTTTGTATTCCCTGTACTTAGCACAATGCCAAGCACATAGTACATCCTTAGTAAGTGCTTGTTGACTGACTTGTTGAATTACTTTAAAGTGCTTTCCTCACACTAATCCTCTGAGGTATTATCTTCCATATTTTACAGAATAGAAAAATGAGGTCTTGAGAGGGTCCCCATTAGTAAATGAGGGAGCTAGGATTTTCACTGTAGTCTTCTTGCTGTCAAGGACTGCCTTCAACATTAATGGAAGGATAAAACATTCCCCAAATAAGTATAATACAAAGTAGAATGTAAGAAGGAGAAAGATTAGACAGTCTGCTTTAGAAAAATCTGAGAAAGGAGTGATAACTTTCTGCTGAGAGAATTAGAGAAAGCTTCATTGAGCTAGGCTTTGAAGGAAGAGAAGGATTTTATTTGGTAGGAATGAAGACAAAGAGAATGGGTTCCAGATGTATAGAGGCATGATTTGGGATGATGGACTGAATCTAAGAATGTGGAATTTAATAAGGATAAATGCTCTTGGCTTACAAAAATGATTAGGGTTGATGGAACTAGACGGCAGTTCATATAAAAAAGATGGAGTTTTCAGTAGGCTGCAGGTTCTCTCTGTGTAAAGAATGTCACCGTAGCAGCTTAAAAAGCAAATGTATTCTTAGGTTGCTTAACTCGGGTCAATATATACAGCAACAAAGGGGTCTGTTAGAGTCCTGTATGCTTTGCCTCACTCAGAACACTTTTGGAATATTGTGTTCCTTTCTGGACACCACGTTTTAGTGTAAGGAAGTCAGTGACAGGATGATACACCCTAATACCTTAACCAGATGAGAACGTTTCTCAACCGATGAATCAGTCAGAGACTTTAGACTAAAGCTGGGCCATATCTAGAGTTTGAACCAGAATGGTGAAGGGACTCAAAACTGCAATATAAGGGTAGACTGAAGGAATTTGAGATGTTTGGCCTTAAGAAGACAAGATTGTTATATGTGTGTTATGAGATCATAAATCTAGAGCAAGAAGAGACCTTAGAGGTCATCTAGTTCAATTCCCTCATTTTCCAGATGAGGAAACTGAGACCCAGAGAGGTTAAATGATGTCCAAGTTCATACATGTATTAAATTGAGAGCTAAGAGGCTAGGAGAGAGGGATCCAAGGGAGGTTTGAAGAACGATGAAAAGGTTTGGAAGAGCCATTGTGGGGAGTGGAATAGTGAGTTGATAAGGGAGGTATAGTGGGATTGCCTAGTGGCAGTGTAGGCCTAGTTGAGGTTGTGTAATATTTTAAGTTTGTAGTGGATATAGTCTGAATGATTGTGTGATTTTCTTATCTTTCATTCAGTAGTATGTGTGTTGGAGCAAAGGCAGCAAATGATAGGTGTGATCATAGACTGAGGTTTGGTAAGCTTAATTGGTGATATGATAAGGGAGCTGGGGATTCAAGAGAGGAGGACAGTGTAGAATTGAATTGGTTCACTAAACGGTCAAAATGGGGTCAAAAGGGAGGAGAGTGATTAGTGCAAGGGAGACATCTGGAAGAGAATTGAGGGGTCAAGGGATTGAAGGTCACGGTGCGGAAGAAGAATGGGGTTTTTAAAGGAAAGACAGAGGAAGAGGTGAAAGCCAGTAAATTATAGAGGGGATTTTGAAAGTTTTTGAACACGGAAGTGGTGCATTTGTGGAAGATGGCAAGATCAAGAGTGTGATGATCTTTGTGTGACTGATTCAGGGCACTTATGCACCTTTGTCTGTTAATGTGTTCTATATTTTCTTTTTAAGAACAAAGGCTTAGGGGCAGCTAGATGGCACAGTGAATAGAGCACTGTCCCTGGAGTCAGGAGGACCTGAATTCATATCTGGCCTCAGACACTTAACACAAAAACTAGCTCTGTGACCTTGGGCAAGTCACTTACCTCCAATTGCCCCTCCCAAAAAAAAGGCAAAAAAAAAAAGAACAAAGGCTTAAAAAACTTAGAACTTTTGTCTGTTAACAGTTTAGTTGAACTTGTTATTTAAGGTAAATTAACATGCTGAGTATGGTTGTTATTTTACTTTTAACTTTGAAATTTAGATTTTTTTATAGTATAAGGCATTATTCAGATAGCATGCATTTATTAAATGCCCAGGTAGGCATTGTGTTAGACTCTGGAGATACAAATTCAAAAATAAAAATCCCTGCCCATGAGAAGCTCACATTCCATTGGGGAGACAATGTATGTGTATGTGTTTGTAGACATACAAAGTAAATACAAGATAATTAATTGGGGGAGGGGATTAGTAGCTGAGGGGGAGAATGATGGACCAGACAATTATTCCTAGAGAAGGTGATACTTGAATTGAGGTTTGAAAGAAACTATGCAGAGATGAGTTGGCCTAGACATGTGCAACAGCACAGAGATAGGAACATCAAGAAGGCCAGTTGGGCTGAATCATAAGATGCAGGTGGGAGTAATATATAATAAGACAGGTAAAATAGGTTGGAGTCATGCAAATAGAGATCTGGAGGTACTAGAGTATATTGAGGGGAAGGAGAGGGAGCATGGTCAGACGTGCTTTAAGAGAATCACTTTGGCGTCTGTGTTGAGAAGGAAGAGGCAAACTGACTGAGTATGTGGTCATTGTAACAGGCCAGGAGATGAAGGCCTGAATTAGACTGGTTGCTGGGTGAGTCAAGAGATCCTGGCTTAAGTCAAGTCTGACACAAAATTTGACTTCTTAGCAGATGCTTTTAAGATTGGTGTCATTATGGAAGAATATAAATCCTACTTATAACCCTATATTAAGGGTTAAAATTGATTTAGCTTTTCCATGATAATTCTATTTTAAAAGTTTAAAGCACTTTTAAATATTGGTTCCTAATTAAAACTTGGTAGACAGGAAAAAATAGAATGGCAGCAGCAAGTCCATGTTTGAGTTTCAAGTAATAAAGTTCAGTACCTTAATGCTGTGGAATCAAACTTAAATAGAAGTGATCTCTTCTACCACATAATGGCTAAGAAGACCACAAATTAACATTATTTTGATTATGTTGTGTTTTTGTTTATTTTGTTACCCACTTCCCAATTGCACTGTCTTTTGATTGAGCAGTAGGGGCCACTGCTCAGAGTTTGCCCACTCGGCTGCAGTGTATTTGTGACCTTCTTGATCCCAGGCAGCTGCTGGTGACTTGGGTAGAACAGCCGGACGAGTCAGGAACACCTAGGCTTGGATCCTGGCTCAGACATCTGCCAGCTCTGTGACCCCAGACAACTCACTGAATCTCTATCAGCCTCAGGTTCCCTATCTATAAAACGAGGGGGATAATAGCACCTGCTTCACAGCCTTGGAAAGAGGGTCAAGTAAGAGAAAGCATTTTGCAAACCCTAAAATGCTATTTAAGTGTTAGCTGTTTTTATTGTCATTTACTTGGTTACTGTTTTCCGCCTTCCCAGTGGTATAGATTTAAACCTCTCCATGATTTCCCACACTGTGAGACTCTCATCCAAGTTCCCCTACAGAGCTTCCACAGGAGGTCCATCTAGAATGTGAGTTCCTTTCTTTAGGTTCCAGGATATCATTTAAGTACCAGGATAGCAGAACTATCTTACTGCTTATCCTTCACTCTAGCCATGCAAGAGACCCTTTTCTGGTCATATATCTTTTTGATAACTTTTATGTACCTTTTGCACACAAGTCATTAATGTTAACCCTTTGCCTGATATATAAGTACCTTATTTTTACAGTTAGTCTCTATTAAATAATAAAAACTATACATACTACACTATGACATGTATTATCATTTGAGTTTGTAGTCATTATTTACAGATGGAATCTTCTAAGTTAATCATCCCTGTGAGTTTAATATAACATATAATCCAGTATCCTGTTGCTGAAGCTATACATGCAGTCTTTAACATGCTTTTGGAAATGTTTTGATTTTGTTGTGTTCTAAAACTAACTTGTATTTGACCGGGAATAGGTATTGAATAAACAGTTTTGAAGATCTTTTCTTCTACTTGTTTTTAGGCAAGTAAACAAAAAGTCTTTGATTTTCCCTGCAGAGTTCTTCAAAAGAAAGATAGCGTATTGATCTATATTTTCATAAAATAACAATATAAATCAGATGTTGGCAGATGTTTCCTGTCCTCCCAAAATATGTTAGGAAGGCTTTTGTTTGTGATCAGTATTCTTTTGATGGTTGAAAACTAGTATAATGTATGGCTTTTGTGTATAGGTCATTTTTTAATGAGGTATTTATGTGAATAGTGGAGCAGTAGAATGGATAATCTAAAATGAGGTGAATAAAAATTCATAATTGCTTTTGGATTTTAGGATCATAGGGTTTTTAGAGTTGGAATGGATTTGACAACAAATTTAACTTTCTAAATATATTTTCCTTTAGTCTGCGTTTTAATATTTCCTGTGTATATTAACATTTTTGATAGATTAAGAATGCCTGAAAGACTTTACATAACATCCTGGTGATGAAAAATTTGTTGTAGGTAATTCGTATTAGGGTAAACTGAAAGTTGCAGTTTATTTAACTGTTTTTATTCACCAAGATAAAGTGATGATTTTTATAAAACATTAAATTTAAATTAACATTTGTTCTTCTGGAGAATCATCTTATGTGGATAGATATTTCTGTGTAGCAAATTAAAGTGAGTCTTCACCTACTTAAAAATGTATCCTCCATGCTTGACTCTTCTAGGCAAAGTCCAGCATTAGGTGTTTTATTAAACCAACTGAGTCACTGGAAAGATCTCTTGAAATAAATAAGCAGAAAGGAAAGAAAAGGCTGCAAAAGAGACCCAACTATAAAAATGTTGGTGAAGAAGAAGAGGAGGAGAAAGGCCCTGAAGAAACCCAGGAAGATGCTGATAAGGCTAAAGGTATAGAAGGTAGTTCAAAAGGCATCAAGACAAGTGGGGAGAGTGAAGGTGAGTAAATCAATGAATCAAAAAATATACTGACTGATATTTATTTAGAAATGTTGTTTCTGTCAAAATAAGTTTCTTGTTTGTAGTATATTGTGTATACTTTTAATTCAATTACAATCCTTTTTTTTAATCCTGTTTTATGTAAAATATGTTCCTTAACAAAATCTTTATAATTGAATTTTTTAAAAATTAAATTTTTTCAGATATTTTAAGGAAGTTTTATGTCTCATTTTTCTGGTTTATTTTTTACTTCCCATCTCTATGTAATCAACCATTCAGAAAGTACTATTCTTGTTTGTAGAAAACATTATTTATAAAATGTTGTATAATTCCTTGTGTTTTAAGCCTATGTGCTTTTAGACCTTGCAGAATCTTAAAGTTGGAAGGAACCTCAAAGGTGATCTGGTCCAAACCATACCTGATCAGGAATGCCTTCTACAACATTCCCAACAAGTCTATTCTTTGTGAGTGGTGATTATGGTAGTAGTGGTGGTTCTTTACAGACATTTTTTTCAGAAGCCTTCCATAGTCTGCTGTTCTATGGTGCTGGGGCATTACATTCTTATAAGCTGTCTTTTTGTATCGATGCACCATTAGGGGATGCTCTTCAGTCAGCTATTTCAATACTCTGTCAGGGTAATTGGTCTGTTTCTCACAATGTCTAGAACAGTAAATGAGGGAGTTAGAACTCATTTTCTGGAAAAATGCACCCCTCCCCAGCCCCCAGCCATGACTCCATCCTCCTGTGTTAGGATTTTCTTGGCACTTGCCATTTTATAATGGATTTAGTGATTACATATTTATTAAATATTTGAGAAGTGTTTTTTTCATTGATGCATTGGTAATATTGTATTGAGGCTTTTAAGAAAAAAACACCTAAACCTCAACCACATTTCTTTCTGGAGCAAGATATAAATTAGACGTTTTTGTTCAAAGGAGAAGGTGACGTGAGCTTGGGTTTTCATTTGGATAAACCTTTGCAAAATTCTGTGAAGTTGACTCTTGGGAGAAATGAAGAAACAGAGGGAAATGTACAGAGTAAAGACATATATTGGGTGTCTTTTTTTTTTTTAACTGGAGAAAATTTGGTTACTTTAATAATAGGTTCGCCCTATCTAGTGAATGTTCAGAGAAAGCAATACTCTCCTTTGCTCTTTTCAAAAAAATGTTTTGCATACTCTCCTCATGTTTGTTTCTTCTGGGAAAATGTAACGCCTTTGTTCCATCCCTTTTAAGGGATAATCAATCTACATTGCACTGGCCATGACTAACTGTGGTATGGACAGAGCCTGACAGGTTTACTATGGAATCAAAATTGAGTTAGTCAGCATTCCTATGCCATCCCAAAACACACAAGTTGAAATCAAGAACTTAGGCTACTCTTAAGACAGTGGTTCTGCTCAGGTTACTTGCATTAGTGGAAGAGCTTGAGCTAGAGGAGACCCTTTCTTTGAATAACTCCATGCCCTTTGCACCAGTCAGCCATGGAGGATGATACTTATGGATGGGCAGTGGGCATTTTCATGAACCTCTTAAAATAGTTGGAAAGTTATTAATTTTCTATCAGGTTGAGTAGGGCAAAGGAGTTTCCCACTGGTGGATTTGCTTGTACAGCTGATACTTATTTCGTAGCACATACAGACATAACTTTAATCGACCCTGTCAGCATTTTGGGTGCCCTTACATTTTCTTCAACAAGTTAGTCATTCCTAAATATGATATGCATGTCATCTTTGCGTCTAACTGGCCTTAAATAAACATGATGATCATGCACCCATTGTGCAAAGAAAATCCTCATTTGGCAAAGATGATTACATTCTTAAACTTTTTGTTTCCCATATTCAAGTAATGAGAGAGGGATCTGAGTATGTTTTTCTTTTAGGCTGTATCTATATTAGGGTGAAATAATACTGAGTTTAATCCATGTGACTTGGAAGAGAATTTGTACTCCAGCTGAATAAATAGAACTTTGCAAAAGATTTAAAAGCTATTTGTTTACCTGTCAGAATAGGCTGCTAGTATTAAGTCCTGCACTGCATCATATTCTTCCTACTTCTGGGAAATAGTGATCAGATGGTCTCAGAGCTAGAGATGTTTTAGTCATTTGTTGGGCAGATAGGCAAGAACAAAGAAAATTTGATACCTCTCCCCAAATAAAAAATAGTATGGTTTGGTAGAATTTCACTGTTTCTAATGGAAGTCCTCAGTTCAGTTATGACTGATATAGGAAACTTCACAGATTAAAATCTGGAAGGGACCTTAGAGGTCATATTCTAGACCAACCCTTTTCATTTTCCAGGAAAGGAGACTGAGGCATAGAGTGATTAAGTTACTTGTATAAAGTCACATAAGTGATAAGTATATAATTTAAGAATAATAATTAGATAATTTAGTAATAATAATATAGATAATTTAGATAAGCTAGAATTTAAACAGGTTCTTTAACTCCAAAGCCTCACTACCACTGCATTCTACTAGTTGTCTGAAGGCTAACTCTGGCCCATTACTTAATATGAACAAGTTTATAAAAAACACAGACCTTTTGTAAAAGCATATTTTTGGTGCCTAATGACTGTTGTTGAAAATAGAAGGGAAGGGGATAAGAGAAGGGTGGGGTGATAGAAAGCAGAGTAATTGGAGGAAGGGGTAATCAGAATACACACTGTCTTGGGGAGGGAAGGGGAGAGATGGGGAGAAAATTTGGCACTCAGAATCTTGTGTAAGTGAATGTTGAAAACTAAAAATAAATTAATTTTTAAAAAGACTGTTGTTGAGTTCCACTATGTTGAAGTTTTCTGGATTGTCTTTGTGGTGATAGCTTGACAACTGACAACCAGTTTTTAATCATTTGTGATTCTCAGTTGTTGCTCTTTTACTTGTATTTGGCCCACAATTTATTTTCTCCTGTGGATCAATAGTTTGTGAAAAAAAATTGGTAATTAGTTTAAAAGTATTTTTCCACAAGCATTTGTTGTTAAATACTTGCTCTATTGAAGACCTTGCACTAGACATTTTAAGTTATTCAAAGTAGTATAAACCTTGGTGTCTACTCTTTTGTTGGAAAAGAACAAGAGAAAAGCTAAATAATGATACAAGACTTAAATACCAAGTCGATAAAACAATCCCAAGAAATGTCACTAGGACAGTATATAATTGATTGTCAGATGAAAATGGTCTGAAACCAGGTTTTCCTTCTCCCTAAACCTGCTCCTCTTTCCTTATTTCTGTCAGTTGTGTTGCCATTTACCGCCAATGCTTGAGATGTTGGGATTATCCTTGAATGTTTACTGGTAACTTTCAGGGGGTTAAAGGAGGTATACAGTATAGTTTCAGATTGCTTTTTCAGACTAATTGGGCTAATTTACAGCTCCATCAACAGTGCATTAGTGGTCCTGTTTTGTCACAGCCCCTCTAACATACCATTTTCATTTTTGCCATTCTGATGGGTATGAGGTAAAACCTCCAAGTTGTTTTAATTTGCATTTTTCTTATAATTAGTGATTTGAAACATTCTTTCACATTCTTGATAGTTTACATTTCATCTTTTGAAAAGTACTTTTGAATATCTTTTGCTGAGTGGATTTTGTTCTTACCTATTTGTATTAGTTATATATATTGACATTTATACACACATATATAGATATGCATACATATATGCTTACATACCTGCAACCATCCTTTTTCATAGAAATTTGCTACAAAGATTTTTTTTCCATTCAGGATCATCCTTTTATTCTGACTGCTTTAATTTTGTTTTGCAAAATCTTTTTAACTTTGAGTAATTAAAATTGTCTTATCTTTTATAATCATCATTCTCCTTTTTTGCTTAAGAATTCTTCCCCAAGTGATAGTCTTACAAGTTGCCTTGTTTCATTCTCCTCTAATTTTACCAAAAAAAAAAAAAAAAAGATCTGTCTATTTATAGACAGAGTGTCCATTTGAGCTCCTTATGGTATAAGAAGTAATATGTTGGTCTAAACCCAATTTTTACCTTCAAGGTTTTCCAGAAGTTCTTGTAAAATAGGAAGAAGACACAGTTCTTTGTGTTCCTAGCAAAAGCAAAGTGGATTTTAACATATGAGATCTGATTTAAGAGAGGCATTGTAGTGAGATAAAAAGATTTTGACTCAGAGGACTTAGATTCAGTTCTTAGCTCTGTTACTTAGCAACAGATTTTTAGTCTTGGGAAAGTTGTCTTATCTCTCTTGACCTCAGTTACCCAATCTGTATAAGAAGAGAGTTGTACTAGGTAATCTTTAAGGCCCCTTCCAGCTCTAAACCTATGCCTGATTTCTAACCAACTTAGTTACAGATTCATTATGTTATTTTAGTCAAGTCCCTTAAGACCTCTGGACCTCTCTTGGCCTCATCTGTAGATTTTGGTGATGGAGAGGATAGTAATACCTTCCTCATAGTGTGCCATAAAAAGCCAAGGTGATGAAGTTCTCATATTTACTTATATAGATAACCTCCTTTTATTCTCATTACCATCACTCCTAGCATCTATACCACACACTCCATTTAATTCTTTCCAGATTTTCTTAACATTTTCTCTCCTTCTGCCTTATTTCTGTCCTGGCAGGGATTTAGGTATCAGGGGACCAGTTTAGCTTAGTTAGAAACATTGACCAATCCTGTTTTCTTTTTTTTTTTTTCCCGCTTTTTGGAGGGCAATTGGGGTTAAGTGAATTGCCCAAAGTCACACGGCTAGTAAGTGTGTTAAGTGTCTGAGGTCAGATTTGAACTCAGGTCCTCCTGACTCCAGGGCCAGTGCTCTATTCACTGCACCACCTAGCTGCCCCCAATCAGGTTTTCTAAATGTTTAAAAAAGTAAAAAGAGATTATTAAGGGCGAATGAGTCTAACTAATACCTACTGGTATATGTGAGGCACTTGGTGAGGAGGCAATGTGGAGGAGTGGAAGTAGGAGAGGAGAATAAAAATGAAGTCTTTCCTCCCCTGAAGGGTGCCCCCCTTCTTTTGGAAGGGACAGCTCACCTTCCAGATGCTGCCACTGGGGTCTGTTCACATCATTAATTTTGTGACAGTCCATTTGCTACCCCATTTGTGTTTATCTACATAAGTAGGCTAATGGAATAAGAGGCTTATATGTATAAACATATGGACTGCACGGTGTGGTCATAAGGCAAAACACTACCCTGCTCTTATTTAACTGTATCATCTGAACTTGTATAACTAAAATAATTAACAATTAGATTAGTTTAGATGTTGTACCTGTCCTCAAACCTTCTTTACATTAAAGCCCAGAAAAAGAGCTCCATGGGATATTTTGATTGGCATGAAAAAAAAGTTATCTCAATCTCCTTTGGGTCCTGAGTCTTTGGCCACTCATTTTACTTGTTTTAAAACCACTAAAGAAATTCATAGTACACCTAATTTTGTAGATAATGCATATTAAAAAAAAAAGAAAAGACAAGTTCTGTCAGGGGATTAAATGGCTGAAGAAATGATAATCACCTATCCAGAAGGTTAACTTCTCTCTATATAGAGTGCATTTTGACTTTTCAGTTCAATTTCTAGTCTGCATGTACAGTTTTTATTACATACATTTTGTAAGTGTATTAAGAGAAAAAATACTTCTGAACAATGGGAATAAACTAGTTAACTTTTTGCTTAGAAGACTTTAGCTAGTTCCGTTTATTTGTTTATGGAAACAATTGATGTTTCCCGTTTTCATTTTAAAGTTACCTTTTATCTATAGTTTGCTCACTGTAGCTCAAACTAGAGCAGGAATTTTAAACTTTTATATGTCAGGGTCTTCTTTGGCATTCTGGTGAAGTCTGTAAACCTTTTCTCAGAATGTTTTTATAAAACCCAATTATGTAGAAATATAGTTATCAAAATATATTTTTGAAAAAGCTTTTTGGACTCTAGACAAAAAGCTTCGGAACTAGAGCAACTGAAAAATAACCTGTAAAATAAATGGCCTAAATCTTCTTACTTTACTCATTAATACATCCTGAATAAAGATATGTTTGGTTTGCAGTGAAGCTAGAAAAATTTATAGTTTCTCTACTAAAGAAAGCAGGAGATTCCTTCTTAGACCCTGCAGAGGAAATTGTCTTTGGATTATCATATTGCCTTACCTAGGACTAAGTCAGACTATAAAATTAGGGTGAATATGCCAGTTTTCTTGCTAGGGCTATGTCTGTGTTTGGCAGGAAAGTTCACAGTGTGGAGTCTAATGGTCTTCTCTAGTGATATGAAATATCTAGCTACATTTGTCAGAGCTTGTTTTCTCTGGCTATCCACCAAACCAGTTGCGGTCTTGTTCTAATAATTTCACTGTGGGTGTGGTGAGGGAGAATGTTTTAAAGCACTTGTGGAAAGAATTGGAAATGATATTTTCAGTCTTAAGAGGAAGATTGACATATATAGTATGGTTTTGTTGTTGTTTTTTTTGGAGAAGAGGATAGATCTTTTAGTAAGTAACTTTCCAATAAATTATTCAAAATTCATCCTGCCTCTATTCAAACATAATACAAAAAGTATATTTGTGTAGGGGCTTGGGATGACATTGGTGAGGGGAAAGGAAACTCAGTACCCAAACATAACACCTATGAAAACCCACCCATAAGTGACATATATGTACTTCAAGTGCTTTTGCCTCTTGAAATTCTGTTCACAATGAGCCAATCCAATTTTGCCTTTTCCTGGTTTCCTAGGAACCTAACAATGCTTTTTTTCACAGCAGGTTAACCTTTATTTTGCAGGCTTTTTCTTATCTTCTTTATCTTGTATCATTAATTCCTCAATTCAACACATCAAAAACATATGTTGTAGCATATTTTTTATTTCTTATTATGATTGATGGGAAATGAATGAAAGGTAACAAGAGATAGAATCCTTAAAGTTTTTCAGCCAAAAGATATTTAGTGATTATTAGTTCTATTTCTCTGAAAAGGGTTTCATTTCAGAAATAGTAGGCAGATTAAAGTGTATATTATCCTTATAAAGTAGATAAATTATCACAATTTTTAAAACAGTGAAATGGAGACATTAGAAATTCAGGAACTTTGCTAAAATAACATTTTGGAATTGTTAGGTTCACAATTGGAGTATGACCCATTTGGGTTCCTACTCTTCTCCCTAGCCCACACTACCTAGTACTTCACTCAGTAGTCAAGAACTAGACTGTCTTTTCCTACCAACAGCAGTCATCTTTACAACAAAGATTTGGACTTTCCACATCTTTTAAAGCCATGTAAAAATGAATTCAGCCTGTAGTTTAATGTAAAGCAGGCAGTCATTGTCATGGATGCTATTGAAGTGGAATCCGAGGCAGTTATTGGTAGCACACGACTTTTCCCTACCATGTGCACCACTTTCTTTCTCTCTCCTTTCTCTTCTCATTTGTATCTGGTTAGATCTGCTGATTAAAGCACTGCAAATGAATCCAAAGACATTTTTCAGTCCCATGTGGGACAGTGAGTTTTTCTTGTTCCATGGCCACATACTAGGCTTCCAATTCTGACCATCTGTATTACAGATGTATGCTATTGCTCATCAGAGGGACTTTGGTATATGAATAATTAAAATACATTTTTAATCAGACATCTGAAATGTTGCTCCTTCAAATGATGTAGATCGTAACTCGTCCATGCTTGTCCATTCTGTGTGACTCTTGATAAGTTCCCTACATTCTTACTGCTAGATAAAGCAAACAAATTGAAAGTCTTCAGATGGAGCACTAATCTTCTTCTGAGTTTCTGTCCCACATCTCCAACTGTCTATTGACATTTCCACTTCAGTGTTTCGTGGTCATTGCTGGCTCAGTGCATCTGAAATAGAATGTGTCAACCCATATTGTGAGTCATCTTTCACTTGTCAGGCTCACCTTCATTTCCAGTCATTTGCCAAGTGTTATTGATCATAGTTCTTGCTTCTGTTCCCTTCCTTCTCTTCCCATAGTTTCCACCTTAATTCAGGCCTTTATCACTTCTTACCTTGACTTTTGTAATAGCCTCCTAATAGATGTTCATTTTTCTAACCTCTCTTAGTCTATACACCATCTTCCATACAGTTGTGCCAGACTGATGTAACTTATACAAGTTCAGACGATACAGTTAAGTGGATAGAGATGGTGGGTAAGGAAATAGATTAAAAAACTATGATATGGGTAGTTTGGAGGGTCTTGGAATTCAATATGTTGTTTAAATTTGATACAGAAGTGATAGGAAGCTAATGGAGAAATGATTTAGTTGAGGAGGAATAGAGTTTGTACCACATAACCTAATTTTGCAGCCATCCTTCCCCAGTTGATCAGCACCCCCTTAGTTTTCAGTTTAGGCAAGGGGTTCTACAGTAAAGGAGGATTTGCCCTGCATTTGAAAAACTCTGAGAACTAACTGCTTTTTGCCATTCAGGAAGCCTCCTGGGGACAGGTGACTCTAGTAATTTAGTTGATTTGGAGTCAAAGGCAGAATAGCCTTAGGAAACCCCCATGAAATATGACTGTCTGAAGGAGGCCTATGAGCCTATTAGTTCTTGAACTGGATTAATCTTCAGGGAGAGGGAAGAAGCCAGGTTAGCCAGAGAATTTACTCTGTGGTGTTTGTCTTATACTGAAATTTACCTGTTCTCTTGAATTTAAACTACTGGTCATGTCAAGAGAATATGTTTCACAGTTCTGGTTTCTGTTTTTGTTATTTCAGTGCAGTGTGAAAAAGATAAGGAAGTACAAACGAAGATGGTAATAAAATAGCGGTGAAACTTCATTGAATACACTATCCACAAATAATGATTGTCTTTAAAATTAAATTTGTGATTTCATTGGCAAAGGTGAGGAAACTCCTATCACAAATGCAGGTCAACATTTAATTGCCTGTAGCACTGAGAGGTTGTGTGACTTACCAGGATCATACAACCAGTTAATGTCAGGGTTGGTCCTCAAACCCAGGTCTCCCTGACTCCTAAGGTTTATCTGTTATGTTATACTGCTTTTCATGTCAATTCTGTCAGTATATTAAATAAACAAGTCCAGCCATTCATATGGTTACAAAAATAGAGCAGAGATCTGTTATAAGAGGGTTTATTATAGCATGAATTTTGATATATCACAAGTCCACCCCATTGTGATTACCAAAGATCAAATTACAGTCTGCTTAAATACATTGACTACATTGAGGAAAAATCCTCTTGTACTATGTAGCCAGATCACGGTTGTTGCCCCCCCAACCCTCCTCTCCCATTCCCATACCACCATTATTTTTCCCATTGGTCCTGCAAGGTCTTTACCTTGATGTCAGAAGTAGAAAGTTAAGCCAGGTGGATGTGAAACTGTTGGATTGTAATCTATTAACAGTGATGATGGGGGGTGGAGCCAAGATGGTAGCGTAGGAGCAGCAACATATCGCAGCTCTCACATAGCCACCCCAAAATACCCATAAAATATGACTCTAAACTAATCCTAGAACTCCAAAACGCACAAAAATATACTTTCCACTAAAGTCAGCTCGGCTATGAGGAACGATGTCGGCACTGCAAAGCGAAACCAGCCTGGCCTGAAACCCTGGCTGAGCCCCGGGGCAGCTGGACGAGAGGATTAAAGGAGCGGATTGGCAGCAGCTGCGAAAGTGTTCAGAACCAGGTTGTGGGATAAAAGCAGTCCGGCCAGAAAGCCTCCAGGGCTGGAAAGCAAAAGGCAGAGGTTTTGCACGCGCCTTTGCATTGCAGCTTCCGCGCCCTCGGCCTGCAGACTGCAGGGGGACCAGGCGATTGTTCAGAGGCCAAGTGCTCTCGCGTTGAGCGGCCTGGATCCGGATCGCGGTCTTGGGTGTTGGTCGTGTGGATCTTCTTTATCCAGTGAGCCGGAAGTGGGAAAGGGACACAGCACCTTCCTGAGAGCTATGGCAGCCGGACGACCCCAGCGATTTGGGACAGAGCATTCCCTTCTGGAAGCAGAGCCCCACAGAGATTAAAAAAAAAAATCACGGACTGACCAACCATGAGTAAGAATAAGCATAAGAAGCAAAGTAAGAACAGCAACTAAACCCTAGATTCCTTTTTTGGGGAAAAGAAAGATCATGTCAGAGAAAGGGAGGAGGAGAGTGCAGCCAGAGCTCCCTCACCAGGGGCTTC
>CM053590.1:132974278-133014934 GCA_028646515.1 Pseudochirops corinnae
TATACTCAGTTTTGCTTGGTAGGTGATTCTTGGTTTTAGTCCTAGCTCTTTTGACCTCCAAAATATCATATTCTAAGCCCTTTGATCCTTTAATATAGAAGCTGCTAGATCTTGTGTTATCCTAATTGTGTTTGCACAGTATTCAAATTGTTTCTTCTTGGCTGCTTGTAATATTTTCTGCTTTATCTGGGAACTCCGGAACCTGGCTATAATATTCCTAGGAATTTTCTTTTTGGGACCTTTTTCAAGAGGTGATCAGTGAATTCTTTCAACTTCAATTTTGCCCTCTGGTTCTATTATCCAGACAATTTTTCTTGAGAATTTCATGAAGGATGATTTCTAGGTTCTTTTTTTGATCATGGCTTTCAGGTAGTCCAATAATTTTTAAATTAATCTCTCCCGGATCTGTTTTCCAGGTCAGTAGTTTTTCCAATGAGATATTTCACTTTACCTTCTATTTTTTCATTTGTTTGGCTCTTTTTAATAGTATCTTGATTTTTCATAAAGTCATTAGCTTCCATTTGCTCCAATCTAATTCTGAAGGAATTATTCTCTTCAGTGAGCTTTTGAAATTCTTTTTCCATCTGGCAAATTCAGCTTTTTAAGGCTTTCTTCTTCTCATTGGCTTTTTGGACCTCTTTTGCCATTTGAGTTAATCTATTTTTTAAGGTGTTATTTTCTTCAGGCAAGTTGTTGCCTTTCTTTTCATGATTTTCTTGAATCATTCTCATTTCTCTTCCCAATTTTTCCTCCACTTCTCTTACTTTGATATTCAAAATCCTTTTTGAGCTCCTCCATGGCCTGTAACCAGTTTATATTTTTCTTGGAAGCTTTTGGGGCAGGAGTTCTGACTTTGTTGCCTTCCTCCCCTTCCATGATTTGATTGCTGTACGTGCTTTGCTTCCTTTGCTTGCTCATGTTGCCACTCAGTTGCTTGACTTTTGAGCTCTTTGCCACAGTAGAACTCTACTTCCAGAGAGGAGAGCTTTGTCTCAAATCGCTGGGGTTTTCAGAGCTGCTGGAGCTATTAGTTGGGTGCCCTCTCTGCTGCCCCCACAAGCTCTGGCTCACTGGTCGCACACCTCAGGACCACCACCCAAGACTGCAATCCGGATCCAGGCAGGTTAAAGCAAGAGCGATTAACCTCTAAATGGTTGCTTGGTCCCCCTATGATCTGCAGGCCAGGATCCCTGAAGCAGCCACGTGGAGGCAGCTGCATGGCCGTGGCGCCTCCATTGCTTCTCGCTTAGAGGGCAGAGGCTGTACCTGCTCCTATTCCCCCTCAGTTCCCACAGATTTCCACTGACCTTTTACTTTGTCTTTGGCATTTATCGGTTGATATTCCTGGAAACTGTCACAGCTGCTGGTGATTCATTCTCCAGAAGTCTACTCTAGCCACTGCTGGTCAGGGCTACCCTGGGGCTAAAACTGTGGCTAAAACTACCTGCTGGGTTGCCTTCAACAGGAGATTTGTTTCTCTCTGTCACTTTGTGGGTTCTGTAGCTCTAAAATTTGTTTAGAGTCATGTATTATAGGTATTTGAGGTGGTTATGGGGGGAGCTCACAGAGTTCTCCTGCTTCTATGCCACCATCTTGGCTCTGCCCTGGCTTTCGTGTTGATGCAACTTTAAAAGAAAAATTGCCCCTGCCCTTAAGTAACCCAGAGTCTATTTGGGTAGCATACAAATGGAGCAGTTAAACACTAATTGATTGGTGCTAAATTGAATAAGGATTTAGAGAAAGCCAAAGCCTGGGTGGGTTCACATTGTTGTCAAAGACTTCATGGACGAGATAGGCTTGAGGAGGACCTTCAAGGTTGGGTGAGGGTTGAATAGAGAGAATGAAGAGGGTGATTTCGGTTAGGAGGATGACATGGGGAAGTCATGGGGGGTTAAGGTGAGCTTCTGGAAAAGATGGAACTTTTTTCTGACTGTCATAATGGGGAGTGCTGAGGTTAAGATTTCGTGTTTGGGTAGTGTGGGGAGATGGTAAATAGCCAGTAGATTATCTTTGCAGTTGAATATAGCATGAGGAACTTTTTTTTTCAATAGCATGCTCTTTATTGAGTTGGATCAGGGCATCAAAGTTCCTGAATTTTGGTTTAATCTGGGACATTTAATTTGTATTGTTTAATATAGTAAGACCTGTATAATCTGCCCAGCAGCCTCCTGCTTCCATGTTTAACTTGAATTTCTCTTTAATAGATTAAGCCCATGAATGTGGAATATTTAATGATGGATGCCTCTATCTTGCTACCTCCAACTGGAACACCTCTAACTGGGATTGACTTTGTAAAGCGATTGCCATGTGGTGATGTGGAAAGAACCCGTAGAGTGAGTATATTTTAATTTTTCTCCCCCAAATACATAGTAGCTTTTGAGTATAAGGCGAAAAAGTACTTGGCCGCATTAAAATACATACTCTTGGCAGTTAGGTTTTGCTGTGGATAGAGTGCCGTGCATCAGGAGGATCTGAGTTCAAATCTATCCTCAGATGTTTGCTGTGAGACCCTAGACAGGTCACTTAACCTCTATCTTCTTCAGTTTCTTTGATTGTAAAATGGCACCTAGCTCATAGGGTTGTTGTCAGGATCAAATGAAATATTTTTAAAGCACTTAGCTCAGTAAAAAGCTCACAGTAGGTGCTTAATAAATGCTTGTTCCCTCCTCTTCCGTCACATTTGTTGTGATACTATGAAAACGTACCACAAATTACCCCATCAAGCAATCTACGCTTTCTATAGAATGATTAAATTGTCTGTACATCCAGATTTGAATTAATTTACCTTGGCACTGGGCATTAATTAAAAGAAGAACTGTCTTGGCCAATCTAAAATAAAGAACACTGAGCACTGTGGGAAATAAGGAGTAGTTGAGTGCGCATTGTCAGATAAAGTGCAGATGAACTCCGTCTTCCGTGATGGTTTGTTGGTAAGAAATCTCTTTTGTCTTGGTTTAAGCACAGTCATATATCATTGTGATTCATGTTTGTCTGCAGGAGAAAATGTGTAAGAAAGTAGATTAATTCCTAGAACACTCTGTAAAGTGTTCTTTCCTTATCAGTACTTATTCTAAAACATTTGGTTTAGGAAACTGTCTGTGCCCTGTTTATGGTATTTTATCTTACTTTGTAAGATCATGGTTTCTTTTCTTAGAAAGCACTCAAATATTTTCCTAGAAAATCATTCCATGGAGGCAATTAATAATAATGGACGTTTTAGAGAAATTCCTAGTGGCTCCCACAGTCCTCGCTGTGGGTTTCTGATGACACTGGGTCTGTGAACTTGTTGCCTCCCACACACGAGACCCTTGAGCTTCATTAATCCCTAGAATCAGACTTTGACATTACTATTTTTTATTTTTATTTCCCTAGGCCAACAATGACTTTACCCGAAGTCCTCTTTCTTATGGCCTTCGGACTTCTGGGTGCCTTTTTGTGCAATTCTTAGGTAGAAGAAGTTGTTTGCTGGGGTATATCATAGAATTTCTTGATCGTTATTCAACCTGTTGTGATTTTAAAATTTTTGCCAGAGTTGGTGGGGCAGCTTATCTACCTGTCTCAGTTTGAGTAGCACCCAAATTCAAGCTCAGGATTATACAAAAAGCCAACCAGAAGCCCAGAGGCAGTAAGAAAGAGGGCTCCTAATAAAGTTAGTGTTGGTCCAGGAAAGAAAATAGTGGTCTCAAAGTGTGATTTTGGGGACGTATGTAGCCAGGAGAGCTGTGTGTCAAGAGGCAACAGGTCAGGAAGTAGGAGATTGGCAAGATTGAAGCTCATGAACTGGTTTGATGGTTGTTGTTGTTGTTTCTTCAAGTAAGTAAGCATTTATTAAGTGCCTACTATGTGCCAGTCACTTTGCTAAGCAGAGGGGATAAAAAGAAAGATAAAAATAATTCCTGCCCTCAAGGAGCTTACATTCTTTTTCGTTTTCCTTTAAAAAAATTTCTAACTTCCAAATGTTCTCCCTTCCTTCTCCCCTCCCCCTACCCATTGAGAAGACAAGAAATATGATCAGTTATACATATGAAGTCATGCAAAACATATTAGCCATGTTAGAAAAAAAAGCAAGAAAAATAAAAAAAAAAAATCAAGCTTCAACCTGCACTCAGAGTTCACTATTTCTCTCTCTGGAGGTAGGTAGCATTTTTCATCATGAGACCTTTGGAATTGTCATGGATTGTTGACATGATCAGAGTAGCTAAGACTTTCACAGTTGGTCATCATTACAGTGCTAATGAGCTAAGTTTAGAAAAGTTTTGTTTTATTGTTTAAATGATAAAATTAAGTTATTGTAATATTTCCATAGTATTCCTTATTCTTTTTACTTTTCCAAGGCTTTTTAAAACATGGCAAACATTTCTACTAAGTTGAAATTTCCTCACAAATGTCAGGATGCCTTGGAATAATATGCTTTGAGTTATGGCCAAAAGGAATATATATATATATGTTTAGTGCTTGATTGTAGACTTATTTTGTTTATTAGTGTTTGAATTTGGGGAAGGAGAGGGGAAGAGAATATTCAAAGGATATTGTGGATGATTGTCAAAGAACTGTTGAAGTCTAGTTGTATTTACTCAGAATTGCTATAACTTTTAGGAAGTTAATTATTTTAAAAGTTGTCAAGAGAGATTTTAAAGCTTTATCAATAAAGTTTAAGATTTTTTACATCTAGCAACAGAATCAGATTTTTTTCTCTACGTTTTTCTGCTAGATACTAAATTTTTCTCTGCATTTTCTGCTAAATACTAAATGTAAAAACACTAATGGTCAATTTCAGAGTTATTAAGTGTTTTAAAAGGATATTTTATTTAGAATAATGTTATTGTAGGGAGGCTAGGTGGCACACTGAATAGAGCTCTAGCCCTGGAGTCAGGAGGACCTGAGTTCAAATCCAGCCTCAGACACCTAACACAAAAACTAGCCGTGTGACTTTGGGCAAGTCACTTAACCCCAATTGCCCTAACTTCCCCTCTCCAAAAAGCAAAAAAAAAAAAAAAAGAATAATGTTACTGCTGTTGAGACTTGATGATGACATTTTACCAGTCTCAAGCCGGATACTAGAGCTATATCCTTATTCATGCCACATTAGGTCAAAACTTTGAGCAACATATCTTAGATCAGTGGTTCTCAACCTTCCTAATGCTGCGACCCTTTAATACTCATATGTGGGCATATTTGCATGTGGGCAGACCTGCCTGGAGACAGATAGAGGAACGGTGTCTCGGTTCCTAAGACCATCGGAAATATGTTTTCCAGTGGTCTTAGGCAACTCCTGTGAAAAGGTTGTTTGACCCCCAAAGGGGTCGTGACCCACAGGTTGAGAACCGCTGTCTTAGATGTTCCTTATGCAATCTATTTAGGAAGACGTCATGGTAGAGAGGAAAGAGTGATAGATTTGCAATCAAAGGACCTTCATGTGCATTCTAGCGTACTGCTTGAAGTGACCTTGGGCATATCACTTAACCTCTCTAGGCTCTTAATTTCATTATCTATAAAATGAAAAGGTTGGACTGGGTGACCTTAAGAAGCTCCAATAACTGTAAATCTATGATACTATGATTCAAAAATGAAAAAGAAGCATTGACTAGAGCTATCTAACTTCTTAACTTCTTCCTCCCACTAATGATGAAATGTAAGCTCCTTGAGGGAAAGGACTGGGTTTTTCTTTTTTCTTTTTCTTTTTTTTTTTTTGTTCTTGTATCCATAGTGCCTAGCATATAGTTGACACTTAGTAGATACATGATGATTATATACAGATACATATTGGTTAATGTTGTAATTTGAGATTTAACCTTGAAGAAGGCAAGGAAGAATAGGATCTTATATATAAGACCATACCTTCCCTTCCCTTTCACTATAAAAATAATTTTTTTAACATTAAAACATTTTAAAAAATCTTTCATCTCTCCCTCTCACCTCTTCTCCACCCCCACTGAAAAAAAAGAAATACAAGTTTCTTATAACAAATATTCATAATCAAGCAAAACAAATTACTTCATTAGCCCTGCCAAAACTATGTGTCTCAATCTGTACCTCTAGTCCATCACCTCTCTGTCAGGAGGTGAGTAGCATATTTCATAGTGACTCATTTATAATTGTTGCTAATCATTTCATTGGTTAGAGCTCTCAAGTCTTTCAAAGTGGTTTCTCTTCATGGTGTTGTATAAATCCTTATCATGTAAATTGTTCTTTTGATTCTGCTCACTTTACTCTTTATCAGTTCATATAAATCTTCTCAGGTTTCTCTGAAACCGTCCCCTTCATCATTATCTTATGGCACACTAGTATTCTGTCATGTTCATATGCTGTAATTTGTTCAGTCATTCCTCAGTTGATGGATACCCTTCTTATTGGTCCAGTTCCTGAGTTCAGATCTGACCTCAGATATTTACTAACTGTGTTAGCCTGGGCAAGTCACTTAACCCTGTTTGCCTCACTTTCCTCATCTGTGAAAGGTGAGGTGAAGAAGGAAATGTCAAAACACTCCAGTATCTTTGCCAAGAAAACCCCAAATGGGGTCACAGAGAGTTGGACATAACTGAAACAACTGAACAACAACAACAGAGCTCCTTATTTTCCAGTTCATGGCCACCACAAAAAGAGTTGATACAAATATTTTGTATACATATAAATCTTTTTCCTCTTTCTTTTATCCCATTGACGTATAAACCTAGTAGTAGTCAAAGGATACACATAGTTAATGACATTGAAGGGATATTCCAAATTGCTTTTCATAATGCTTAGATGAGTTCACAGCTACCAACAATGCATTAATTTACATGTTTTCCCTAAGTCCTAGCATCTGTCGATTTCCTTAGCAAATTAAATCTCTTAAAACACATTATTTGCCTTTTCCTGGTATTCTTAAAAGCAAGATTATCAATGATATCTTTATTTAACATGTTTTTACTTTTTCCATGTTTTTTTTTTCCTCTTCATTCATAGAGAAACCTCCAATCTGTTTTTCTTTATCATAACCATGAAGAAATTGAAGATTTTCCTTTTCAGGGGGTGGGGGGGGGGGGTTGGAGGGAGGAGGTGATGATAGCAGGAGATCGTGGAAGAGACACTGATTTAACAATGATTTTGAAAGTATGTTTTTGGTATTTAGACTTAGATCCTCAGTCCTCCCAAATTGAACTTTTTAATCAGTGGAGTCCTTGTCATATTTTCAGAAATAATACACATTAAAATTAATGTGTTTGGAAGTTAAGCATATTTCTCAAGTGGGTCTCTCTGTGATTACATTAGTAACCATACACAGTTGTAGAGTACTTCATGGGTGAAGAAACCAGAATTACTTCTCAACATTTTGCTTTAGTTGTTTAATTTGAAAATCATTAAACTTGGAAAATTTAAAGTTGTTTAATTTCCAAATTAGAAATTAATTTGGGCCTTAACTCTTTCCAGAACTAACTCTTGTTGGTAACCCATCTAAGTAATTGATTCTATAGGGATTTTACATAATAACCCATGTAAATATTTGAGTCTATAAGGATTTTCTTTATATTCAATAATTTTGTTGAATTTGTCTTTTTGTGTTGGAAATGAAGCAGAGTGGAATAGTAGAGAGCTGGTCTTGGAGTGAGGAAGACTTAATACAAATCCTGCCTCTACCACATACTGTGTGACCCTGGGCAAGTGACTTAAACTTAGCAAATTTCTAAGAATACAAGGTACTGACTGGCATTTTAGAAGTTACCTGGCCAGTTGGTATCCTGTCATTTATGTTGGAAGAGAAAGGAGTCAAGAATGTCATGATTTCAAGGAACTTATTAAGATTGAACTGTTTACGTTCCTACATGGAAAGACGATATTTGTAACTCATGAGACTTTTCTTAGTATGAAGATAGCTGAAGGGAATATGTATATGTGTGTGTGTGTGTGTATATATACTCTACAGGAAAGTAGGGGGGAAGGTGATAAGGGGAGTGGTGGTAGAAGGGTGGGCAGTTGGGGGAAGGGATAGTCAGAAGCAAACACTTTTAAAAAGGGACAGGGTCAAAGGAGAAAATAGAATAAATGGGGGGTGGGTAGGATGGAGGGAAATATAGTTAGTCTTTAACAAAATATCTACTATGGAAATGTTTTGCATGGCTACACAGGTATAGCCTATGTTGAATTGCTTGTCTTCCCACTGGGGGTGGGTGAGGAGGGAAGAAGGGAGAGAATCTAGAACTCAAAGTTTTAAAAACAAATGTTAAAAAACTGTTGTTACATGGAACCAGGAAATAAAATAGACAGTTAATGTGGTATAGAAATCCATCTTGCCCTACAAGAAAGCAAGAGGTAAAGGAAGGAATTGGTGGGGGGGAGGGATATATGAGAGGACAGACTAGGGGAAAGAGTAATCAGTATGCTTGCCATCCTGGGCTGGGAGGGTAGAGAAGAGATGGGGAGAAAATTTGGAACTCAAAATTTTGTGGAAATAAATGTTGAAAACTAAAAATAAATAAATAAATTCTGGGAAAAAAAAGACTTTCATGATTTCTTAGGCCTTGAATATTTTATTTTATTTACACAAGGGAGAACAGGGTTGGAGAATCTAGAGATAAATGTATATAAATCTTATATCAGAATCTCCAATTAAACAGCAAATTTGAAGTCCTGAAAAATCAAAGGAGAGATTAATAAAATTGAAACTAAGAAAAACATTGAATTGATAAGTAAGACTAGGAGCTGGTTTTATGAAAAATAAATCTAGCAAATAGGTAAACTTTTAATTAATTTCATTGAAAAAAGAAAACCAGATTACCAGTATCAAAAAATGAAAAGGGTGAATTCACCACCAGTGAAGAGGAAATTATAGCAATTATACAGAGCTGTTTTGCCCAATCATATGCCAATAAATCTGACAATCTAAGTGAAATGGAAGAATATTCACAAAAGTATAAGTTGCCCAAATTAACAGAAGAGGAAGTAGAACACTTAACCCTATTTTAGAAAAAGAAATTGAACAAGCCGTCAGTGAGCTCACTAAAAAAATCCCCAAGGCCAGATGGATTCACATGTGAATTGTACCAGACATTTAAAGAACAATTAATTCTAATATTATATAGACTACTTGGAAAAATAGACAGAGTCCTACCAAATTCCTTTTGTGACACAAATATGGTGCTGATACCTAAACCAGGAAGAGCCAAAAAAGAGAACGAATACTCTAGACCAATTTCCCTAATGAATGTTGATGCAAAAATTTTAAATAAAATGCTGGCAAGGAGATTACAGCAATATATCACAAAAATTAGACACTGTGACTAGGTGGGATTTACGTCAGGAATGGAAGGCTGGCTTAATATTATAAAAGCTGTCAACATAATTGACCATATCAGTAACAAAACCAACAAAAATCACATGATTATCTCAATAGATGCAAAAAATCTTTGATAGTACAGCACTCTTTCCTATTAAAAAGTCTAGAAAAAAAATGGAGCTTTTCTTAAAATGACAAGTAGTATTTATCTAAAGCCAACAGCAAGTATTATACTGTAATGGGACTAAGCTAGATTTCTTCCCAGTAAGATCAGAGGTGAAGCAGGTATGTCCATTATCACCACTATTAGTCAATAATGTACTGGAAATGCTAGCTATAGCAATAAAAGAATAAAAAGAAATTGAATGAATAGGCAGTGAGAAAATAAAACCATTACTCTTTGCAGATGCTGTGATGGTAGACTTGGAGAATCCTAGAGAATCAACTCAAAAATTAATTAAAATAATATCTTTAACAAAGTTGCAGGATTTAAAATAAACCTCCAAAAATCATCAGCATTTCTATATACTGCCAACAAATCCCAGCATTAAAAGACAAATTCCATTTAAAATAACTGTAGACAATATAAAATATTTGGAAGACTACCTGCCAAGACAAACCCAGGAACTATATGAACACAATTACAAAATATTTTTCACACAAATAAAGTTCGATCTAAACAATTGGAAGAATATTGGTAGCTCATGGGTAGGCCAATAAAAATAATAATTCTGCCTAAATTAATATACTAAATTGGTGCCACACCAAACTGCCAAAAATTGTTTTATAGAGCTAGAAAGAGTAATGAAAAATTCATTTGGAAAAACAAAAGGTCAAGAATATCAAGGGAATTAGTGAAAAAAAATGAAAGAAGTTGGCCTAGACATACCAGTTCTCAAATTGTATTACAAAGCAGTAATCATCAAAACGGTCATGTATTGGCTAAGAAATAGAGTTGGTGGGTCAGTGGAATAGATTAGATACATAACACACAGTAGGAAATGACCATAGTAGCTTTTGAGACAAGAACTCTATTTGTTAAAAACTGCTGGGAAAACTAGAAAGCAGTTTGACAGAAACTAGGTATAGACCAGCATCTCACACTGTGTGCCAAGGTAAGGTCAAAATGAGTACATGATTTAGACACAGAAGGAGATGCCATAAGCAAATTAAGGAAGTGTTGAATAGTTTACCTGTTAGATCTATAGATAAAGGTAAGAATTTATCAAAAGAGAGAACAGTACAGGATATAGAATAGATAATTTTGGTTACATTAAATTAAAATAGTTTTGCTCAAATAAAACCAAATGCAGCCAAGATCAAAGGAAAGCAGAAAACTGGGGAAAAAATTTTGACAGCTAGTTTCTCAGATAAAGGCTTCATCTCTCAAATACATAGATAAGAGTCAAATTTATATTAATAATGAGTCAGTCCCCAATTGATAAATGATCAAAGGATGTCAATAGGCAGTTTTCAGAAGAAGTCATCAAAGCTATCTATAATATGAAAAAAATGCTCCAAATCTCTACTGCTTAGGGAAATGCAAATTCAAACAGCTCTGGGGGACCATCTCACACCTATCAAATTGATAATAGGACAAAAAAGGAAAATGAAATATGTTGGGAGGTCTATGGGAACATTGGGACACTAAAGCCCTGTTGGTGGAGCTGTAAAATCCATCTGTTTTGGAGACAAATTTGAACTATGCCCCAAGAGCCATAAAACTCTGGGCGTTTTGACTGAGCAATGCCACTTCTAGGTCTGTATCCCAAAGAGATTTTTTTTTTTTTAAAAAGGGTTGGTATAAGGACCTATACTTATAGTGACTCTTTTTGTGGTGGCAAAGAATTGGAAATTGAAGGGATGCCCATCAATTAGGGAACTGCTGAATGAGTTGTGATATATGATTGTGATGGAATAGTACTGAAATTATGATCAGGATGCTTTTAGAAAAACCTGGAAAGATGTACATGAACTGATGCAATGTGAAGTGAGCAACACCAAGAGAATGTTGTACACAGTAACAGCAGTGTTGTAAAATGATCAGCTTGTAGGTGACATAGTTATTTCCAGCAGTACAAATGAAAAATCACCTCCAGAGAAAGAACTGACGGAATCTAAAAGCAGATCATAGAGTACTGTTATTTAACTTTTTTGTTGGTCTGTGTTTCCTTTTTTAACATGACTAATATGGAAATATGTTTTGTAGAATCTGCAAATACTACACAAATTTCTTGCCTTGATGATGGGAGTTGGGAAAGAGGGTTGAAGAAATTTGGAACTCTATAAAAAATGAAGGTTAACAGACTAATGTCCAATTTGAAAATATTTGCAGATCCAATACTTGATTGCATGCCACCTGCGGGGGGGGGGGGAGGAAGGGGAGAAAATTTGAAACTCAAGAGATTATGGAACTGAATCTTATAAACTAAAAGTAAATAAATCAAATTTTTTTTTAAAATGAAGGTTAAAAATTGTTTTTACATGTAATTGGGGAAAATTTTACAATTTAAAAAATAAATAGGCTAAAAAGATGAATCTTATATCAGGACTTTTGCCTTTTGTTGTTGTTGTTGAGTTGAAGGGAAAAAAACAAAAGAACTTCCCTTTAGCCACCATGAGGGAACAGCTGGATACGTAGACAAACTTCAAAGGCACATGTTGATAGTTTGTATTGTTGCTCATGCAAGGTTTGATCAGCATTAGTTAGTCCTGCTTCCTCAGAAATGTAGAAGCCTGCTCTGCTCATATATATGCTTTTTAATATTCATGGTGCCTGATATCCTTAAGCTTGATACTTTCTTTTAAGGGTTTGCATAGGAAACAGGAAATGTAATGGGAGATTTTATTTTTTTAAAAAATATTCCTGGAAATATTTCCCATTTGTTGTTCATAGTGAAACCAGATGTTTTACCAAAAAGACCTGCATTTTGAGCCAAATTCAGCACACGTTTTGCATTTTGAGGTTTCACTTTTTAAAGAAATGGTTATAATAAGACATATAGGATTCTATTTTCTCATGTCCAGGCCAGCATCTTGCTTAATTTTTCTTCACTTAAGTCTGTGCTTTTATACTTCTGGAGTATTGTACTGTTGACTTGGAAATGAGGCTTCTACTTTTTGAAAATTTTGTAGAGTTTTTCCTTCATTACATACATGGACAGAACTTTTCTTTTGAATCCTTAAACTGAAATAACTTGTCAGTGGCCACCCACATCTTGTACTCTGTAGCATACTTGGGCAGCTCTGTCAGGATGATCAGTCTTTACTTAACATAAGTACATGGGTTTAATTAAAACCTTTGGTTAAGTGACAGTCACTTGATGAGATTATGTTATTTTCTCAGTTTCTTGCACATCTTTATGCAGATGCAGACATTTTAAATTTCTTTAAAAAAATCAGTAGCATTACTTAAGCCTTTCCTTAGAAAAGCTCAAAGCGCAGGCTTGACCTGTTTAAACTCCTTGATATTCATTTAGGATATTAGTCAGTGGAAGTTCATTTTTCTGCAAACAAAAAAAAGACTTTTGGGGAAGAATACCTCCTGTCCATCCTTTTAGCATAGTCTAGTAAAAATAACATTGAATTTGGAATCAGAAGATTTGATTTCAAGTCCTGGATCCTTTCCTAGCTGTATGTCTTCACGCAAGCCATTTAACTTCCTCAATCCTCAGTTTCATCTATAAATTAGATGTAATAATATTTGTACTGTCTGCCTCATAACAGGGGTCATGAGAAGAGTTTTATTGATATTTAAATGAGAGCTTTATGATGTTAGAGTTTATAATGTTAGAACTAGAAGAGGCTGAAATCCACTTGACTAAATCTCTCATTTTAAAGATGAGACTATACAGTTGACCACAGTTGTGGTGTTGTTAGTTTGAACTTAAAAATCTTTTACCACAGAAGTATAGAGAAATGGGTTATGATACCCTGACATTCTTACTCTGGATAAATCTCTTACATGGGAATTGGGGCAAACTGGGATTGGTGAGCCCATTGATTTTTAGTATTGGAAAAGACATCCGCATGAACACATTAACTATGGCCATTAACACTAGGTGACCATTAACTGCTCTGAACTCTGATGTCTATTTGAAAAAATAGATTTCTTCCTCTTCATATGAAAAAAGAGGGATTTCCATCTGAGCAATATATTTTTTTCAAGGAAGTAAAGATACAGCTTAACTGATATTAAAAGAACTTAAATGTCTCTTTCTTTCCCTGAAAATTTTTGTTGGCAATAAAGGTAGAATGTGAAGTGTAATTTTGGGGGGGGAGGAAGATAGCAAGAGGAGCCTAAAAAACCTTTGGCTTGTATGAAAATTAATTATTTTATACATAGTCAACTTCCATTTACTACTTGTCTTCTTTGTGGATAGTAGATCTCTTGCTGCTTTTCCTCTGATCTTACTGTCTTTCTTCCTGAGGCTAAATACTCATTTTGCTTGTTAAATACGTTATAATGGGGATTCCTTTCAGGTATAGGTTGAACTAGATGGCTGCTGAGTTCCTTTCCAACTGCAAATTCTGTGACTCTCCTTGGCTGTTTTAATGCTCTACTAGAGAGTCATCCAAAGAATGGAAAGAAGAGTAAATTTAAATCATTCGGCACCCCAAAGTAAAAGGTATTAGGCAGAAAGTTAAAAATCTTGCCTAAAAAAAATTAATTTTTTTCCCCTTAACTTTCTCTTACTTTAATACTACCTTGTGTTAACTCTGGGCAATTGAAAGTAAGCAGAAGAGATGGACTCAAGTTGTAAACTCTATTTTTAGATACAGCTAATTCAGGAATTTGTTTTGGTTGAATATAAATATATATATATATATATATATGTGTGTGTGTGTATATATGTATATAAATATATAAAAAAAAATTTTAAGTTTTTATTCGTGCCTTCAGTTTGTAACTTCATCATAGTTTTTCCAAGTATTCCTCCCTCTCCCAGAGAGGCATTCCATACAACAAATAGTATTTTTTAAAGAGGAAAAAAATCAGCAGAAATCAACAATATATTGAAAAAGTCCAAAAACATGAGCAGTGTATCTGTGGGACTTCCCATTTCCACAAAGGGATTGGTTAGTGGTATCCTTTTCTATTTCTTCATTTGAGTCCTACCTGATCTTTATAGTTTTGATACATTTACTCAGCTTTTTAAATTGTTCTTTTGATTTCCATTGTTGTAGTTGTATATGTTGTTTTCTTGACTCTGCTCACTTTACTCTTCTGCAGTTCATGTAGAACTTTCCCTGCTTCTCCGTATTTATCACATCATTTCTTATAGCACACTAATATTCCATATGCTACAATTCATGTATTCAGGAGCTATAATTTGTTTAGTCATTTTCCAATCAATGCATATCTATCTACTCAATGCTTTACTATCACAAAAATTGCTGCTATAAGACTATGTGTGTTTGTTAACAAGGTTTTTTGTTTTTGTTTTTTCTAATGGTTGGGGGAGGGGAGAGAAAATTTGAATTTCGTTCATTGCAAAAATAAAATACGTTTTAAAAAATGGAGTTGAGAGTAGACTCACTTGGACATCCATGTCTAACATAAGTCCTGGTTCATAGTGGTTGCTTAATTGATTGATTATTTCCTCTTGCCATGAAAACCCTGGTTTTCCAGGTATAACCTACACCAAAAGAATGAGGCTAAAAGAGATATGTGTGTGTGTGTGTGTGTGTTTTATCAGGTTGTTGTAACATGTTTATCTTCCTGTATGATTTTTATATGGAATTTTAAATGAATGACACAGCAATTATACTGTTTCTATTCTCTTATATATTTCTCTAGGCAATTCGAGTTTTCTTCATGTACCGCTCCCTATCATTGCAACTTAGAGATGAACGTGAGACCCAGTTACCGCTGACAAGAGAAGAAGACCTGATAAAAACCGATGATGTCCTGGATCTGAGTAAGTAAACCTTCATTATTAATAGTAACTGTGAAGAAAGTTAACTGCATGGTTTACAGATGCTAAACAAATAAACATTTGACTTTCATCTTGCTATATAGTAATTTTAGTAACAGTACTACAAATGTATGATGTCTACTATAATTTGATTTTTCTCTGGATTTTTCTCTATTTTGAGAGCTGAGACTGAGTGCTCCTTTTTATTTTTAACCCCTCTGAATGTTTCAGTATTTTTCTCTTTTCTATATCTGCAGAGTAGAATATTGACTGATCATGCCAGATAGTTTCTCCTATCTCTACTTCTGTTTTTAGCCTGTTCACTATTTTTATTTTCTTTGCCTATATCTGTTCTTTTTTCCCTTTCTTAGAATTTAGACAAACGGTTTAATTCTCATGTCTATGCTAGCTATCTCCTTTCCTCTGCCTTTGCCCTTTTACTATTTTCATCCCTCATAGATGATAATATGGGTCTCTTCAAGAGCATTAGAAAGTATGGATTGGGGGGCAGCTAGGTGGTGCAGTGAATAGAGCACCGGCCCTGGAGTCAGGAGGACCTGAGTTCAAATGCAGCCTCAGACACTTGACACACTTACTAGCTGTGTGACTTTGGGCAAGTCACTTAACCCCAGTTGCCCTCCAAAAAAAAGCAAAAAAAAAAAAAGTATGGATTGATTATATTACCTAGTTTGATTATGATGAAACAAAAGAGTTTTTCTTGAGTTTGACAGTGAATATTTTCATCAGCTAGGTATAATTAAATGTCAGAAAACATGCTGGCACATGCACATTTTTCTCCCCTGTCTTTGTAGATAGCCAACTGAATAAAGGTTCAAAGTATTTACTTACCAATTTACTTATCAATTTAAATGATTAGCTGACTAGTTGTGATCATTTCACTGAGCTTTTTGAAGTATTCTCCCATTTGACCTTGATGGGGTTGAGCCTGAATAAGGCAATTCTTCCAAACGGTCTGCTGATTGAAAGTTTGTTATAACAGTAAAAGCAAATCTAGGGTTGTGGCCAGATTCAGGGAAGCTATGGGAGAGGCTTTGTTTGGTACTGTATTCTTCTCAAATAATTCCTTGAAGCAGTTTCTTTGAACTTCAGACCCAATGGTTTGAAAGTAAGAAGTAGAAAAAGACTTCTCTTGATGACTGTAAAATAAATATACAATTTAGTTCTGATTCCTTATCCTGTAATATAATTTCCAGTAAAGTTGGAAAATTTTAAATCATCCCTTAGACTATGCCCTTCCTCTCTTCCCAGTTTTGTCCCACATTTTTAAGCTTCATAATGCTCTTGGTGCTGACAGTTGTGTAAGAGCACATTCTGGAAGAATTATATCAATGCTAGGATTAAATTAATAGTTTTTCTTAAAATCCTTACACATTAACTGATTTTCCTTTATAAAGTGACTAATTTCTTCCAAGTTGGGGAGCATTGTAATTTTGCCATGGTTGCCTTCATTTTGTCCAGATTATTTCTTAATTCCAAGAACTAAGTGATTTTAAAACATATGGTAGTAGTAGTAGTAGTAGTAGTAGTAGTAGTAGTAGTAGTAGTAGTAGTAGTAGTAGTAGTAGTAGTAGTAGTAGTAGTAATGTGCTATTCTTTATGTAGAGAGGTGATGCTACCAATTCATGCAATTCCAGTTGTTTTTTCCGTTAGTAAGAATGAGTTATCGATGGCATATCTACAAACTTTTAGCTTTTCTCTCTAATGACTAGTTGTGAGACAACTAGGCAAGTATTCAGAGTATAGTCTGTGATCATCAAATACCGTGAAATAAATTTGATTATCTAATATTCAAACCCATACCAATGCTGTTGCTGGTACCATGTTATAACTAATTGAACAAACCAGTCATAGATAGTTTTAAAAAATTGCAAGTCTGACAGGTGTTCCATAACTTTCAAGCAAATGGACTTCTTGGAATTTATATCATTACTGAATATAGTCACTGAAAGTAACATAAGACCATACTATCATAGGATAATAGAACTAGAAGGGAAATCAAGCCACGTACTCCAAATTGCTTCATTTAATAGATGAGGAAATTTCGTTCGAACAGATCAGAATGCAAGCAATACCACAGAGGTTTATAAGCTAAAAACAAATTGTTTTGTTCTCCCCTCAAATCTGTGGCCAAATTGCAGATTGATGAAGAATTAGAAAAAATTAGAATTATTCTGTGTTCTAATTCCTATTCAAGTTGTCATATTTTATTTCAAAGTTTATTAAGTTTTGGCATACCATATTTATAGTCCTGGATACTTGATTCTTGGCAAACTAGAGTTTTTGTCAAGTAGTTGCTCTAGGTTTGTATTAACCTGAATTTGTACTGCCTCCTGAGAGTTAATTTTGGCAACTTTAATCATATGGTTTGGTCCATATGTAAATGATCTTTTCTGTTCCAATTCTTTCAGGATATCTGGTGTTATTGTTATAATAAAGGGCAGCTAGCTATAATTAGGGCAGCTAGGTGGCACACTGGGCTTGGAATCAAGAAGACTCATCTTCATGTGTTCAGAGCAAGCCTTAGACTTAACTAGCTGTGTGATCCTGGGCAAGTCACTTAACCCTTTTTTGCTTTAGTTCTTCATCTGTAAAATGAACTGGAGAAGGAAATGGCAAACTATTCCAGTATCTTTGCCAAGAAAAACTCAAATGGAATAAAGGAGATGTTGGACATGACTGAAATGACTCAACAACAATAACAGCCATGTTTATTGTTCTCGTCCTATCACCATATAAAAATTGTTTCCATAAAACTGATTCAGTACTTTCTCATCTATTCTGTAATTAGCCTTGCTTAAGACAAAAAGACAACATTTTCAAAACAGTTATGAACAAAGGAATAATATAAAAGACTGAAAAATTAGTGATCATTCAACATAAATACATTAAATAGCATATAATAACCGTAGTATTTCACATTAACAAAGAGTTTCTTATATATTTTCTTGTTTTCACCTATCACATTAGTTGATTTAAGTATATTTTAATTCGAATGTTTTGAGAAGTTTTGGTGGAGTAGTTAGTTGATTGATAAAAGGTGCAGGTCAAACATATTATCTAACTACATTATGAATTAAATGACAATTGTGACTCTTAGAAAATGAAGGTGAAAGTAAGGTAGTTTCAAATAAAATGGATCTTTTGGAGCATTCAAGTTCAGGTACTTAGAGATAGAGCTCTCTTGAACAATACAAGAGTGAGCTGAGTTAGTTATAATGAAATTTGAGAGGCAAGTGTATATGTGGCATTTGAAAAGCAAGTACATGTGGCCATTGTGGCTTTTGTGGGTAATATTTCCCCCTTTTTGTTGTTTTCTCCTTAAAGAGAATGCAATTCAAGTTTGATTGGTCTATTTTAAAATATATTCATATGGGGAAACCACATTAAAATAACAAGGTATAACAGCCACTTTAATTATTCATAAATACGTAAGGTGATTTCATTAACGAAATTGACTTTTTTAAGTGATAAAGCTTTAGTGGTTTGAGACAGTTGTAATGGCCAAACTTTTTAAGGAGGCCTAAATATAACTAAAATGGATTTTTACACACATTATGCATTTGGTTTTGTTGTTACCATTCACAGATTCTCCTAACTATGAATATTGGTCACATTTTCTACAGAACTTGAAATACAGTATTTTTAAAAATTATGATTTTGTTCAAATGGAACATTACACAAAGATTCTAAAAATCTACACATAATATACAGAATGTAGACTGTATTTTAATTTTTGCAAATTATCCACTCCAATCTTAAGTATTTTTTGTATTATTAATGTTCCACCTGCGTGCTCTTCTTTCTTTTCCCTCCTCGAAACCAGAGCTAAATGTTATACTAATCAGAAAGAGGATCATGTTTGAATTAAACTGCCAATTCTCCAAGGGAATGATAACATGAAATTAATATCATTTCCCCTCTCTCTATGAATTACACTTCTTCTCTGAATGTTTGATGAATAATACTGCTGGCCCTTTTTCAGAAATGAAGTAGAAATATGGAGAAATGAAATTTTGTCTTATAAACTGACTGGAAATGTGATTATAATACAGCTGTCAGTTTTGTTCTAGTGGATTTTCTTAAAGTAAATCAAATTGTAATATTAGTTTGTACTTTTAAAGCAGGATGATGTAGTTGTTTCCTGCCTATTGATTATTTGATTGGTACCTGTCTGCTGCAACTTTTTTTCAGTAATGCTCATTGATGTGGTTTAATGTATATTCCTGTAATCTTTCCCCATTTTTATAAACTTACAGTCATAATTGAGTACTTTAGAGACACGTGCTACCAAAATAATATGATCATTTATATATCCTCCTTTTATGTACTGGAGTAAAGACAATTTTTTTTCCCTCTCTTTACCTGACTTTCTGTTTTTAGACTGTTTGAGAAACTTTTAAAAAAGCTTTGGAAAGAGAATATTAAGCTTTACCTTTTAAAGTTATATTTACTATCTCTCAAAGACCATGTGTTAATTTTCCCTAAAAATGGGTCTGTTAAGTTTATATCTGATCAATTTCTATTGGACTTAGTTTTAAAAATTTGCTCAGATAGAAGTGATTTCTTAATAGTAATCACTGTATTCTTGACATTCATTGATGTCTGAGTTTATGGACCAATGCAGTGTTGTTGTTTTTTCATGGTATATAGTTATATCTTATCTACCTTCAAGTTTTATGTGGGCTCTTTAACCGTATCAATGTTTTAAAAAACTTACTGTGAATTGGTATTGCCATCAAAAGACTAAATGAGCATCAGCAGTTTTTCCTTTTAAGAGTTTTGTGCTAATTATTACCTTCTGCTCCCACCCTACTCCTGCTTCTACCCCCAGTTTTGTCCATCTTTTAAGAAATGGCCAAGTGTTCTAAACTTGGAATATAGTAAAGCCAAAGTTGTCATTTCCACTTTGGCTTGAGTAGAAATAAGAAATGAAATTTAGTTTTTGAAACTATATCACTATACATCAGAGGAATTGGCCTCAACCTATCTACACCTGACAAATGTGTTTTATAAGAAGGCAAAAGTTTCTTAACTGTCTTTAGATGGATCAAGAAACTGAGAAACAGGTTTTATGGCTTTTGTTCCTAAGAACATCTTTAAAATTTCAGTTAATTTTTCCTCAGTAGCAAGTTTTTAAGATGTTCCTAGTAACAAAAGCTATAAAATGTACTTCCTATATTCTGCATCCCCCTGAAAGATGTTTAGAAAATAAAAGCTGCTTCTCATTTAGCATCTTCCTATCTGTCATTACCAACAAGTTTTTAGGAGGTCACATGTACTATGTATTAGGGATTTTTAATTAATAGTTCTTAAGCAGTTGTTATTTTGAAACTTTAATAATTTAGAAAGAGAGTCAGTTAAGGAAAGTAGGGGAAGTATGCTTACTGAACTGAGAGTAGTAAGTACTACACATTGAGAGCTGGTATTCTTTTGACTTGAGACCTTTATTAAAGGTCATGTTGTCTGTCACTTGTTCAGACTCTTTAGAGATTTGTTTTGGGTGTTTTGTGGTTGATCAGATAGTAGGGCCAGAAACACATCCTCCTTCCTCAGAGGATTTTAAGAAAATGCATTCTATGTTAATTTGATTTGTCTATAACATTGTTCAAGACTGTAGTGAGGTGACACATGGGAGTGAGGGATTAAAATGGAGATGCTCCCATTGGGCATATGGTGGGGGGAGTACCTTTTGAACAGAAACTCTCTGTAGGAAGAGTATAAGATAGCAAATGAGTTTAACTGTGGTGCATCTTAGAATAGATATGTATGTAGTAAGCCTTTACTTTCTTGATTTCTCTCCTCTATCAAGTTACCTTCAACAGTGTCTTCGACTTTCCAAAAGAAATAAAGTCTACAGAAAATCTCTCTAGTACTGGCATACTTGTGGTATCTTTGAGAGGCAGTGTGAGCAAAAGTAAAAAACTGCTGACCTGGGAATCAGGAAACCTGAACTGGAACCTAGGGTGCTCTCACTAGTGACTATGCTACCTCTTGGGCTTCTGTTTTCTTATCTGGAAAATGAGAATTTTACCAGCAAACATTTATTAAACTCCTACTATGTGCTAGCCACTATGTTAGACTCTAGAGTCTAAAGTTTCTTCTGATTGAAAACAGTATCTATATTAATGTTTTAAAACTACAAAAAAAAATGTGCTTCCAGAACTAAATCTTCAAACACATCTAAACACAGTCATCAGAAATTAGCACCAGTCATAGGAACTACTTGTTTTATCATTCCGATGTCATCAGGCAGAAGTGGCCTTCTCTTTACCTCTTCTTCTAAGATGATTAATTTTATAATTACAGGCAGAACTTCCTTACCTTGAAATTGAGTTCTGAATGTTTTTCACATTTTGCTCAATTTTGTGTATAGTTTTTCTAAATAGAACCTTATTCCTTCTAAAATAGATATTCCTCTGACACTGGAGTTAGGAGAACCTGAGTTCAAATCCGGCCTCAGATATTTAACACTTATTAGCCGTGTGACCTTGGGCAAGTCACTTAACCCCAATTGCCCTTCCTTCCCCCTCCAAAAAAAAAAAGCAAAAAAGTAAAAATAAAAAAATATAAAATAGATATTTCTTCTTTCCTCAATATCCTCTCCCAACATATGCTCACATAGAAAAGTTTTATCTTCCTAATTTCTTCAGTTTGATGCCTTAAGCTGTCTTTTCACTCATCTGTTTTCATTATCTCTACCTGACTTTCAGATTTTAAACTGTTTTGCATTTTTCTAAGTACATTTGGGACTTTCCAAAGTTCTGAGGCAGGAAAATGTATGTAATTTAATGACTAGTATAACCTTTAGCCTTTTCTGTTGTCCACAAAGCTGTTTTCTCTCCTTCTAATTGTTTGCATCTTTTGTAGTAGTGAAATGGACACAGGTCATAGGATCATAGATCTAGAGCTGATAGGGACATGGAAGCTTTCAAGGTAAGCCCTGTCATTCTATATATGAGGAAACTGAGGCCCAGGGAAAGAAATGACTTGTCCAAGGTCACAGCAGTAGCTGAATATAGAATTGTATTTGGCAGTTGTATTCACACTAATGCAATTTCTCTACTAGTGATCCTCACTGCTCAGTTCCTGTGTCAGGGAGCCAGTATACATGGACATGTCATCTCCTCTTTTAGGATGTAAGCTCTTTGTGCCTTAGACATTTCCTAAACCAAAGATTCCCTGGCCATATTCCTTGTTGGCTGCTTGGAATGCTTTGCTGATGTCAACACCTAGAGGCTTGAAGGACTTTGGATATCTTCTCCCAAGTTCTTGTAATTATGTTTCCCCTTTCATTTCTTTTGCAGTTGCCTGTCTGTCACAGTATCCTCTCATTGCATTGTATCTCCAGCTCCTAACACAGTTTGTGGCACATAGTAGGCATTTAACAGATGCTTGTTGATTAATTATGTTTATGCAGCACAATATATTCAGTAGTTTTAGAGTACATGAATGCTAGCTGTTAACTATGGGAGGAACTCTTTAGGTGCAGACAGTAGAATAGGTAAATGATGATTGCACAGTCTGGCATAATTGTTAAGTTGCCTAGGCTGTCAGCCACTAAATTAGATGACCCCCATTATAACCAAATCCTGGAGGTCATCCCCTATCTTTGCTATTTTCTCCATACTTCTCATGTTTAGACTAAAACTAAATTGCTTCCTTCAGCCTTCTCCATCCTTAGAGAAGCAAGGCCCCTTTCTTTCTGAGCCTCAGAGCCATCACTGATATCAAGTATATCTGGCAAACTACCAGACCTTGACTCAGTGACATTCCTCACCTTTTCCATGGTAGGCATCTTTGCTGGACAGAGTGTGCTTTTAGCCTTCTAAATGGACTGTGGTACAGTAGAAAGACCACTGAGTTGGGCTCAAAGGAACTAGTTTTCTTCCCAATTTTGCCACTTTACTCTGCCTCTGTGACTTTGGGTAAGACTCTCAGGGCCTGTTTCCTCATCTATAAAACAAGTAGATCGGGTTGGATAAGCAATAAGGTTCCTTCCAACTATCACAAATGTTTACCTCCAAACCATCTAGTCTCAGTTGACTCTTTGTTCTGTTCTAAAATCCTCAAGCATCCTTTGTAGCAGCAACCTTACCACCCCACTTCGTTCATGCAGGGGCTTCTAAGACTCTTCCTAAATCATCAACACCAGTACTTTCTCTGAAGGTCATCTTTCCAAGCCTTCCTTCTCGACCATCATCTCTTCTCAGACAACATTAGCAGAGAGCAATAGTGTACTGTTACCCAGTTACTTTTCAGTTCTTCTGACTTCTGTCAGAATAGAGATACTCTAAAATCACAAATGAATTTTGAAAAGGGAAATTTTTACTAAAGACTGAGTTCAACTATGGACTTTTCTCAGGAAAAGGGGGAAAGAGGTCTTGGCAATATTTTATAAAATATTGGTCCTTTTTCATAAAGGGTATCATTTTCAAAAATTTTCCTTGAAGCACTTCTAACACTTTTGATAGGAGAAAATATGTCTTGCTCAGGGCTTTAAAATTATGTATCTGCAGGGGCGGCTAGCTGACAAAAAACTAGCCGTGTGACCTTGGGCAAGTCACTTAACCCCAAATGCCCTCCAAAAAAAAAAAAGCAAAAAAAAAATTATGTATCTGCAAATGCTTCACTAGATTTTGAGATCAGTACAAAAACCCTGTGGTAAACCTTGATATGGTTGGTGTGAATATGTGTAATGGGAAATCAGAGTGACTCAACTCTACCTATATACAATTACTAAAATATTCAGGGGCAAACAATTTGGAACTTCTCTGTGGGGTACCCCATTCTCACTTCCCCCAGAATATTCAAGTCCATTCTTTCAGTTTTGTAGCTATAAAAAGGCTCTTTCTGTTGAAAATAGATGGTCCTCCTTGAAAATTACCTTACTAACATACTACTTCACTGGAGCTGAAAGAGAAAGTGGAGGCATTCATTAGTTCACATCAATACTGTAGTATGTGTAATATTTAAATAACCTATTTTTTGCCTTTCTTTCTGATATACCTAGGTGTATAGAAATGTGGTCTCACCATCACCATCTATTCTTTCTGTTTGCCTGAAAAGGATATAAGCATTCATTCCTGACTATGAATTTTCTTGCTTTGGAGTTTGGACTAAATAATAGTTTCTATTACACATTTTAAAAAAATATTAGTTACTATATTTTCTGGACGTTTAAACTTTGTTATTCAAAACTCTTTTGCAGATGTACTGCCTTTATATTTGAATTAAATCTGGTGTATTTGGGTAGTTAGAATTTTCCATTCAAGATATCCCTTTTCAGTCTGATTGTTTGATTTGCCATATGATATTATTTAAGAACCCTTGGGAATCTTCCTGATATGATCTTGCATCCCAATTTAAATTTAATTATCTAAAACCCTAGTACTGTAATTTCTTTAGAGAATGGATTCTAGACAGTACAGGATAGAACCCTAGCAAGCTGAAAAAGTCCACAGTACAGTCCTCTGCTTCTTAGGATTTTCTCCAGCTTCAAAATGAACACATTTCTTAAACACCTACTTTGTGCCAGGCATTGTGCTAAACAAAGACAAAAGTCAAACAGGCTCTGCCCTCAATGACCATACAGTCTAAGAGGAGAGAGAAGATGTGCATATGTTGATATTTATAAAGTAAATGTGTATGTGCATATACATATACATATACACATACACATACACACACACACACACAGAGTAAATGCAAGGTAACCTTAGAGGGGAAGGCATCAGCAATTGGGAGGAACTGGGAAAGGCTTCCAGTAGATGCTGGCATTTGGACTGAGTCTTGGGGGAAATCAGTGCTACCAAGAGACTGAGGGGGAAAGAGGGACGAAGAGCATTCTAGGCAAGAAGGACAACTTGTGAAAAGGCACAGAGTAGAGGGGAGTAATATGTAAGAAGACAAAAGATAGGGAAAAACCAGGTTGTGAAGGATTGTAAATGCAAAACAGGAGCTTATATTTTGACCCTAGAGGTGGCAAGAGGTCATTAGAATTTATTGAGTAGGGGGCTAACATGATCAGAATTTCCCTTTAGGAAAATTTTGGTCACCATGTGATGAATGGTCTGGAGTGAGGAGAGTCTTGAGGCAAGAAAGGCCAGTTAAGAGACTATTGCAAGAATTCAGCAGATGTGATCATGAGGGCAACCTACCCTCACTGAATTCTCTAATGAAGTTGAACAAGTGTAATGTAGTGGAAAGAACACTGGTCGTGGTGTCAGAAGACTCAGGTTGGGTCCCATTTGTGACCTAGTTATTTGACCTTGGGCAAGTCACTTAGTTGCTCTATGTCTCAAGCTTCTTCACCTGAGAAAGCAGGATGATAATGATATTCATACTACCTACCTCCAGTGTTAGTTATCAGGAAAGTCAGTTAGCTAGCATTTATTAAACCGCTGTTATGTGCAAGACACTGCTCAGTGGTGGGACTACAACAAAGAAAAGCAAAGAACAAAGAGTCCCTGCTCACATTTGAGAGTGTACATCCTGCAAGCAACCATGTAAAAAGAAGATCTATTAAGGGTAAATTGGGGATAATCTCAGAGGGAAGGTCTAGCATTAAATAGTACTAGGAAAGGTTTCTTACAGAAGGTGAATATTTGGGACTTGAAGGAAGCCGGGGAAGCCAGGAGGATGTAATGAGGAAAGAGAGTATTCTATTCATGGGGACAGCCAGAGAAAATGCTCTGTTGAGAGATTGAGTGTTGTGTGGGAGGAACAACAAGGAGACCAGTGTCACTGGATCTCAGAGCATGTGGAGGAATGTTAGGTATAAGAAGACTTAGAAAGCTAGTAAAGGGGCAAGGTTATGAAAAACTTTGAAAGCCAAACAGCAGAGGATTTTGTATTTATTCCTAGAGGTAATACAGAGTCACTGGAGTTTATTGATTGGGGCTGGGGGGGAAGAGGGAGGGATGAGATCTGTTTTTTAGGAGAATCATTCTGATAGCTGACTGAAGGATATATTAGAGTGGAGAGTCATGCTCTTTACCATTGTACTATCAGCAGAACAGGAAGTAAATTGTTAAGGCTGTTTTCCTTAACTGTCTAAGAATAACCTCATTATTGGGAGATGGCAGGGGTCTGTTGTGTGCCAGGCAGTTTGTTAAACACTTTACAGATATGTCGTTGGGGGAAAGATACCAATACTGGTGTTAATGCCATATCAAGGAAAAGGAGGAAAGAACTGTAACTTTATTCCAAAGAAAGGAATGTTTAAATTGAGATCTTGTTTTCAGTAACTCACAGCTTCCTCTATTAACTGACTCAGGTATTTATTAGCTATACAGTAGTAAATCATCCCCAAGGGTCCACAAAGGCATACTCAAGATTATTGTATGTAATTGTATATAGTCTTTTGAGATGTTTACATAGCAGTCACTCAAGGGCATCATGGCTTCCTCTCTCATGTGTACTTTGATTCTCAGATTTTCTTCTACATTTCGATTTAGTCTGCCTTTGCTAGTCAAAGTTGGTCTGATACCAAGATTTTATTTGGAAGACTAGTACTAGAGTCTTATTTTATAATTTGTACATATAAATTAATTTCTTTCTGAGAGAGGATATTTTTAAACTTTTTAAAAAAGTCACATATATGCAACTCTATGGTAAATAAATATCAATGTACCTTTGAAAAGTCTCTTGGCAGTCTGCTTATTCAGATGCCTTTTAGATTCTATCATGAAAAGATGATTAACTTGAAAAAATTAATAACTTCCTATCACTTTTTAAATCACGAAAAATTCAGTGCCAGATTCTTTTTATTGTGAGTGAGAAGTCATTTGCTGTTTTACTCCCTCCTCTGTTTTTGGTAGCCTCTGCATTTGCTTTTTTTTTATAACTTGCTATTACTTTCATTGAAATTGACCTTAGGACCTTTAATTTATATTGAAGGAAGGGAAAAATCTTTCTGGATCCTCTTCTCTGTGATACTTTCTCATTGTCTAGAGTGATTTATTAGGTTCCTTGATCCGTGTTTTCAGTTTAAGAGTGATAAAATGTGAATGTTTATAATAATATAATGTATGTAAAAATGTATATTTCTTGGTAGAATCATGGTAAGGAGAAATTTTTATCTATGTTGTGGCTAAAACTAACTTGTTTTTTATTTAAGTATGTGTAAATTTGAATGGACAAAGGACACGATTGTAACAATTCATTTTAAAATAACAAACCTGCCACCTCTTCTGTATCACCTTAGTTTAGACTGTTGTCACCTTTCACCTATATTATTGAAACAACCTCCTAATTGATCTCTTTGTCTCAAGACTCTCACCACTACAATCCATCCTCCCAAATGTTGCCATAGTAGTTTTCCTTAAGCTCAGATCTGACTATATTGTTCTCCTACTCATCCTGTTCAGTGATATCCTAGTGCCTCAAGGAGAAAATACAAACTTCTTCGCTTAACTTTTGTAAAAAATATTTTTTCTAGTTACATGTAAAAGCAATTTTTAACATTCATTTAAAAAAATTTTTTTTGAGATCTATAATCTCTTCCTCCCTCTCCCTTCCTCATCTTCTTCCCCTCATTGAGAAGGCAAGCAATTTGATATAGGTTATATATGTGCAGTCATGCAGAACATTTCCATATTGGTCATGTTGTGGAAGAAAACATAAATCCCTCCCCCAAAAAAACCCAAACCTGACACAAAACTGTGAAAAAATAAAGTAAAAAAAATAATATTCAGACTCTATCAGTTCTTTTTCCTCATAAGCCCTTCATAATTATCTTAGATCTTTGTATTACTAAGAATAGCTAAGTCATTCACAATTGTTCATCATAATACAACATTACTGTTAGTGTGTATAATATTCTCCTGGTTCTTCTCACATCACTTTGCATCAGTTCATGTAAATCTCTCCAGACTTTTCTGAAAGCATCCTGCTGATCATTTCTTAGAACACAATAGTATTCCAACATATTCATATGCCATAGCTTGTTTAGCCATTCCCCAATTGATGGGCATCCCTTCAATTTCCAGTTCTTTGCCACCACAAAAAGAACTGTTATAAATACTTTTGTATATAGAAATCCTTTTCCCTTTTTTTAAATCTCTTTGGTATACAGACCTAGTAGTGGTATTGCTGGATAAAAGGGTACTTGATTTAGCTTTTAAAGACCTAAACAGCCTGGCTCCGACTCTTATTTTTCAGCCCTATCCAGTAATATTCCCTCTTCCACATTCTGCAGTATAGCCAAATTGGCCTTATTTTTGTTCATTACACTTTGTTCATTACCAAAGATTTGTTCTATAAAGTTTGGATTCCGTTAAACTTGACCTAGAGGGCCACATGTGACTTCGAAGCTGCAAGTTCCCCACACCTGGTAGGCACCTCCCCTTCCTATTTCTGTGTCTTTGCATAGGCCATCCCCTATACTTGAAATTGTTTCCGTATTTCTGAATCATAAAGTCACTCTTCCTTTCAGATTTAGTTCAGCCACCATCTGCATGAAGCCTTGCTGAATCCCCGGAATTGCTAGTGACCTCTCTCCCAAATGACCTTATTTTTAACTACTTTGTATACATTTGTGTTGATTCACTTAATGCTTATACTATATATGTTTTCATCTCTACTTCTTGTCTTCCCCAATTAGAACGTAAACTCCTTGCCAGATAGAAGTTGTTTCATTCTTTACACTTCAATCCCCAGAGAATAATACTATGCCTGGAATATAGCGGATGATTAATAGATTCTTGTTGATTGGTTGGTCAGTTGATATGTGAAGCCTGAATGTTTTCCTTTATTATTGTGTGTATTTTTTTCTGTCACCTTAGACTTCTAGCCTGGTGAAGGGAAAAGCAGTTAACAAGGAGTTAAGTATACCTTCTATCAAGTTTCTCTGTGGCCTCACATTTTGACCTTCATTAAATTGCTTCATCTCTGTTTCGGTTTATATAGTCTAGTGCCTGTGTACAGTGAGTTCCGCGTTGGTGGTTAACTGTTGAGCAGGGAGTTCCTAAGTTCCTGTTCTAAATGATCTCCTTACTGAAGGCTAAAGTAAAAGCCCAGTATCCAGGTAGAAATCGAGAAAGTGGAGATATGGAGGAAATAAAGGCAAAGAGAAGATAAAATCATTTATGTATATAACATTTGAAAACAGGATGTGCAGGAAAATTACACTGCTCATACAATAGACAAATTAAAAGGCTGTTGAGGGGAGCATGAATGAGGGAAGATGAGATACAGAGGCAGGAAATATTAATAAATGATTAACCTCCTAAGCATCATTTCCATCACCTGCTAAGTCCCTCAAAGAAATACAGAACGACTGTTCTTCAGGAATTGGTTCCCCTACAGAGAACTTTGAATCAGAATGGGGCTTCTAATGATCTCATTAGTTCTCTTGGGTTCAATTATCATCTCTATGCAGATTACTCCCAAATTTACATATTCAAGCCTAATCTCTTTCCTGAGTCCCAGATTTATATTATCTACTGCTCGCTCTTCTTATCCATCTAGGTGTCCCATAGACATTTCAAACTCAGCACTTCTAAAATAAAACTTACTCTCTCTTATCCTCCCCCAAAAAATCATCTTTCTTCCATATTTCCCTGTTCTTAACTTTAGAATCATCCTTGACTCTTCCCTTGTCCTCAGTCTCCTCTCTCTCTTTTCCAATTAGTTCTTAAGTCTTATTGGTCCTGCCCCCCACAATATTTCTTGAATCTATCTCTTTCTCTCCTATAGCCTCTACCCTAGTTCATGTCTCATCATCTCTTTCCTGGACTAATGTCTTATAATTGGTCTTTCTACTTCAAGTCTTGATCCTTTCCAATCCATCTTTATTGTAACTGTCAGATTGTTATTCCTGAACACAGATTTGACCTTGTCACTTTCCCACTCACAAATCTTAAGTTACATTTTATTGCTTTTAGTATAAAACATAAACTCTTCAACTTGGCTTTAAAAAAAAATTAACATCTATTTTCCCTCTCACACCCATCTCATTGGGGGAAAAAAAAGAAGCTAAAGCAAAATCCTTATTGAAAATATCCATAGGTGATGGGGGAGGACATAGGAGAGAATAGATTGGGGGAGGGGTTATACAATGGGATGGCTGTTTTGGGGTGGCGGGTAGGGGAAAGATGGGGAGAGAATTCGTAACTCAAAATCTTGTGGAATGAATGATGTAAACTAAAAAAAAAGAAAATATCCATAGTCAGGGCAGCTAGATGGTGCAGTGAATAGAGGACCAGCCCTGAAGTCAGGAGGACCTGAGTTCAAATGCAGCCTCAGACACTTGACATACTTACTAGCTGTGTGACCTTGGGCAAGTTACTTAGCCCCAACTGCCTTACTTTTCCTCCTCAAAAAGAAAAAGAAAATATCCAGTCACCATAATAGTTTTATTGTGTTAGGATTACTTTTTTGTTTGCTCATTCTTCTAGGCTACTTCCTGATTTGGGTATTTATGTTAGGAATAGGCTCTGCACACTTCTGATGTAAATGTCTTGACTGGCTTTCCTGAAGTAGAGTGTTGTGTTATTCTAGGATCTCAGAGATAACTCAGCCTGAGGACCTACAAGTTTTCAGTGGTCCCAGAGTAATAGGATCCAGGACAAAGTCTGATTGCTGCCCCCTGGTCTGAGTTCTTTAGTTGTCTACCTTGAATTTGGGCCTGATCAACATGCCTATGAACTTGTTTCAATAGACTGCCACTGGACTTAATCCACTGTTAGTCAGATGGAAAGCTCTCCAGGTTCAAAGTGACAAAATTTTAGACTCTTCTTTGACCTGGGATTCTTGCCCTGGTTATTCCATAGGAAATCTCAGGTGAGGCCAGAGCTTGAAATGAGACCTTGTTCCGCTTCTGAAGTGTGAGCTGCTCCTTGCTTCTGAACTTGCTTTTAGTTTAGAATGCAGAATACCACCCCTAGGCACAGGTCTGCCCTGCATCTGTGGCATGCAGCTGGATATGGAGGGATAGAACCACTGGTTGGCCTTTGTTTCTACATCTCACAGGTCAGGCCCCTCTGTACTGGATCAGAGGTTTCTTCTTGCTCTGGTATGTAGCTTTTCCCTGAACTAGAATGCTCTACATGACTGGTACTGGCTAAATCCCTATCCAGGATGCACAGACTTCTCTGTCTTCATATGCTACCTTGGGGTGGAAAAATAACTCATAGTGATTTTTTTCTTGGGTTGTCCCATCAGGACTTGATCTGATGGATGTTCTGTATCCATGTGAAGAAGCTGGTGGTGGGGAGTTCAGCTGTACCTCTTTTTGACATTCTACCATCTTGACTCCAATGAAACTCACTCTGATAGAAGGATATTGATCTAGAGCTAGAAGGGACCTCAGAAGCCATCTAGTCCAACCCCTTCAGACCATTTGCTGACCTCAGCATCCCATCTCCTGCCTCTTTGCCTTTACAGAGGCTGTCTCACATACCTGTCTTCACACCTTAGAATTACTATTTTCCTTTGTGGCTCAGTACAGATGCCAATTCCCATAGGAAGTACTTCTTCATTACAAGGATGAACATGGTGGATGATGGCAAAAAAAGTGTATTGGCAAGCATGGCTCAAAATGAAAGAGATAATAGACTTTTAAACTTCACAAAAGCCTTACAATATATGACGAATGCTAAAACAATTATTAGTAACTTTTAATTCACAGTCTTATTCTCTTATCTGTGTAAAATTTTTAGGACAGTAATCTAATAATGTTGATTGTTTGAAGGAATGAGAAGAGAATGATCAGGCTTTCACAAACAATATCTTACAGTGCATAGTTGCCTAAGAAGGGTAGCAAATATAGTACCTCTTGATACTCCTTATGGTTTATTGATTATAAAAAGTTATTTTTTATTTGAGAGAGTAAAATGATATCTTAAAGGCTTCTTCCTTGATCCAGCAATGCCACTTCTAGGTCTGTATCCCAAAAAGATTTTTTTAAAAAGCAAAAAAGACCTATTTGTACAAAAATATTTATAGCAGCTCATTTTGTGGTGGGAAAGAATTGGAAATTGAGAAGATGCCCATCAGTTGGGGAAATGGCTAAACAAGTTGTAGTATATGATTGTAATGGAACACTATTGTGCTATAAGAAATGATGAGCAGGCAGATTTCAGAAAAACCTAGAAAGACTTACATGAACTGATGCAGAGTGAAGGGAGCAGAACCAGTAGAACATTGTACACAGTAACAGCAATATTGTAGAATGATCAACTGTGAATGATTTTGCTGTTTTCAGCAATACAATAACCCAAGACAGTCCCAAAGGACTCATGATAAGAAATGCTATCCATCTCTAGAGAAAAAAACAAATGGAGTCTGAATATAGAATGAAGCATTCTATACTTTTCTTTCTTCCTTCCTTCCTTTCTTCCTTCCTCCCTTCCTCCCTTCCTTTCTTTCTACCTTCCTTTCTTCCTTTCTTTCCTTCTTATTTTCTTCCATAAAATGGCTAATATGGACATATGTTTTATATGATTGTACATGTATAATCTGTATAGATTGCTTGCCTTCTCAATAAGTGGAGAAGGGAGGCAGCAAGGAAGAGAATTTGGAACTCAAAATTTGAAAAAAATACGAATGTTCAAAATTGTTTTTACATGTAATGGGGGAGGAATATTAAAAAAGAAAGAAAAATATAACAGTAAAAATAATCTACCTTGCCTCTGAAGCATAAAACAGGCAAATAGATGCTCACCAAAAGGGTCATGAAGAGTAATCAGTGAAGAATCCAGATCAAAGAGGATTCTGTATAGATGGTGAAATGTTTTGAGTTGCTCTTATTTCCAGAAGACATTGAACTTACTCTATCAAACCATAGAACATTGCAAAATCTCCTAAATGAGATGTACAGTTACTCAAAAGAGTTCAGCTTTAAGAATTCTTAGATTCCTAGCAAGTAGAACATTTTAAAGCACTTAATATGTATCAAGGCACTATGCTAAATGCTAAGAATGCAAAATAAAGTGAAAAGAAAGACAATCTCTCCTCTCAGGGAGATCACATTCTAATGGGGCAAACAAAACATACAAGGTAGTTCAAGGGATATGGGGAAAGTGAAGAATTGCTTTAAGGAGTCATGAACTAATAAGCCAGATTTGAAGTGAGCATGGGATACTTTCTCAAGTGGAGGTTCTAGGGAGGAGCTTAGTCTTATTGTGTAGACCAGAGATATCAAACAATTCAGCAAACCAGATTAAACTGTAATTAGGAAATATATAATAAAATAGAAAATAAATAATGTTTAGTATGTGCTTTTCTAAGTCAATATGCAGCTGGCAGAGATGGCCCCTATTTCCCTATGAAGTAAAGTTTCATCCATGTTTTTGTTTTCCAAATTCCCCATTACTAGTATGCTTCTGAAACCACACAGTGATCTGTAGCAGTTCAGCATAGACTTCTTTATGTTGACCTAAATGGTAGAAATTTTTGTTAAAAGCAGATTGTCCCTAGGGTCAGCTCTGGATATGCTCTCACTAAGTCTATACTTGTAGAGTTGTTTTGTAAGCAATGATTTGAAGACATTTGATTTTTTTTTTTAATATATACACTGTAAATTTTTGATGTTTTAGCAGCCTGGCATAACGGATAGAGAGGCCAGCCTTAGAGTCAAGAAAACCTGGATTCAAGTCCTGCTTCTGACACATGCTGCCCCTGTCATGCTGGGAAAGCCATGTAATCTCTCCATACCCTAGGCATTGAAAGGAGTTCTCTATGCCTGTGAAATCACAGGACTGATTTTTCTTTTAAACTCTTGATGTATTTATGAAACACTCATCTACCTTTGTGAGCTATTACTGAATATTTCCTAGGGTTCCAGTTGGTATGAGGCATTTTATTTTAAAACACACCTAAATAAAAGGGTAGATTATTTCTGTCTAGTAGCAGTACAATTCTGTTATCTATTCTTATTTCCTTTATAGGACATGATTTGGCCTGTGTTATATCCAAATCAGTGTAGTAATTAGTCATTTTATAGAAAGAATTATACTGCATTATCATTTGGAAAAGGTAAATTCAGAGTTTAAGAGGTTCAAAGTGAAATTGAAAGCTATGAGTCAAGTGTTCCAGAAAATTTTCATAGAGCCTTTATCTCTCACTTGCACACAATATACACCAATGTTTCCAGCAATGCCTTATTGCAGTTGACAATCTGAAGGTACCTTCTTACATGTTCAGTGAAAACGTGGGTTGAGTTTAAGACAAGATATGCAGGGTTGGTAGGTGTTTCATGTAGGAAGAGTCTTTCATCTTATGCAGCTAACAGTCTTTATACAAAAGTTCATTTGTGACTTAATGTATAAGCAGACTGTCTTTACTAGTTTACTTTTTGTGGCTTACTTTTGTGTAGCTATTCCAAATCAAACTATTGAAATTTAGATGAAATTTTAAAATGTACAGCCTTTATAAAATTCAAGGAAGTCTCAGTGGTCTGACTTTAGGTTGCCCCAGCTGAAATGAACAAATAACTTAACAAAAGCAAAAGTTTCTCATTTTGAGAATATCCTAACTCATACCTCCCTTTCTGTAGACTACTGAGAGTACCCCTGAGACGTTCTCCTTTTCATATGCCTCTACCTTGCTGTCAAAATCAGGTGGCTAATTCTTCTCTCTTTCCTTCACAAGATCTGTTGTATATTTTATAATGTCATTATTAATATCATCATTATAAAGTTAGATTTGTATAATTTCAGTGAATTTTGCATAAGTATATTTAAATGATAACATCTGTAGAATGAAAGAATGATGTTACAAAAAAATACTGAGGTATTTAAAGTGCTCCTGCTCTGGTTTACTTGTTTTCTCTTCTATGGTGGAAAAAGCTTTCTACTAGTGATTAACTGCTTAGTTTTGATAAGATCTCTGCTGTATGGTAAATCATTACCCACTTAACCTTTTGTATTCCCAGCCTTCTTAAAACTAGGGCCACATTTTAAGTATGACTAGTAGAGTTTTTAATTTTATCACTGTGGTGTCTATAACCATAACAAGAATAAATTTGTCAGACTTTCCATTACCTGTTGTCTCACTGAACAGTAATTAGTATCACAAAATTTTTATTTGGCATTCTGTTTAAAATCTCTACTATGTGTATAAGATGGAGATCCCTGATGTAAATGATTTAAAGAAAAAGTGGTCAGTTATGTTATGGAAAGTAGAAGTGTTGTTTCAAGTACTCAGCTTATCTTAACCAAAAGAGATTGGAAATGATCGACCACATAAGTCATTGAGGAAAAAAAGAAAATGAGTTGTAAAGTGAGCTGAGAATTTTGATCCTAGCTATATCATGTCTCATTTTGTGACCTTCAATACATCACTTAAATTCTTATTGTAGGGGCAGCTAAGTGGCACAATGCAGAGGGCACCAGCCCCTGGAGTCAGAAGGACCTGAGGTAAAATCTGACTTGTCACTTGATACTTACTAGCTGTGTGACCCTGAGCAAGTCACTTAACCCCATTGCCTCAAAAATAAAAAATTCTTATTGTATTGGTTTCTTAACATACATGATTATTATAATAATCCTATAATAGATTCAGTCATAAAGTTCTGAGACAGTAGATTGAAATCATTGCAAAATGTTCTGTGGGAATAGTATATTACAGTTGTCAGCATGCCTTAGAAAGAAAATTTCTGTTAACATTTAAAATGATGGTAGTTACTGAGCACATCCCCCAAGGAGGTCAAAGCATAAAATAAAGTTTCCATGTTTATCAGCATTTTTTGTAATAGAAAAAAAACTGGAAACAAAGTAAGGTCTTGTCAGTTATAGAATATCTCAACAAATTGTGGTATATGAATTTAATGGAATAGTATTACTCTTTAAGAAACAACTAATGTGAGGAATTCAGAGAAGCATAGAGAAAACTTGTATGAACTTGGATGCAGAGTGAAAGAATCAGAATCAGGAAAATAGTAGGCACACTACAATAATGTCAGTCACATCAATTAATTGCAAAGAGTAGGCAGTTTTTAGCCCCTTACTTTTTGTGGGGTAGGTGGAAGGTCTGTAGGTGTCGAATGTTACATGTACTATAGAAACAGCCTTTTGATGGGTCAGTTTTGCATATTTTGTTGTTGTTGTTGCAAAGGAGTCTATGGGTTTGGAAAGATGGCATAGGTCTAGAAATGACTGTAGTTCAAAAATCAAAGATATTAGTACAGGTAATTGTGGAGAGTTCTGACAAAAAGTGATCCACTGGAAAAGAAAATGGTAAACCACTAGATTATCTTTGCGAGGAAATCCCCATGTACAGTATTAAAATGACAGAAGTTTTGACACTGGAAGATGTATCCCTCTGAAGGTGTTTAATATGCTAATGGACAGAAGAGTAGAGGACATTTACAAAAGCTCCAGAACTAACGAGGTGACTGGGCCAAAAGGAAGCTTAGATGCACATGTGTCTGGTGATGAAAGGAAAGTCCAGTGCTGTAAAGGTAAATATTTCAGAGGAACCTGGAATGTAAGATCTATGAACCAAGGTGAGCTTGATGTGGTCAAACAGGAGATGGAAAGATTAAACAGTCAATAAACTTAAATGGATGGGAATGGGTGAGTTTAATTCAAGTCATCATTACATATACTACTGTATGCAAGAGTCCCTTAGAAAAAATGGAGTCACTTTTATAGTCAGCAAAAGGGTGAGAAAAGCAGTACTGGGATATGGTCTTTAAAATGACAGAATGATATGTGTTCGAATCCTAGGCAAACCATTCAGTATTACTAACATAGTCTGTGTTACATCCACTAATGCTGAAAGAGGCCAAAGACCTGTAGTATCTTCTAGAAATAACATTTTTTTAAAAAAGATGTCACATTCATCACAGGAAATTGGAATGCTAAAGAAGAAAATGAGAAGATAGTTGGAATAACAGGCAGGTTTGACTTTGGAGTACAAAATGAAGCAGGTCAGAGACTAATAGAGTTTTGTTAGGATAACTCATTGGTCATGGCATTCTTTTTTCAACAACCCAGTGAGTGACTCTGCACTTGGACCAGATGGTCAATGTCAGAGTTAGATTGATTATATGCACTTTGTAACCGAAGGTGAAGTTTGATGGAGTCGGTTGAAAACAAGGCCTGGGAGTACCTGCCCTGGAGTCAGGAGGACCTGAGTTCAAATGTGACCTCAGCCACTTGACACAAGCTGTGTGACCCTGGGCAAGTCACTTAATCCCAATTACCTCAAAATAACAACAACAACAATTAAAAAAAAAACAACAATGCTTGGAGCTAACTGTGGTTCAGATCATAAGCTTCATATTGCGAAATTCAGACTTAAATTGAAGAAAGTAGGGAAAACCACCAGACCATATAGGAATGACCTAAATAGCACTCCTAATGAATGTGAAGTGAGAAGTGATAAATGTATTTAAGGGATTCGATCTGGTAGATAGAGTACCTGAAGAACTATGGTCAGAGGTTCACAATATCATACAGGAAGTAGCAACAAAAGACATCACCAAAGAAAAAGAAGAGTAAGAAGGCAAAATGGCTGTTTGACTAGGCTTTACAAAAAGCTGAGGAAAGAAGGGAAAGCAAAAGGTAAAGGAAAAAAAGATAAATAGATACAGTTAAATGCAGGATACCAGAGAATAATGAGAGATAAGAAAGTTTTCTTAAATGAGCAATGCAAAGATATCAATAGAATGGGAAAGACAAGAGCTCTTCAAGAAAATTAGAGATGTCTAGGGACTGTTTCATGCAAAAATGAACATGATAAAAGACAAAAATGGTAGGGTCTTAAGGGAAGTAAAAGAGATTAAGAAGAGATGGCCAAGACCACTGGCCCTGGAATCAGGAGGACCTGAGCTCAAATCCAACCTCAGACACTTACTAGCTGTGTGACCTTAGGCAAGTCACTTAACCTCAGTTGCCTCCCAGAAGAAGAAGAGGAGGAAGAGGCAAGACTACATAGAAGAACTATACAAGAAAGATCTTAATATCACCAATAACCACAATGATGTGGTTACTGATCTAGAGACAGACATCCTAGAGAATGAAGATAAGTGAACCTTAGGAAGCATTGCTAACAGTAAGACTAGTAGAGGTGGTGGAATTCCAGCTAAGCTATTTAAAATCCTAAAAGATTATACTGTTAAATATCCTAACAAATTGGGAACACCCAATAATGGCCACTGAATTGGAAAAGATCAGTTTACATCCCAATCATAAAGAAGGGCAATGCCAAAGAATATTCATATTGCCAGTTTTGCTCATTTCACATGCCAGCAAGTTTTGCTCATTTCAGATGTTTAAACTCCAGCATTCTGTGAACCAAGAATTGCCAGAAGTGCTGACTGGTTTTTGAAAAGGTAGAGGAACTAGAGACTAAATTTCTAGCATTCCCTGGATTATGGAGAAAGCAAGGGAGCTCCAGGAAAACACACACACATCTACTTCTGCTTCATTGGCTACACTGAAGTCTTTGTGCAGATCACAACAAAATCTGTCAAGTTCTCAAAGAGTTTGGAAAACAGATCATCTTACTTGTCTCCTGAGGCACTTGCATGCAGATCAAGAAGCAACAGTTAGAACTGACTCTGGAACAACTAATTGATTTAAGATTAGGGAAGAATTATGGCAAGATTGTATGTTGTCATCTTTTTGTTTAACTTATGTGCAGAATACATCCTGGGAAATGCCATCCTGGATGAATCAAAAGCCAGAATTAAAGTTGCTGTGAGAAACATCAGCAATCTCAGATATAGAGGTGATGCCACTCTGAGGGCAGAAAGTAAAGAAGAATTAAGAAGCCTTTTGATGAGATTGAAAGAAGAGAATATAAAAGCTGACTTGAAGTTTAACATTAAAAATAAGATCGTGGCAAGTGGTTGCATCACTTCCTGGCAAATAGAGGGAGAAGAAGCAGTATCAGATTTTATATTCTTGGGCTCATTAATGACTGCAGACAGCAACTATAGCCATGAAATTAGGATTCTTACTTCTTGAAAGCAAAGCTTTGGCAAATCTGGGCAGCACACTAAAAAGTAGAGATTTTACCTTGCCAACAAAGGTCTGTATAGTCAAAGCTATGGTTTTTCCAGTAGTAATATATGGTTGTTAGATTTGTCTACAGTGAAAACTGAACACTGTGGAATCAATGCTTTTAAATTGTGGTGCTGAAGAAGGACATCAAGGAGATCAAATCAGTCAATACTTCCTTTTTTTTTTTTTAGATGGGCACTTGGGGTTAAGTGACTTGCCCAGGGTCACACAGCTAGTAAGTGTTAAGTGTCTGAGGCCAGATTTGAACTCAGGTCCTCCTGACTCCACGGTCGATTCTCTATTCACTGAGCCACCTAGCCTCCCCTGAAATCAGTCAATACTTAAAGAAATTAATTCATACTATTCACTGGAATGTAAAATACTGAAACTTAAGCTTAAATACTTTGGTTACTTAATGAGAAGATAGGACTCGTTGGAAAAGACCTTGATGTTGGGAAACATTGAAGGCAAAAGGACAAGGGAACAACAGAGGATGAGATGGATAAATAGTGTCATGAAAGCAATGAATGATAGAAGGACCTATTGTGCCCATGGGGGTCACAAAGAGTTGGACACAACTAAACGAATGAAAAACAACAACAAAATGGATTAACATTGACACCTTCGTTCCATATAATGCAAACTGTCACATGTCACGTACAATACTTGAGGTATCTCTGGGGAAAACTGGGAGTCATAGAGCATGGAAGGATTGATGATGGAGTGCTTACATATTAGTTCCCTTTCAGCATATTGTATATATTGCAGTTTATGTGTACCCAGTTAAATGGCTTTATAGACTATATTAATTAGTTTTAATTAAGGTATCTCTCACAGAATGGACAAATTGCTTAAATAGATTCCTGTAAAGAAATTGCAAGTTGAAGATGATACTAATAATAGCGGTATAAGCAAACAAGAAAATTGCAGGGCTGACACATGTACTCCTCATACAAATTCTGTTCATCACTTTGTAAGGGAACAATATGACATTAGAATGAGATCTGACAAGTTAGCACCTCCTCCCCCCATTGAAATTATCAAGAAGATTATTTGAAATAGAAATTTACTTTCACGAATGAAAAACCTCATCCTAAGAGTACTTGTATTTTGACCTATTTGCTAATGGTAGTATGAAGTCATAACAGCAAGACATTTAAAAACTAAACTCTTGTTGCTGAAAGTGATTTACATTTATCATTTAAAACTGTAAAAATGTAGCACTTCCTGATTACCTTGACAATTGACGACATCAGAAAAGACGAAAATTTACATGACAAATATTAGTAAAAGCCTTTATGTAGTTGGTGGGTAGGTTTGAAAAATGAAGCTCATCATTTAATATGTAAAGCCAATGATGCAGTTCTTCCATTTGAGATTGTGTTTTTTTTGTGAAGTGTCTTTTCCAGCAATGGCAGTCGTTAAAACCAAATATTGAAATAAATTGAGATTAGAACCAGATCTTCAAATTACTATCATATAGTATTAAACCAAAAAAAAATTTCAAAAT
>CM053590.1:133015434-133038208 GCA_028646515.1 Pseudochirops corinnae
TCCATAATCAAATCTTATGAATGTGTATCTATCTATCTATCTATCTATCTATCTATCTATCTATATATATATATATATATATGCAATTATTATTATTATTATTATTATTGACTACATCCAACTGGAACTTGAGATACACAGGCACTGCTGTTGGGAGATCCATCCTGCCCTACCGAAAAGTGACATAGGAGAGAATAGACTGGGGGAGGGGGGACACACTGGGATGGCTGTTTTGGGGTGGTGGTTGGGGGAAAGAGGGGGAGAAAATATGTAACTCAAAATCTTGTGGAAATGAATGATGCAAACTATAATAAAATTTTTAAAAAAAGATATTTGCTTTCTCCCTGCAGTATGTGAAAAATTCTGTTTTTAAAACTTATTTTCATTATTTTAAAATAAATGAACAAAAATACAAGAGTTGTTGATCATTTCACTGCATAATCATTGCACCATTTTTTTTTTTTCAGTCCAAAAATTGGTATATGGCCTTTCATCACATAATCATCTTATGGTATAATTCTGTTCATCACACAGCTTAAAAGGTGAAAAGAGCAGTAATGTTTTCACTAGTGGCATATGGATCTGCATTTATATCTTGTGCACTAGGGAGCCACAAACCTAGGATCCTCAACGTACGTGCATTGTTAGTTTTCAGTTATAACATATATTCACAAGTGTTCTGTGGATCCTAATATTGCACCAAAGACAGTTAAGTAATAAGTGATTTTTAAGTAATACCAGCACAACTTTTTTAAAAGCTTCACATAGTGGTTGCATCCCACTTCTTCCTTTTTTTTTTTTTTTACAAAAATTTGACTTAAAATCTATGACAGTTATGCTGTGAAATATGGAGCACATTTTATATGATGACTTTGAAAAAAGCACACTGTGCAGGCAATGACTGGCTTACAAATAAATGACAGGATTTATGGTATTGGAATTAAAATAGTCTCACTAATATATTTTTATATCAATGGTAATAGCTTGAATTATAAATTATGACTTGCTAAATTGTAGATGTATTATATATTCTGTTATCTGACTTTATATAATTTGTTTTATTGCAATTCATATGTATTATAATATACAAATATATAAATGTAAATGTATTAAATCATAAATTATGAGGCTGCATGCTCTCGTCTGTCATCAGAAACATGTTATTATTATTACTATTGTTACGTTGTAGTACCATAGATTTAGAATAGAAGACAGATAATTCACCCTATAAAGTATGTGGCTTTTGTTTAAATTCAGTTATAATTTTATTTGCCAGAAGTCTCTTATATTTATTTTGTAATGTTTGATAAATACCGATCACATTTATATTTATAATATAGTCTTAAATGAGATTGTTAAATACGTTCTGTTCTCAAAAGTATATTTAAGTAATTGATTATTGTGTTGATAAACATTCAGAATATGTATGTGTGTATAAGTAGCCTGGCTATTAATCTTAGCCATAATATTTACTTCTTTCTGATCAGTAAAATCGCCTAATTCCACACTTACTATGCCCACACTGTGTGCTCAGTGCAGCACTTATGCATTGGGAACGTAACAGAAAAAGTACAAAATGTGGTTCTTGCCTTTTGAGGTGCTTAAAATGTAGGCAACGAAGTCAGGAGGGCAAACATTCTAAAGCAGTGTCTAACAAATTATGTAACTGTGAACTCCAAACTGGTTGCTATTTTGAGAATTAAAATTTTTTAAAGGATTACTTAGGATTAGGTTTAAAACCTGTAGTTTGTTGGAAATAGGTTAGATTTCTTTAGGTCGTTAAGAAAATGTCAGATTTATTAACTTTTATTTATTAGTGCTTTGCACATGTAATAATATATGTATATAATACTACATAATAACAATAAATGCAACATTCAAGGTAATGACAACAACATACACAATTTGAAGGGGTTGGAAAATTGCGTTTGGATTGTCCCAAAGTTAACTGATGAGCCTGACTAGAAAACAGGGGTGAGACATAAAGTTGAATAAGCAAGATATATGAAAGTGAAAGAAAGCCTTGTATGCCAGGCTGTGGAGTTTGACCTTGGTCTGCATGAGTTATGTGAAATGACCTAAAATGGGTCTCTGAAGAATTCTAGTCATCTATAGCCATAGAACATCTTTGAAATAAGCCTATAAAATCAAAAAGAAAAGTGGAATTGCTTTAATTAGAGGTTTTCTTTAGTGACAGTGAAATACAAAATCACAAATTTTTTATCCATATTCTTTATATTTATATTTCTGTATTTATTTAGTTAATCAACAAACATTTATTAAGTACCCATCACGTGCCAGACATTATGGTAGGCACTGAGGATGCAGACAAAAATGAAATAGCACCTATTCTCAAGGAATTTTATTTCTCCTGGAAGATAAAATATGTCAGGGATAAAAGCATATCTACAACCAATGCAAAATAACATTGTAGTTTAGAGAAGGAATGCACTAGAAACTGTCATTGTAATTCCTTTGCAAGCCCTTCACTGGGTCACAAGAGTCTATCTCAAGTAGAAAACTACTTTCTGGAGCTACCATTCTTGTGAGTTTTACGTTCTGTCTTCAAGTTAACAGCCACAATAGCCCTAATGCTCCAAAAGGCACTGAGAAGAGATTCAGTGGTGATAGAGAATGTGTTCACTATCAGTGGGGATCTTTTATTCTAGTTTCAGTGTTACAACATATGTGTGTGAAGAACCATGAGAGTGCAAATACAAAATAAAACAAAGTAGACTATAAATATTTGTTTTAAAAAGACACACAGCAAAAGAGCAATCAAAATGAGGTTGAGTTTTGGAGAGCAAACTAATTATTCACCAGCAAAATAGCATAAATTATAACTCAAGATGTTGGATGAAAGAAGGGAGTTACAAAAAGTATAAATTTATCAGAAGTAAATTAAGTAAATGTGCTAAAGCATATTGACTGACCTTAAGGTTTTACAACAGGCAATTGTAATATTCAAATATTTTCTAGGAAATCTCCAGTTTCCCATTGTGGCTCTTTACTAAATTAGGCAACTTGTTTATAGTGCTTTTGAAAGGAAATTATGCAATATGTTATGCAAATTCAGAATTCCTGAGAGCAAAATATGAAGATGTGTTGCCACTATGTATCGTGAAGATGTGAGCCATTTATAGTTCTTAGTAAACAGATTTTGTATTACTTTATTAAATGGATATGAGTTAATTTCTGTAAATCAACTGAGATGACATGTAGTGTTTTGCAGACCTTAAAGGGCTATACAAATACTTATTATTATTATTCCAACTCTAAAGTCTGTGATCCTTTGTATTTAAAAACCCTACTCATAGTTCTGTCAGAGGTATAATGATGTAGAAAGGGGGCCCATATTTCAAGGATTACTGTATTTGTAATTATACATATGATTGCAAAAGAGCAAGATAATTTTAGTATGGCTTTTGAAAATCAATCTTTATAGGCTTTCAGAGTTGGAAGCGTTCTCATAGTAGACTGTCTAGTTCAGTCTGCCCCCCCATGACCCAACAAATAGTAATCCATTGAGGAAGAAGCCACTACTTGCCTAGGCAGCCTATTATACTTTTAGATAGCTCTCATCATTAGTTTTTTCTTACATCAGTTCAGGTTTTCCTCTTTGCATCATCAACCTAACTTTGTGCTTTTGGCAGAATAAAACATGTCTAACATCTCTTCATTTTACTAAAGACTACTCTCTTCCTCTCCTCAAGTCTTTTCTTCTCCAGGCTAAATATATCTAGTTCCTTCCATTGATCCTCATATAGAATAAACTTGAGGTATTTCATCTTGGTTGCCCTCCTGGATGTGATCCAGCTTTTCAGTGCTCTTAAAATACAGTGCCCCAAACTGGGCAGAATGTGTTCTCACTATGATATGGAGCATCACTGTCATCTCTCTAGTTTTGGAATAAGGTTGCATTCATTTTCTTGGCATTCATGTGGCACTGTTGATTCTTACTGAATTTGCAGTCTATTAAAACCCTCAGATCTTTTTCAAATGAGCTGCTATGTATTCCTATTACTTGTACGTATGAAACAGACTTTTTGAACCCAAGACTTTACATTGATACTGTATGTGTAATTCTTAGATTTGGCCCAGCATTATAATCTGCTGAAACTTTTTTGAACCCTGACTCCGTCAGCCAGTATGTTAACTGATGTTCTCAGCTTTGTGCTATCTACAGTTGTGATAGACATGTATGTGTCTTTATCCATGTTATTGATAAAAATTTTAAAGCACAGGACCAATGCCTGAACTCAAGGTGTAGCTCTAGTAAAATGTATAGTTCGTTTGGAATTAACTTCATCAAAGTCTGCAAAGTTAATAAATGATAGAAAGATTAGCAGGAATGATGAATAACTAATGTTTAAAAAAGAATTAGGCCCTGGTAGTTACTAGTAGGGAAGAGATGCATGGAGTATTGGGGAGCATCAGAATACTAAAAGAATTTCTTTGTGTAGGGTGGATTGGATAAAGAAGCAGATGAATACAAAGTCAGCAGCCAGCTGCCCTGAATTGGATGCAGTAGTTAAGCCTAGGAACAGAGCAGTGAACCACCTAGATAATGCCAGCCCTTTTTTAGCTATTATAAACAAATACAGGATGTATTACAGACTGCTTGATTGTCATCATCCTTTGCAGATTTCACATACCTTCTGGCAGGAAAAAACAACTCTTTCCCTTCTTTTTTTTGATTACTGGGTTGTGTCATAGGACAAAAGGTGATAATTCCATTTTTGTCCCATATTGGTCATTGAAATATTGTGATTTACAGAACCATCTTAGCATGCTGGAAAAATGAACACATTAAGACATTCTTCAAAGAAGACAAAGTAATTGATTGTTACTTGCAACAAATGATGCATAAGCTCTTGCCGGGTTAATGGAGGAATAGTTACTTAATTTTCTGCAAAGGATTGACTGACTGGCAGCAAAATTGATTCTGCAAAGTCCTTTACACCCCAACTGTGAAAGATCAGATACTTACTGCTGTAGCTGAGAGTTTTGAGGACAGTGTGGCATAGTGAAAACCTTAAGAGGGAGGAGAAGAGGGAGCCCTCTGGTCTGGCTTTGGCCATGGAAATGTAAAGTGCCATGAATGTAAGCCATTATGTACACAAGTAGGAAATTATATTCATCTTACATCCTAGTTGTAGCATGACACTGACATGCTTGTTTTCATCTGTTATTTCTACAAAACTGCTTTCCTTCATTGGGAACGTTTGCATCGTCACTAAGTTAGTTAACAAGTATTGATTAAGCCCTTACTTTGTGCCAGGCATTGTGCTAAGTACTGGGGATGCTAGAGAATGAAAGGAAGTCAGTATCCTCACAGAGCTCACATTCTAACTAGGTACATACCAACCATATACAGAAGGTATGGAAGGTAAAGGGAAGGGGGAAGGGAAGGGAAGGAAGACATTGTCAATGGGTGATAACCAGAATGGCCTCTTGCAGAAGATAGGATTTCAGCCGAGCATTGAAGGAAGCCAGGAATACTGAGAGGCAACACTGAGGCAGGGAGAGCCTTCAAGGCATGAGGGACAACTGGGGCAAAAGCACAGAGATGAAAGATTCAGTGTCTTGTTGGAAAGAACATTTGGTAGGACAGATGGGCTATTTGGAAGGGAATTAAAGTAGAAGGGAATTAAAGGTAGGAAGGGGCCAAGTTGTGAAAAGCTTTAAATGACAGGGGACTTTATATTTTATCCTAGAGATAATAGGGAACCACTGGAATATATTGGGGTGGGGAGTGACATGGTCAGATCTGTGATTCAAGAAAATCACTTTGGCCACCGAGTGTTTAATGCTCTGGAGCAGATCATTACAAAGGATCTCTTTTCTCATCCCAGTTGTGTACTAATAGAAGGCACTTATTTTCAAAGAAGTCAGGGTACTTCCTGAGGAAATGTGATGTTAGTAACTTTCTTATACCTAATGACAAGTGCTGTTTTCATTTTGATAATGGATTTTGATAGAGTGGTGACATTTGGGTGATGGATGACTTTCTCACATGATTTTTCTTTTCTGATACACTGACATGCACAATTTTTTTTTATGAACTAGCTGTAAGCCAGATGACTCATAAGTGTATTTTATATAAATGCACATTATTGGTTTGATTAAAGGCTTCTTCCTATATTATACATTTGCATTCCCGAGGTCAGTGAGGAGTGTTTAGCTTTCCAGCCTGTGGTTGCTTACCTTCCCTGGTATAAAACTCAAAGCTTTATTCAATGCCACAGCTAAAATGTCTTTTTATTGGTTAAAATCCTCTAGTATAGAATGTCTTACAATTCTTGACAGTGCTGTCTTCCAAACTCATAATTTCAAAAAATGTCACCATGTTAAATAATTCCTATAAAGTGAATTTAATACAAGAACAATGCCAAAAGTGGAGCTAGGAAGGTGGATGTAGGTCATGATGGTTCAAGCTCTAAATAAGAAAATACTGTTTAATTTGCTTAAATAACTGATACTGAGATACCTATTTTTATTGTTGTTACTAAGAACAACAATAATAAATAATTGAGAATTTTGTGGCTTTGGAGGGTTAGAAAAGTGCTTTACATATATTATCTCATTTAATCCTTACACCCTGTGAGTTAAGTGTAACAGCTATTTATTATCCCCATTTTGAAAATGAGGGAAGTGAGACTGAGAGTAGATAAATGGCTTGCCTAGGATCACATCTCCAGTAAATGCCTGGGGAAGGAAGCGAACCCAGATCTTCCTGACTCCAAGTCCAGCACTCTAATCATTGCACCTTGCTATCACTTTTGCTAGTCAGGATAACCTATGGGAAACTGAAATTTCAGCTCATTGATATAAATTAGATATAAACATTATATAAATTAGACCTTGTAATAAAATACAAATACCTCTACCAGCAGTTCTCAACCTGTGGGTTATGTTCAATTTGTAACAATGAAAATACATCCTGCATATCAGATAGATTCATAACAGTAACAAAACTACAGTTATGAAGTAGCAACGAAAATAATTTTATGGTTGGGGGTTACCACAACATGAGGAGCTGTTTTAAAGGGTCGCATCATTAGGAAGGTTGAGAACCACTGCTATAGATCATAATATCTCTGTAATAGGAAGCTTGATTCATCATCAGCCATCTTGAGTTGTGCCTGATCATTCCATTGATTGTAGTTTTTAAATTCACAGTTGCTTTTCTTTACAATGTTGTATAACTTGTTCTCCTAGTTCTGCTCAGTTTACATCAGTTCATCATTCCAGGTTTCTCTGAATTCATTCCTTTTGTCATTTCATGATAGGTCCCATTATAATTCTATTATATTCATTGGCCACAGTTTGTTCAGCCGTTTCTTAAACTGATAAGCGCACAAACTTTGTTTCTACTTCTTTGCTACAGAAAAAGGTGCTTTTATAAATATTTTGTACGTATAAATCCTTTCCTTCTTTCTCTGATCTTCTTTTTGTATATAAAGTGGTCTCACTGGGAATATATATTTTGGTGACTTTTTGGGTAGAGTTCAGAATTGTTTCAAGGATATTTGGTCTACTTCAAACTTCCACCAATAGTGCATTATTTTGCCTATCTTTCCAAATCCCCTCTAACAATGGTCATTTTCCCATTTTATCATCTTTGCTAATTTTGTGAGTATGAAGTAGAAACCCAAGAGTTGTTTTAATATTAATTTCTCTTATCATTAGTGATTTGGAACATTTTTTTGTGTACTTGATGGCTTACCTTTCTTCCCTTGAGGTTTGTCTGTGCTAGACAAAGATGTCCTTGGACCAACTATCTATTAGGGAATTTTTTTTTTCTCACATATTATAACAATTCTCTACATATCTTAGAGATCAAACCTTTATCCAAGATATTTGCTACAAAGATTTTTTTTCCCCCCATTTGGCTGTGTCCCTTCTAATTTTAAGTGTATTGATTTTTTTTGTGCAAAAAGAAATTTCAGTTTTATGTAATGTTTTATTTTCTATGAGATAACCATATAAACCTTCTCTATCTCTTAGGTTGGCTAAGAAATCTTCCCTTATCCCTAGTTCTGAAAGCTTTCCTGCTCATCTGTGTTTCTGATATGTCCTTTTATATCTAGGACTTGTATCTATTTGCTTATTTGCTACATAATATAAAATGTTGGTATCATTTCTGCCAGGCTGCTTCTCAACTTTCCCAGAATTTTTTGTGAATTAGTAAATTCTTATCCCAGTAATTGGAATCCTTGGGATTATTAAACAGTATGCTGCTATGTTCATTGATTGTTGCTGGATCTGTGTACCTAATCTGTTCCAGTGGCAGCTGGTAGTACAGTGGAGCAATGGACATGGTGTCAAGACTTCAGACTTTTACTAGGAAGTTATGTGATCTGGGGCCAATCATTTAACCTCTGTTTGCCTCAGTTTCCTCAACTGTAAAATGGGGATGAAAATAGCATCTACCTTACAGGGTTATTGTGAAGATCAGATGAGATAGTATTTGTAAGAAGTGCTTAGAACAGTACCTAACATATAGTAGGTACTACATATATAGATATAGATATATGCATATTACCTTCCCTTCCCATTAATCAACTTCTGTTTTTTAATCAGTACCAAATAGTTATGATGATTACTGCTTGTAATCTAATTTGAAATCGAGTACTGCTAGACTCCTTTTCTTCCTGCTTATTTTCACTATTTTCTTTTAAGTTCCTGGTTTTTTGTTCCTCCACATAAATATTATTATTTTCTAGCTCAATTAAAAGTTATTTGGTAGTCTGATATGACACCATCTCTAAGTTAATTTTAGATAGTATTGTCATTTTTGTTACATGGACATAGTCCAACTATGAGCAGTTAATATTTCTCTAATTATTTAGGTCTGTCTTTATTTCTGTAAAGAGTGTTTTGTAGTTAAGTTTATATAATCCCTATGTGTATCTTGGTAACTGGACTCCAAACTTGTATAGTTAACTTTGACTGGAATTTCTTTCTATTTCTTTTTGCTAAATCTTGTTCGGAATATAAAGAAAGGTTGATGCTTTTTGTTAATTTGTTTTATATCTTGCTCCTTTACTGAAGTTATTATTTCAGTTAACTTTTTAGTTGACCGCCTAAGGTTCTCTAAACCATCATGTCATTTCAAAAACTGATCATTTTATTTCCTCTTTGTTGGCTAGTGTTTATTAAAAACAAAAGTTGGAATGGAAATGTTTCCCAGAGAAAATGAATGATCTCTCTTTATGCTTATAGATGTAATCATGGCTTCCTATTAGCTATCAAGCTTTACTTTGAGTCCTAACGTATTGGGAATTCAAAGTGAATCTTGCTTAGTACTAAGGATTTGATATACTGCTATTTACTTTCTGACCTCCGATTAAAAACATATGTCTGAAAGCCTTTGTAGTTGTAATAGAATATTTACACAGTATTACAGATTTAAACTGCAGCTGCGTCAGTGTTCAAGAAATGTACATATGCCCTTAGATATTTGATTTCAAAGAACTTTAATTCAACAGGGCTGTAGAGACTATGCTAAGACACAGATGTCAAGATGGGAAGTATAATACTGGCATCCATATTTTATTAAGGTATAATTTAAAATGTAGCATTATTATTATAGATGATCTGTATTATAAATGGGCGCGCGCACGTGTGTGTGTGTGTGTGTGTGTGTGTGTGTGTGTGTGTGTGTATTTGTTTGGGAGTATGACTTTGGACCAGAATGGTTACCGAGGATGCTTAAGAAGCTATTCACTTCCTAGTGTGAGGCTGCCAACCAGGTATCAGTAGGTGAAGGGCCACTGAGGGCCCTCTTACTTGGTAGCTACATGTACATTCTCAGAAATTGACTGAAAATCATGCTTCCCTTTTTTCCTGTCTGATATCAGCTTCAGTTCAGTGGTACCTCACTCTCCTTTTTCTCCCTCTGCATTAAAGCTAATGAAAGATGGTTCTATATTTTCTATTTTTCACTCTTTTTTCTCTTAACACTACATGGAATTCTGAAGACATAAAAGCATATTGACCAACCCAAAATAATTTTTTTAGATTTTGGTTTATTTTTTAAATACTGACAAAATATTTGGAATGCTGCTGTAAATTTATGCGTTTGAAATCAAGTGTTGCATTACCATTTAAAGTGAAATGCGTTTTTATCACCATGAAAATACAAAGAGTATATCAGAGGATCAAAATTCTGTAGTTTATTATCATACCTCCAAAAATTTTTTCTTCCATCAGGCATTATTTATGCCTATGTTATCTCTTTTCATATTTGTCATTGAGCTGTTCATATGTGATTCTTTTTTTTAACTCAAAATTGTTGATAGAAGTGACATTTCATATTATTTGTTATCTGCCTCTCTGATGCATTAATGTTGGACAGAACATTATGATTAAAGATTTACATGTACACTTCAAGTAATCTGGTTTTGAAGATAGGGAAGGGTAGTAGCTAATAACTGAGTGATACCAGATTATTAACAGGTCATATTGAAATGAACTGTTTATTAGTTTCAGTTGTATAATGTGAAGCCAATGCTTACTTGAGTTTCCAGTAAGGAAACTATGCCATTTTTTAAACCATAGGGAAGCATGATTCAATGATTTAGTTTGTCAGATACAAACTGTAGCCTTAAGATTTCCAAAAAAAGAGAAAGGTCCATCAATGAGTTAACTTCCTATTTTGTTAACTAGTGGCTCCTTTTTGGTTTTCTCATCAATTTATGCTTCTGTACTTACAGAGCTTGGACTCCTCAACCAGATTTTTGTGTGTTTTTCCCCTTTTATTTTTATAGCTTCCAAAATCTAACATTCGGAGATTAGCTGTGTTCAGAAATTGGGGGAGTTGGGTCCAGTACAGGCAAATACCACAGTAACTGATATTGTATGACTGTGTTTTCCCACAATAAAAGCATTTAGATTGACTCATTTTACGACAGTGGGAATGGAAGAAAGCTGAATTTCTTTCCTGTTCGTGTTTCTTTTGTAAAGAATGTCCCAAAAGGATACCATTGCAATGAACTCAATAACACTATAAATAAAGATATTTCAAGGCCATCTGGAATAAACAAGATACATTAGAGAAGTGCTTGGAGCCTAGATTAACTAGAAGTGTTCATACATGTGTGTCAGACCAATAGACAGACAGATACTTATATCTCTTCTCTCTCTTGTGTTTTTCTGTCAGAAAAAAAGGTTATGCTTTAAAAAGAGAGCTGTTCTATGAAACTAAAAAATTAGACATTCATTCAAATATTGTGTTGTATAATCCAAGCTGTAATGGACTGATTACAGATCATATCATTTTGATCTCCATCTCTTATTCTTTTCAGATAACAGCGATTTAATTGCTTGTACAGTGATTACAAAAGATGGAGGTCTCGTTCAGCGCTTTCTAGCTGTGGATATTTATCAGATGAGTTTGGTGGAGCCAGATGTTGCAAGACTAGGGTGGGGAGTAGTCAAGTTTGCAGGTCTCTTGCAGGTAAGGTGTCAGAAAGTTCTGAAAATACTCTTATGTATCTTGTGATTCAGTTAGGAGGAATCTAAAAGGAGATCTAATTTAACCTCGCAGTTAATATAGAAATGCCTCATAGAACATCATTGTAGTCTTTGTTGGGATACAGTCAGTGTTATTAATGACTTAGAAGGCAGTTCTTGTACTTCACATAGCTTTAGTTGTTAACTAAAACATGACTCCTTTTAATTTCTACCCATTGATTCTAGTTTTGTACTCTGGAGCTGCAAAAAAAAAGTATTACACACAATAGCATTTCAGATATTTGAAGATCAGTATCAAACCTAAGTCTTTTCCAAACTAACTCTTTTTTTCTTCTAAAAATAGCTGAAATTTTGCACTAGAACAATTTCCAGGTTTTTTAGTTTCACATGTTCTTCTAAGACGCTTTTTGTTCGTTTTTCAGATTTCACAGGTATGCATCATTTACCACACAAATAGTTACCTCTGATGCATCATTCTTAATTAATAGGTTACAAAATATTTGGATAGGTCTGATACAGTCTATGATAATTCATGATTTGGACTTTAGTTCATTATCTCAGGTTTCTCAGTATTAAAGAATCTTTGAAACATAGCTTTTCTGTTAAAAGATTATAAACATATCTATTTAGCTGACATCTACCTAGCACTTTAAGGTTTTCCAAGCATTTTACAGACATTCAAGTTTAGATCAGGTTTTTTATTTGTTGATTGGAGCATGGTTAATCACCAGACTTAGAGTGTTGTCTGCTACTGTCACCTTCAGAATCATCAGATTTGCTAATACATATATAATAATTATACATAATAAAAATACATAATAATTCCACTTTTGTGTGGTGTAGCTCTTGGCTTAGATCATCCACCTCCTGTTGGACGTAATCTTGTTTGGGAGGGTTAAAAATGATTCTGAATTTGGCATCAGGATCCAAGTTTTGAGTTCAGATTCTCGCCTTACCAGGTTTGTGACCTTGGAGATGTCAAGTCCTTTGACCTCCCTGAGCTTCATTTAACTCATCTATTTAATAGTAATAACAACATTTGCATTACCAACCTCACAGAAATGTGAGAAAAATACTTTGTTAAATATAAAGCTCTATATACTTCTTACCACCTCTCAACCTGAGAGCCTTGTTTTTTCTGGAAGGAGGTATTGCCAGGCTATAGAAAGAGCCCAACAAGCCTGGGTTCTAATCTTTGCTCTGTCATTGATGAGACCTATGGAAAATCCCATTCTACCTCTCTCAGCTTCTGTTTTCTTATCTGTCAAATAAAGGGTTTGAACTTGATGTTCTCTAAGGTCCCTTCTTGCTCTAAAAGTTATGCTCCCTATGAAAGTAAAGAAAAACTGTTTTCAGTTTGATTCTCTCTGGCTTTTCCTGAGGCCTGTTTGCTGCATCAGCCGTCAGACAGTCTTAACCACTTGAAAGGACTTTGTCCTTGTTTTAAACGAGGGATGGGAATGGTGAGACAGAATAGCTCTATAATGTGGTAGGCTATTTTGAAACTAATATTTTGTGAGAAAGATCATGCAGGATTGTGTACTATAACTTCTTGAGGAGAACTGGTGTTTTTTTAGTTATTTTATTACATCTGATTATGTATAGTATCCAGAAGTTCTTTCTCTGACTTTGCTCGCTCACATCTTAGACGTGGAAAGGTAGGTTTGTCTTTTACCGATTGAATAAGCATTCACGGTTTTGACATTTTTCAGAATTGTTTCCTAAGAGCTGATTGGATCTTAGGGCCCTTTGAGATGCTACCATATTATGAACTTAATTGGATTACTTTTTTTTCTACAGGATATGCAGGTGACTGGAGTAGAAGAAGATAGTAGAGCTCTGAACATTATCATCCACAAGCCTGCTTCTAGCCCCCATTCTAAACCTTTCCCCATTCTCCAAGCTACATTTGTATTTTCTGATAATATCCGCTGTATCATTGCAAAACAGCGCTTAGCAAAAGGTCGTATCCAGGCCCGGCGTATGAAGATGCAGCGGATAGCTGGTGAGTAGATTCATCACCTGCAGATTTTTCTAGTTTCCTTTTGATAACAATGAATTCCCTCTCCTGACACAGCAGAGTTCTGTGATGTATTGAAACTGCTGATTTGCTGTAGTTGAAGATAGTGTACTTTTTAAATGAGACAGCAAATTCAAGTTAGTAGTAAATTTTTTATTTCTGCTTATTTATAGAATGGAGAGATGACAATCAAAATTTCCAATAAATTTCTATTGCCATAGGTGATCTTTCTGAGATGTGGAGGAAAAGCTTACATTTCCTCTCTGCTTAAGCTCAAGATGAGCAATTAGGACACTGATTTATAAATGTAAATTGGTTAAAAATTATTTTTCATCTGGATAGATTAGAGGAAATAGCCTCCATATCAAAACTAATTTATCCAAGTACTTATCTGCTACTGAATGGTGAAAGAAATTCTTAGGAGATATTCCCCCTGTTTATAAAGTTCTTTATTAAAGGCAGTGTACCTTAATGGGTGCAGAACTAGTTTCAAAGTCAGGAAGACCTAGGTTCAAGTTCTGCCTCTGACACATAAGATCATAAATCAAGATCTGAAAAGACCTTAGAGATCATCTAGTCCAAACCCCTCATTCTATAGATCAGAAAACTGAGCCCCGAGGACTTGACCAAGATCACCCAGCTAAAAAGCATCAGAAGCTAGATTTGAACCTAGGTCATCTGACTAGAGCTCTGTGTTTTTTCCATTAGACCATATTTTCCTGACTCAGGATAAGTAACTTGACTTCTCAATGTCCCAGGCAACTTTCTAGGACTATGGGTTACAGAAGAGTTACAGAGATCTGTCTTAGGGAAGGGGCTTTTCTTCATCTGTTCCCTACGTTTATAAAATGAGAGACCTGGTTCTTCTTAATTCTCTCCTTAATTATTTACATTCTGTGAAGAAAATACACTTTTTTTGTGTTAAAAAAAACTTTTTCAAAATTTGGGACATTTGGTGATTCCTAAAGTAACCACAGTATATATTTTGGTAAGTCTTTGAAGTAGGCTTCCAACTTCAGTTTTTCTCAAGTTGTCCAATCATCTTTCAGTTCAAGAACAAATGAGTTTTGCAGTACAGTTGTTTGACTGTTTTAAGCCTACCTAGCAGTGCTTTCACAAAATAATTCCCTGAAAATTAAAAAAAAAAGCAACTTTTTTAGGGTCTAGGTTTATGAATATTCATAGATTTAGTTATTTACTAGGGTTCACTATCATTCTCACTTATTTTATTAATCTTCTGTTCTGTTGAGTGCTTCTGTCATCTTATTTTCCATTTAACTAAAACTTGGCTTACAAAATCATTACAGAAGCATTTTGTAATGCAAGAAATTACTTAAATCGTTCAATCCTTTCTTTTAAGATTTATTCTGAGAGAATTTTCTCCTCTTTAAAGTAATTTCTTACAGCTGGCTCAACGGTAAAAATATTTCATTTTAAAATTGGGAATTATGTTGTAAAGTGGCTGTTAGAACTTATACCATAGGGTATTTTAAAAATTGATTTTTAAAATTCTAACAGCTTTGATTTATAGTAAGATTTATTAATGGAAGTGGAGATTAGCAATTTTGGCATATATAATTTTAGAGCTGAATATGTGGTCAATGCCTTGGGGATTGAAATGTAAAAAGTACTTGAGACTTTGGAAATAAGGCCTTTTATGTTCACAGGTCAAGAAAAATCCATAGGAGTGAGTCCAAGAAGAGTCTGAACTAGCACCCAGGTCTCTAGATTCTCAGGCTATTGTGCCATTCATTAGTATATATTCATATAATTAGTATAGTGGAAAGTCTCCACTTAATGGTTGTGTGAGCCTTGGCAATTGATTAGTTTTTCTGTACCTCAAGGATTTTTTTGTCTTGTCTTGTTTTTGTCTTTTTTGAGTGGAGCTAATAATACTTGCACTACCTACCTCATAAGGTTATAGTGAGGAAAGTAGTTTGTAAACTTCAAAGCACTATTAAAATGTAAATTGTTACTCTTATTATTACAAGAGTTAATTAAGTATTATGTTAGATTGTATTATGTTAATTGAAAGTTTTTGTGGCATATCAAAATGACCAGAATATGCCTTGGTTAATAGATGCTCCATCTCAACTCATCTCCAGCTCATAATCAAATGCTGTGTTATTTAAATCTAGCACTCCTGGACCTTCCAATCCAGCCTTCAACAGAAGTCTTGGGGTTTGCACTTAATGCTTCAACTTCAAGCCAGCACCTGCCTTTCCGATTCTATGAACAGTCTCGCCGTGGCAGCAGTGATCCAACTGTGCAGCGTTCTGTTTTTGCATCCGTTGACAAGGTACCAGGTAAGCCTAGCCTACCACTCATATGTAGCTTGCTATTCACCCTCCTGTTGAAGCATGGAACCTTCTTCCCTATCCTCCCCCTTAACTTTTCCCCTCCACAGTTGTAGGCTGCAGATTTTCATCCTCATTAAGCTTTTTCACCTTAAAAATGGAGCTGGTTTTGCAGTGTTCTTTCTTTTAAAATCTCTAAAGATATGATACCAGGCTAAACTAAAGGCACAAAAATAAGTCTTGGCTTTATTTTTAGTTTAGTTTTCCAGGGCATTTCTGGGGTATGTAGAAAAACTTCTTAGAATTAAGACCAAGAGATTTCTTGGAAATTTCTTGGAAATACTTAAATTAGTACTAATAAAGTTGTGGTAGAGTAGTTTCCGTCCTGGTGCAAGATGACTAGAAAGAGATAGTGTGTGTGGTCAGCGTTCTCACCCCATTGAAGAAGTGATACTTAAGAAAAATGTCCTACTATCAACGTTGTGGGTTTTATTTCATTCCATCTCTGAAAATCTTTTCCCACCAAAATGCATATGCTAGGGGATATTTAGGGTGGAGAAGAGGCAATTGGAGGGGAGATATAGATCATGATTACTCTTCAAGAATGTGGAAGACTGTTATGTGGTACAGAGATTAAACTTGCTTTTCTGTATCCTAGAAGGCAGAACAAGGAACAGTAGGTAGAAGTTGTAGAGAGACAACTTTAAGCTTGACTCAAGGTAAAACTGTCCAACAGAGCTGTTCCCAAGTGTAATGGTCTGGCCTGCGGTGCAAGAGTCCCCTCAGGTCCTTCATCAAGATTGAATGGTCACCCGTCAAGGTTGTAATTACTGTTCAAGTATGGATTAGACTGGATAACTTTTGAGGTCCTTTCCAGCCCTGTGGTTCTGTGATGTGTGTGTGTGTGTGTGTGTGTGTGTGTGTGTGTGTATGTGTAGAAGATTTAACTTAAGAAAGTAACATAGATTGCTTCAGTGATAGAAAAATAGGCTTTGTGACCTACTATTTTAACATTTTTACTTAAAATAAACCCATAAATACATTGGATTCCTAGACAAAGTCCTTTTCTGTTTGTCATAAAACTTCATAAAACAAACCAAACACCTAGGCACAGTGAATTTAAGAGCAAATGTGGGACCATGAAAAGAATACTTGGTTTGGAGTAAGAATTGGGTTCGAGTCTTTGGCTTTACTCCTTACTACTTTTGTGACCTTGGACAAGTCATTTAACCTCTTTGGGGCTCATTTTTTCTCTTTTCAAAAATAGGTTTGGAGTAGGTGATCTCTTCCAACTGTAAATCTGTGATCCTGTGAATTTCCCTGTGTATTCAGGACTTAAATTAGAATATCCTACTATTACAATTTCAGTCTGTTCTGAAGTGTTTTTTGATTTAAGACAGTTTAAATTTTTATCTGTGTGTTTTTTCAAGATTATCCTTCCTCCACCCCCAGTATCTTTCACAGGCCCACAGTAAAGAGGATCTAAGATTGGCTTGTCATTTATGACTATATCCCTTTATTAGGCATCAAATAGAGATATCAGTGTTTTCCCTTTATTGCCATTCAGAAGTCTAGAGTATTGTTTTGAAAAGGAATCATAAAATCTTATATTTCATAGAGATCCATAATAAATGATTTCTTAACTATCTAGATATGTTTAACATGGTTTGGCATAGTATGACTTAGGAAGTTTACCTTCCCCTAGCATGCAACATGGCATAGGAAAAAGGAAAAGGTCAAAGAGATTTTGTAAATTTCTTTTAATCCATTGGAACTTCTTTTAGCTCCAGAAAAATGTGCATAATTTTTTTTCATTTAGATAACATGCTTTTTTTTTTTTTTTTTAAACACTTGCAAGCCAACTTACTGCTTTCTTTTGCCTGTCTTGCCAGCAGCAAGATGGCACTATGGTGCACAAAGCTCAGGACCTGGAGGCAGCAAGACCTGAGTTCAAAACCAGCTTTGGACACTTAATAACTTTGTAATCCAGATCAAATCACTTTACCTCTCTGCCTCATTTTCCTCATTTATAAAATGGGAATAATAGCAACTATGTCCTTGAATTGCTGTAAGGATAAAATGAGATTCATATTTGTAAAGCACGGTAGGCAGGCCCCTAGCAGTACAAATGGTGGCTCTGCTAGCATGCCTCTCTTTTCCTCTTCAGTGGAAGCATAGGTTCTTTACTATAGCCCCTCCTTTGTTAGGGGTTTCTGAAGGAAACTTAGCAATTAGATTTGGCCAACTGGGGATAATTGATAAGATTTTCTGATTTTCATTCTCTTTTGTCAGCTTTTCCCCAAGCCTCCTGGATAAAGCTGCACACAATAGGGAAAATATCACCTTGGCTGTTAAAAGTACAGGTTTGCAAACATCCCTTGGCTCAGGATGTTGGCTATTCCCCAAAGACAAGGGTAGGGTTACCGAATCTTTTTAATAGTGTGCATAACAAAAGATGAGTCAGATAAATCACAGTTAGTGAGGATAGCATTCCTTTAAGGACATATGAGCCAGGTCTTAGATGTCTTATCTGTTGAGACACCTAGGAGAATCAAGAAATTCCCAGTTTGACCACTGGTTTGATCCACATTGATTACCAATAGAAGTCTGAGCAAAAAAAATAATCTTATGAGTTTAATTATTGTTTTACTCCTTAGTTCATTAAACAGAGGGTCAGCAACAAGATTAAAGTAATGAACTTGGTGTCTTTAAATAGTTTATGGAAAGATTGAGGAAACAAACAAGTATTTAAGCTTCTGCTGTATCCCAGGCTCTGCTAAATGCTGGAATAAGGAGAGATATGCTGAATAGGCTTTAATTTCACTATTGAAAGCTTAATTCTTATTATTTCAGAAGTATGAGTAGAAATTCCAAGGAACAAATGACACGTGGGAGCTGGAGTGGTGGGTAGATAATTAGCATAAAAAAGCAAGACATAGATTTTTCTAACTGAAATCTGTTGCTGATACTGCATTTTAATTGTTTCAACTAGTTGTTTATTCCGTAGTAGACATTCCACATCCAGACTTCCTCAAAGGAATATAATAGCTTCATTCCCCTTTCCATACTAATAAGAAAAAGTACATATGGCTACTTGGGATATTTTTTGCTGCTCTCTCAGAATAATTTACGAGGATGACATATTGAAAATATGTTAATTCAAAGTACCCCAGTATTACGATTATTTTCCCAGTTATGCTAGTACATATAATTCCATATCATTTTTGTCCCCTCCCTACTGGGATAAGAATCATTCCTTAACTAAATTATGTTCTTTATATTTCTTTTGAGAAGCAGATGAGCCAGAATTTTGATGGGAATTAATTAGGTAACTAGCCATGTAGCATCTAGGTTTTTGTGTATAAACATTTTACTTTATTTTCTTGTCCTGTTAGACTACTATGAATCTGAAGATAATATACATGATGTGGATAAATTAAAACTCTTGAGAAAGGCAAAAGGGCATTTAGAAGTTTAACCCACCTATATTTAAGGCTAGAGATAAAGATCTTATACCACAGACTCAGATTAGACACAATTTACAGATGTATCTAAGAACCGAAGAGACTCAAATAACTGAAGTTGGCAATCTCTTATAAAAACTGAATGAACTGGATTCCCTCAAAGCAAAAGTAACCCCTGTAAAATAAGTTACTTTGAATAGTTGTATTCTCTCTTAATCATGTAGGAAACCAGAGTTAAAATTTATTCTTTGTTTACTCAGAGACTAAAAGTTTCTTAGAAGTGCCTATCCTTCCCTACGGGCTGTTTATACTCAGAAAATCTCTTTCAGTATACCAATATTATTCCTCTTCCAACATTGGCCATTCCTGAATTGCACTACCACCCCAACCCCTTCTTGGAATCTCTTATCTCCTTCAAAACTACTGGAGTGCTACTTTCTGTATGAAGCTTTTCCTGATCCCTCTCCCCGCTTTGCTGCTAGCTCCTTCCCCACCCCCCTACCAAAAAAAAATTACCACTTATTTATTGTACTGAGTGTCCTAAAAGTCTTAGTCTTTATCTTGGTCTTTAAGATATTAAAGTTTTTTTGTTAATTTTATTAATTTGTTAATTAATTTTGTGAATAATTTTTATTATTTCCAGATTCACATTCTCTCCTCCCACCCTACACTGGGAGAAAAAAATCAAGCCTGTTACAAACATGTATAGTCAAACAAAATAAATTCACACACATGCATGCACATGTACGCATGCACTATATACCCCTTTCAGTCTATACTGTGTCTGTTAACTCTTTAACTGGAAGTGGGGAGCATGTTTCATTATGAGTCCTCTGGAAATATGGTTGTCATTGAATTAATAAAATTTTCAAAATCTTTCATAGTTGTACATCTTTACAGCATTATTGCTGTATAAATCATTCTCCTGGTTTTGCTTACTTTACTTTGCATCAGTTTCTGTAAGTCTTCCCAGATTTCTCTGAAACCATCCCCTTCATCATTTCTTACAGCACGGTAGTATTCTATCACATCAACTATTCCTCAATTATTGGGTTCCCCCTCAGTTTCTAATTCTTTGCCACCACAAAAAGAGCCGCTATAGTTTTGTACATGTGGATCCATTTCCTCTTTCTTTGATCTCTTTGGCACATAGACCTGGGATGTGTACCATTTAATAGCTTTTGAGGCATAGTTCCAAATGGAAGCTATTAAAGCTTAAAACTACATTATAACTTTGAGGACATTGTGTGTGTATGTCTTTGTATGTGTACACACACAGACTGACACGTGTATGCTCATGTTTTCTCCACTGACCTGACAGTATGTAAGTTTTTTGAGGGCAAATTTGTTTCTTTTTTGTCCTTGAATGCCTAAAGCCTAGCCCAGTTTGTGGTACATAATAAGTACTTAATAAATACTCATTGATTGATTTGTTAGTTTCAGTAGACATTTATTTGTATTCAGGTGATATTGAGAGAGGAAAAGGGTGGCAGTAATTAACTAATGTATCTTATGGATTGCTTGTGTGTTTGGGGTACTTTCTTGGGGCAGGAGGAAGCTTTATAACCTCGAGAAGTATATAATTCCATAGATTTCTAGAACCATATAATTCCTTTAAAAATATCAGTGTTTAGTAACTATTTCTGTTAAATTAGTGTTCACTTTCACACTGTTGCTTTAAAACAGCAGCAGACGGCATATTTTGTGTTAAATGTCACTCATTTTGGGTAACTGATGAGCTTAAAGGCTTAATGACTTAATTCACCCAGGTGCTGATCATAATCAAGCCTCATAAATTCTGTGACAGCTCCTTTTATATAGTTTGAAGCTGGTAGAGGGGTGTGTGTGTGTGTGTGTGTGTGTGTGTGTGTGTGTGTGTGTGTGTGTGTACATATGCACATGTGCGTGTGGATGTGCTCTTCCTCTTCCTAGCACAGTCTTAAGTTGTGGCATGGGCATTCTCCATCTTTGAATAAACATTTACGTCTCTTGAGAACATGGAGTACTTCCTTTTTCATAGGTGCTATCTTTATCAAAGCAAAATAAACAGGTTGTGTTAGCATCCTGACTTGAAGTATTTAACAGGTGTGTGGAAAAGAAAAGCAGCAAAAGGGGCCGCTGAGCTGCAGAGGAGACATGTAAAGGTGATACTGTATGTGCTACTGGCTAATCAGAGGAGTATGAAGAAGGCCAGTGTTGCTGAAGTCTGTGATGTCTATGGAGGGGAGAAAAAAGTTAAGAAGGCACTTTGATGTGAAGTACTTCAAAACCCAAGCAGAAGATGTTCTATTGGCTCTTCAATGTAATAGGGAGCCGCTGGAGTTCATTAACTTGGGATGGTGACCTGCCCTGTCAGAAGAATGTGTTGATTAACAGGCAGTGGGGATTCTTTGAAGCCTGAGAACCTTAAACTGCTGGTATACTGGATTTTTATCTATTAGACCACTGGGAAACTATTGGTGGTTCAGATGTTAATCCCCCTAGACCAATTAAGTGCTGAAAGCAGTTTATTCCCATTTTAGAGAAAAACTTACTTTTCTACCATTGAAGTCTTCTTAGACCGTGTGTGGTAGATGATAAGAGTCTACTACCATGGATCTCAAAAAGATTAATAAATGTTATACTTACCACAAGGGGAAAAGATAATCTAATGAGATGTGTTATAGATTGCAACCCATTCATACCTGCTCATCTTATGTAGCTAATTCACTCTGTTCCACCCAAAATTAACAGGAAAGGGCCAGGGTTCTTCCCATTCATAGCCCCTTAATGCATTGCACATCCTCCAAGGGCATCTGCCCCAACCACGAGGTGATTTGGGAATAAGGAAGTAAATAATTTGGGAGGAAGGTGTCCATAATTTTCTTTATGGCACCCCAACAGCTGTGGATACCCAGGTTGGAATTAGATTATATAACTGCCCTGAAGGGCTGGCACCACACAGAAGGGGGAAATTTTGAGCTTGCACAACAGTGGAATAGGGTAGAGTGGAGGGGTGTTTGGTTTTAATAGAGAAGGGTTAGGTATTCAGTTTGTTAAAGGCAAGCATTTTTGTGGGGAAGATGAGATTAACTCATTTTCCTACTCTCAGATTGGTTGATCACTTACCTCTTAAAATCATGCTGTGCTCTCCCCCTCCTTCCCCTTTGGAGATCACAATTGTCGTACAGTGGTCTCCAACCTTTTTTGATTGAAAGCTCTATCAATAAAAGATTTTTGAATATGTACCCCCAATATGCATATATTTACAAATTATATACATATTACTATACTAATTATACATATTGTAAAATAGCACAAAAAAATGTTAAAAGGACAAGATAAAGATACTGTGTCATGGAAGTCAAATGTTATTCGTTAATGGTACAAAAAAACCTTTTCGCCTTCACTAAAAATATAATTGTTAATAATGATATGTTAGAGCAGTGTCATTGAATATGTTTCTTATTTTTTAAAATCTTGGTTTAATGCCATTATACAGTAATTTGAAAATGTTTTCAAAGTTTGGTTTA
>CM053590.1:133038708-133069157 GCA_028646515.1 Pseudochirops corinnae
TTTTTTAAAATCTTGGTTTAATGCCATTATACAGTAATTTGAAAATGTTTTCAAAGTTTGGTTTATTTCAATACTTAGTTCTGTTGGTTTTCATAGTTTAAAAAGATGCTTCACAAATTAAATCACAGGTTGTACTTACTAAATAAATTATGTTCATTTTTAAATCTAGGCCATGAGTTATACGAAGATTTTGTTGAAATTTTTTATAATAATTTTGTCTTCCCTGATGTCAGTCATTTGTCTTGCAAATTAGGTATTACGTTTTTATATTTTTAACAAATGAGTCCAAAATCCACTGACGCTCTTCGTTTGGAGAATTTTTAAGCAAGTTAGAAAATTCTGTTTTCAACTTTTTCACATATGTAGATATAAAAGTTTTACAGGTGACACACATGGACTTTAATACCTCTGGTTAAGTGTGAGTACATCAGTATCGAATGCATCAGAGAGATCAAGAAGGATGAGGACTGAGCATCAGCTTCAGCTCTGTCAGTTTCAATTAAGTGAGAAGTCAAGTGTAACAAGAAGTTTTAGAATCTGGAAGACTGAAAAGACAGTGGTTCCTTTGACAGAACTAGGGAAGTTCTGCAGGGCGGCTAGGTGGCTCAGCTCTGGAGTCAGGGGAACCTGAGCTCAAATGAGACCTCAGACACTTAACACTTACTGACCATGTGACCTTGGGCAAGTCACTTAACCCCAATTGCCTTGCTTCCCCCCTCCCCTCAAAAAGCAAAAAAAAGAAAAAGAAGTAGGGAAGTTCATAAAAGAAGTTAACTAGGGAGAAGGGGAGGAATGTAATAGGATCTGATTGTAACCTGTCGATGTCTTCTAATCCCATCAGTTTGTCTGGTGAAAAACAAAAAAGGGAGGGTAAGGAAGAACATTTACCTTTTACCACCTGGACTGTATGTCTGGGTAGCATTAAGTTATAACCACCCTGAGGGACCAGCATCCTGTAGAGGATGGGAGAAGCAGAGAAGCTTAAACAGCCACTGGAGGCCAGTTGGAGGAGGGATTAGAGTGAGAGTGTTATTTGTTGATGGATGAAGTACGTAGTATAGTTGTGTTGGAGACAAGTGCCATGGTTGGTTACCGACCCAGCAAAAGCCCTCTTCCCACCCTCCTACTAGTTACTATTGGGATTCATACCATGAGACCCACTCTAGATATGATTATTCTAAAGAATTAACTTATTCACTGATTTCAAAATCAGTGTAAGCCATTTCATCACAGTAAATGTATATAATAGACTTTTGAAACTGAGTAATCCTTAAGGTTTTTGAACTGCCATATAAAACATGCCTAAATGGAAGCATCTGAATTTGGACCATTTCCTGAATCCTAATTAATAGTCTTGAATACAGATATGTCCTTCATCTGCCCAAATCTGCACAGGGCCATGGACACAGGAGATGCATAATATCTAATTGAATGAAAGGAAACCAGTAGAGATATCATTCAGATCCCATTTTAAAGTAAACCTGAGTAAGCCAAATAATCACAGTGTATCTAAACCACTCCTTGGTTGTCAGTCACTTTTCAGACCACCAGAGAAGTTATAGCATCACAGCACTTAAGCGATAGTATTCCAACCTAAGAAAGGGAATGGAGTCTGGGAGGTTACTTAATTTATAACCAAGAAGTTGCTTAGAAAAGGGGAGTGGACTTCTGGCACAGTTTCTCTGTTTGAATCCCTACACACACATTTTCACAATAGACCATAACAGCACTTGTTCAAATATATAGCCCTCCCCTTTTGAAATGTCCATATGCAAATGAAGTTATTTCCTAAACTAGTTTTTCCTAGGTGGGGGAGGAAGAAAGGAAAAAACATTTCTGTAGAAGTGTTGCTTCATGCTCATGGGCATGCCTGTCTGTTACCAAAGGTGACATCTTTTTCTTTTTTAGAATGGGATTAAGTTGTCGTTTTCCATTGTAACAATTAATCAAATAACTAGAAAGACTTCGTGGATTTTTTGAAGTGTGTTTGGGAAGCAAACGCATTTTAAATAGGCGAAGGCTGGGACCAGAACAAACAGAGCATTCAGTAACCAAAACAGAAACTACCTACCATTTGACATTCACTCTGTCTTGGAACATTCTTGTAACAGGTCAGGGCATAGTAATGTGGTAAGAACCTGTGTTATGCTTTCATTGGAAAAAACAAAAAGTGTAGCATCTTCACAACAGAACTTGGGTTTTTGCTTCTAGGTTCCTCCCAGACTTTTAGTAAGGTACTACTCAGATACCTGATAGTAATATGAATATGACCCTAGGTTCTCAAAGGTTATGCCAAACAGAGAGCAAGCTCTGGCAGGTCCTCCTAATCAGGAAGGTCTTCAAGTATAAGCCATATAATAGATTCTTTCATCTTATCTAGGTTAAGCCTAGCTAAGTTTGGAGAAGTTCTTTGATAGAAGGTTGACCATTAGTTGACTCAGTTTTAGGGACCACAACTGTTAAAGTAGGTGGAATTTGTATCAGTAAAGGGAGTATCTGAATAATCAAAGATATTTTTGAAGTATTCACCCTAAAACTTGGCCCATATTATTCCCTTTCTCTTGGGGTTTGAGAGCTGCTCTTTTGAACTTAGGACCAACAAATCTCTTTATGAAGTTATTACATTCTACTGTAAATAATGACTCCTTGCCAGGCATGGTAGCACACTTTTGTAACCCCTGCTGAAGATAATGGATCTCCTGAACTTATTAGTTCCGAGCTGACAGTAGGTAAAACCAATCTAGTGTCCATATTAAGTCACATACCAATATGGTGAGCCCTCAGGATCAGGGGACCCAACAGGTTCCTTAAGAAGGGATGAACCAACCCATGTTGGAAACAAAACAAGCTCCTATTCTGATCAGTAGTAGAATTGAGTCTTCGTATGACCACTGTGTTTTCCAGCCTGGGATAGATAGGGAGACCCAGTCTTAAAAGGGTAAGAAAAAAAAGGGTCCTTATTGCCTATCTTTATATTTCATTTTATACTTTTCACAAAATTTTCTCATTTAATCTTCACTGAAACTTTGTAAAGTTTTGGGGAGGTGTTGGTATCACCATGTTACAAATTAGGAGACAAAGTCACCGAGAGATTCATTGACTTGACAGAAAGGTCACACAGCTAGTCAACAATGGATCTAAAATATGATTTGAAATCACCTTAACACTCCTAATCTAGTGTTCCTTCCACAGTACCATGTTGTACTGTTCATGAATTAAGTTTAATAACAACTAAACAGAATTGTTAGAATGAAAGAGCTTTATTGAAAACAAGCCTTGGCAGAGATGATGAATGAGGATCTGCAGGTAGCAAAGAGGTACTAAATAAGAGGGAAAAGATTTTGTTGCATGGAATAGAATAGTCAAGCCGACCTGACTTGAAGGTTGCAGGCGCAAATTCACTAGTCTGTGCAAATGTTGCTTCCCATATCCCTAGGCCTCTTTTAAAAAAAAAAATTATTTGGAGCTTTTAAGTGAGTGGCACTTTAGACAATTTTCCTGGAAAGGGAGAAGAGGAAACAATTGTTAGATTCAGGCCTCTGAAAAGAAATAATCTTTTTTTTTAAGACCAATTGCAAAATCAATTTTAGAAAATGGTTTAAAGTCAATCAGTACTAAAGAAAACTCAGTAAACATAACAAATTAGAACATTTGTAGCCATGTCTGTTCAATAATTCCAAATACAATGTTAACCTTGTCATTTTTAGCTTGTAAGAACTATAGTGGCCATGTTTATTGCAATGAGAGTGGTTTGGTTCTAACGGACTTTGCTGCAAACCTTATTTTTTCATCATCATCAGAGCTACCACCCCAGAATTTAACAGATTTGCACCAAGAGTTCCTATCTCATTTCAGTTCTACTAATCATGACTTTATTTTCTCTTTGCAACAGAATTCTTATAGTTGAAGTATCGTTTTCTTTAATCAGAGCTGAAAGCTGTGGTATTTTGAATGAGTGAGAGCTTCTTTTTGTCTTCTAACATATCTACTATTTTGACATCTCTGAAATGACTGAAAAGCCAAAAATTAATCATTTCAAAAGCCCTTTTATAACCAAAAGTATCACTTAATAAGACTGATAAATTTATCATTTTGGAGATTGTTTTGGACATACATAAATATTAATCATAACCCAAAAACCTTTTTTGTATGCACAATAGATATTTTTCTCTTGTCTTTTTTTCCCTAATTTTGTTTTCCATAGTCTCAAATAAAAGTTAATATAGGAAAAAATACAGCCCAAAATGATGGATCATATAATCATTCATTTACCTAGGGCTTTATGGTTTTCAAAGTTCTATGCAGATGAGTTATATGTAAGTATTTTGGCTCATATACATACAACAAAATTACATAAATAAAGTTAGCACTTGTGTTATGACCCATCCAAACACATCTAGCTTTGTCTTTCCTGAAGTAAAGAAACCCTTTGTTTTCCCACCATTCATCATCATTTGTTTGTTTTTACTTGATTAAAGTCCTACAAAAACTCTTTGCAAATAAAGTATTTTTTTGCATTTAGAACCTGGAAAGATGGGAATCAGAAGTTACAAAGCAGGTCTGGAAATAAAGGAGAACTCAGTTTAGGCTGATGTTTTGCATAAGACTGAGAAGTGGCAGTGTATTTCTAGAACTTTAAATGAAAAACCAAGAAGGAAATAGGAGGCAGAATGGATAGCTTTCCATCCTGAAGCATTTCTAAACATGTGGCTTCATTTCTTTGTCTCAAGCATTATGAATTCCCAGAATGCAAGACCTTTTTTGTATTCTGAAATACTTTCCAAAGCCAAACCCGTTTTTAAATTATTTCTTATGTTAGATTGTTCATCCTACTACTGCCTTTTATTACTATGAATTATTGGAAGTTTACTGCATATGTTCAAAAGTTTGGGGCAACAACTTAATTTGTTGTAATGTATAAGAATTTTTATTTCTATCATCTTTCTACAAGTTACTCATCATTGTAAAATTTCAGGTAATCAGATATAATATGATAAGCTTTACTGTTAATATCATAATTATTTTTTACTTAAAAGAATAAAAAACATGCATTCCATTTTTCAGTGACTTAAACTCACTCTGTATTTATTCTAATAATAATAATAACAACAATAATAGCAAGCATTTATGTAGCGCTTTAAGATTACAGAGTGCTTTACAAATATCATTTCACTTGATCCTCACAACCCTTGGAAGTAGGTGCTATTATATTACCCATTTTTATAGATGAGGAAATTGAAGCTGAGCAAGGTTCAGTGGCTTGCCCAGGCTTATATAACTAAGAAGAATGTGAGACTGGATTCTAACTCAGATCTTCCTGACTCCATATCCAGGGTTCCACTTTCCCCACAAATGACTTTGGGCTTTGAAATATCTTGACAGTACCTGTACCTACTGGTCCAAGGACACAGAACATCCCCAGGATAAAGGGAAAAAGATGGAGAAAAGGGAGCAAACTAGAGGTAGCTTTCTAATGAATTTTTTTTCACTATTTTTATGAGTAATTAAATATTTTAGAGGGGGAAATATGTTAACCTTGTAATAGTTTCACAGAGAAATGTAAGGGTTGAAGCGGCAATATAGTAGAAATAATGGAAAGATGTAATCGGTGGACCTGGGTTGTAATTCTGACTCTGATACTTACCTCTGTGGCCTTAGACAAGCCACTTACCCTGTCTAGGTTTGTTTCCTCATCTGTAAAAGGGGTTGAACTACGTAATTGTGAAGGTCTCTCCTAGCTATGGTACTATGAATTCCTTTCATTTTGTGGGAAACTCTGAAGTCCATAGAATGGAGTGTGTGTGTGTGCGCGCGCACATGTGCGCGCACAGAAGTGCTCCTAAGCAATGGCCATATGGATAGGAAGCAGAAACAAAATATCTGGAAAACATATCATTTAAACTCCAAGTCTTTCGACTGGAGAGAGTAGATCATGATTAAAACATTGAATGTTTATTAATTCTTCAAAGTTTAGAATGGAGTAAAAGGTTTGTTTTTTGTTTTTTCAGATTTCCAGTTTAACTCCCAGTGTAAATCTCCCCCAACTCTTGGTAGTCTAGTTTTCATGAAACATTAAGCAAAGTTTTTAGAGACTCTCTCCTTTGTCTTCTCACTTTTCCCGTGACCAAAATAACAAAGGGAAAAGAAACACTTCAGTACACATTCTGTGTTTATAAACCATCCACAACTAACATCTATCACAGTGTCCCCTGATAGGGAAGTACTTACATCATTATAGAACTCTAGGCACAGAGGAATTTGTTAGAAGTATTTAATTTTAGGAGAGAAAAGATTCAAAAGGCCTGTTGTTATGGAGTTTTCTTAGGCTCTGGGCCAACTTGTCCAGGTTTGAAAATTAAGTGCTATAGAGATCAAGTGCAATAAAGAGAATACTTAAGAATGCAAAATCTGGTGTTTACTTTGCTTGTGCTTCTGACAGATGTGTTATGGTCTCTGTTGCCAGTTGTACTATCAACTCTCACAGATTGTTTGTAAGGAAGACACTTCACAAACTCTAAAAAACTGAGTAAAGATTAAGTTATAGTTATTAACATTAACAATCCATTTCTAAGTTTGACTGATTTATATAATAGCATTGAACATTGAATTTTAAAAACTCAGATGGGTTTAGTTCCATAGTACTTTCTCTTCAGAAATTTGTACAGCCAGTCCTCAGAGATCTAGGAAATCTAGAGGAATTCTGGGCTTGTGCCTCAAGGAAACCTTGATTCATAGCTGGACCCAACTGAGCAATTCTTCCTTACATGTCAGAACCAAATTTGAAAACTGTTGTGTGCTGGGGGCTGTGTAAACGATTTTCTCAGCGATGCTGTGAAGGCTAGCTCATAAATCAAGTAGAAAAAAGCGTTGCTCTTGGCTCAAAACTGGAGGTAGTTGTCAAGGCTTCCTTAGACCAGTTGACTTTTGCCCAGTAGGTTGGATTCATCAATAGCTGTGTCTTGTACTGTTTGAAATCCAGTTTGGCTGTTGGCCAGAACTCTTAATTAAAAAAAAAATCGTTGACCTACGATGAAAAAGCTTAAGTGTTATAGAATAGCAGCACTCTTTTAACTATGAATTTGAAAATCTGCTGCTGGCCAATGATGTATTTAGAAGCAGGGTTTTCAAGAGCAGTAATGGAAATATATTTGGCCAGAATCAGGGTAGGCTTTGGATTGATGCGAGTATGTGGACCTTTTTATCCTACTACGTTCAGGAAACTGAAAAAAGGAGCTTTCTGTAAAAGCAAAGTTAAAAGGAAGTTTTTTATGGCACAGAAGCAACCAAAAAAACTGAGAGAAGTAAATAAATTTATTTTAATTTCTTTGAAAGTAATTACTGCAAAATTATCCAATTACTCAGTCAGCATATTTATTAGGTGCCTAATATGTGGCAAGTGCCATGTTGGATGATAGAGACACAAATATAATAAATGAAATAATTTCTACTTGCAAGGACCTCACATTGTGAATTCTTATCAGTTCTTGCCCTGTCTTTAAAACCCTACAAAAGTTAGAAATCCCAGTTCAATAGCTGAGTTTCATCAGGATCTAGTGCAGTGATGGGCTAAGATTCATAAATTGTTAGAGCTAAAAGGAACCTTTGAAACCTCCTGACCAATCCTCTTTTTATATAGGTGACAGAATAGTCAAGGTGAAATGGATTGTTCTTGGTCACATCCAGTTAGTGGCAAAATGGAGCCTCAAAGCCTGACTTCTAGTCTAGCGCTCTCCACTATGCAGTGGTCCCTGACTTTACTTAGTAAGTGTTTTTTTAATTTACTAACCATATAGAATTACATTCAAATAAGGGATTCTCCATAATGTTGAAGACTGTTGTGAGCAGCTTCTTAATTACATAGGAATTGAATGGTGGAGTTTGCTTCCTTTTACTTGAAAGGCATCATTTGTTGACAGCATCAGAATGACAGCATCATTCATGTTGGAGATCTCATTGATGTTGATGGTGAATATTAGGCTATGGGCATTGTATGTAGTCTTTAACCAAGTTAATAGAGAGCTATATAATGCTAATAGTAATATTTGAATACTTGAATAGTCTAGAAGCTCCTTCTTTGATATATACATATTTAATCCTGAAATTTAGCAACATATTGTAAATAGATATTTGAGAAATGAACACAGGCAAAACTCTTGTCAACTAGTGAACTTCCAAGAGTGTACTGGACTTGAATAATAATAATATAGGTTGCCTTAAAGGTATTTTTATGAATGCACAACAATGAGATCTGTACCGAATCATTCTCGTTGGAAGTCCTCAGATTGAGCAAATAAATGGAAGAAATCCTTGCTAATTCTGCTTTAGATTACCTTGGTGCTTTAAAAAGGTCTCTCAGGGAAGTGAAATGTAAAGATGACATGTGTTCAAAGCATCAAAGATCCTGTTTGTGTGTCTCAGTTAGCTTGGTATGCAGTGTGGTTAGACAGAGTAGTATGATGAGAAGTGAGGTAGGCATGGGCTGAGAGAGACTTCCTAGTTGTGTATCTCGTCAAGTCATCTAATCAGAGGTTGTTTTCTCATCTGCAAAATGGTGATAATAATATTTGTAGTGCCTGCCTCATCAGTTCTTTGTGAAGATTCAAATGAAATCACATTTGTACAATACTTTGCTCTATGTAAATATCAGTTATTATAATTATCTCATTTTTCTCATCCTTTTCATTGGATTTCAGATAGAAATGGTCCTGGGACAAGTTACTTGTTTTTCTAATCTTTTATTTCTTCATCTCCATTATTGAAATTAACACTGAGAGATTCAGTGAACAGGATTCACTTAAAATATTGCAGCACAGAGATTTTCCCTAAAGAATAGACTTTTTCGCCGTGTCAAGAAAAGGATTTTGCCCTGTGAGATATATCTGTGCTCAGAAAAAGATAATTTCTACATACTTTAAAAATGAAATTCAGGATATTTTATTATTATCATGTCCTTCTGGAATATGAAAACAGTTGTTAATAGGGTCAGATCCCAAGTCATCTAATGACCCAGATTTAACTGGCAAGGAGGAGTGTGGCTGATAAAACATCCATGTGTATAACAGCTGGAGAACAAATCAGCTGAAAGAACTGTGTAGTGCTATATACCACGAGTGTTCAGACTCTATAATAATATTCCTATCTCCCCTAGAACTTAAAAAATGCTCCTAATATAACTCGAAACTCTGGTTTACAAAACAACCACCACTAGCAATAACATTTCACACTGGCTTGATTGAGCCAAGGCTTGATAGGAAGAACAGTTATTTAGGAAAATGAAAAGTACTCTATGAGGGGCATTAGATCCAGAGCTCTCCTGAACCCTGTGGTCCAAAGTCTCTGCATGAGTCAAATGGATGAAAAGAAAAAATCCCTAGTCTGGTGTATAGTCCAGAGGTTTAGATTAAGACCCATATCATTTCCTGTAATTTAGTACTAGGTCCCTTCACAAGGTTGTAATAAACAGAAGTGTCATAAACTGTATTTCCATTAGTACTTTTTTTGAGAGAGAAAAAAAACAACCTTTTTTTCTCTTTCCTATTTAGTTTATGAGAGAGGGACAGAGACAGAGAGAAATACTGTGTTTGGACAACTGCATGATATGAAATTTGAACTTTTTAAAGCTAAATTATGTTTGAGTGGATCCTTTTATAATCCTTCAAGTCAGTGTTATTACGTACAAATCATAACTAGTTACCAACTTGTCAGGGCCACATAAAAATTCTGGTCTGTTTCAGAAGTTATGTTACCATATTATCTGATTTGCAGACCACGTTAGTCAAAGCCAACTTTTTTGCAGCATTTTCCTAACAGTAATCCAAATTTTTTTTGTAAAAATTGGAAACATTTAATACATTCCATATTAATTTGGAAATCTCGATGAGCTCCAGAAACACCTGGCAGCCTTCCTTTTTCCTAAAACTATTACTCTTCCATTCCTTTTTTTTATTTTGAAGAAGAAACTCTTTTTACTGGTAAAGTAACATTTGTTCCTTTTTCTTTCCTGTAAGTTATGAGATAAGTTCTCATTTCATACCTTTCCAGAAATCTGCTTTGATTGTGGTCTGACCTCAGAATCATGACTTCTGAAAAGAAAAGTCGGCCATTAGAATTACTTCTGTGGCCATTTATTGAGAACTCCCAAAGTATTTTGCAGTTTGTGTTGTGAAATTGAGATAGAAACACAGATGAAAAGCACCTCTTTGTCCAGAACTTGATCCCCATCTATCAGAGACAAGAAAATATCTGAATTTCCAATAGTAAATTTCCCTGAGAATTTTAGCAGATTTTTTATAAGTTAGAATTCTTAGCTCCATCACACTTCTAATAGGTAAACAGGTTTGTGTTTTCGGGAACCTAGTATAGCAGGATTATGCAGTTCCCAGAACCAGTGATGTCCCTAGGCCGTTGTCCTTTACTCTATATTTACCTCTCCTTACTCTGTTGGAGCAGTTTTGTAGGACCACAGGTACTCAATGGACTTTATAAGATGTGGCCCAGCTGCTTTTCCTTAAGACCAATATCACGCCCAAACTATCTCATTTTCTTTCTTTTTCTTTTTTCTTTTTTTGGCCAGGTAGTACATCCTTTAGCAAAAGCCAAACAAATGTTGCAAAAAAGAAGCTGCAGCAAGTTCTGTTTGGGAACCAGGATGTATTTATGTCAAAGGAAGCTCTCATTATTATTTATTAATTGTAAAAGGAAAGAAAAAATAGGGTTTCCTGGAAAAGGATAAAGGTTCAATATGATAAACTCCCGAAAAGCAATAAAAGGCCAAGGAGCTCAGAAAAATAAAGGACAGGGGAGAGTAAAAGAGATGATTTATCAAAGTGGCAAGTGTATTACCAGAGGCAAGGTAAGCAGCTATATTTCATCCTGATTAAGGTACTGGAGGATGGGATTCTGTTTAGATGAGTTAACTTGATCACATTTTATATGTAGAAGCAGCCAAAAGTAATTGGAGCATGAGAGCTTTTAAAGGCCAGAAGCTGTGGATGAGCTGACAATGACAAAAGCAGCTGGAATACCCGGAGGTTTTTTGTTTAATCCCCCAGTATTTTTACTCTCCTAAATGGCTGAGCACCATTATAGCCAAGGAGAGCTCCAATACTGGAAAACACTTTCCTCTGTATTCTCTGTTACCTGAAGGGGAGTAAAATGCATCCTAGTGACTAAAACTTGGTGGTATATCTGGTACCAAGGGATTGTAAATTGTGAAGGCAAATTTATTAATATTTAGGTCATTCTGGGTACTTGAGGAATATCAAACATGTTTGACTTCTCTTTAAAGGCTCAGGGCTCAATGTATTGATATATTACCAGTTCTTCCCAGAAAATTGATCTACTTAGACTCCATATCTTGGAACCACATTTTAAAGTTTCTGAGTGTCTTGGGTTGCTCTTAGACTACAATAGCAGAGTACTAAATATGAAGGTTTGATTTCAGTTTTAGAATTTGTGTTGTTTTGTTTTGTTTTCAATCAGGGTACTTTAGAGTTGCATTTGTCTTGGCTTTTCCATATAAATTAGTTTTTAAAAGGTGAGTTTTCTAACAGGCACTGATGTTTTTATTTTATTCATGCTAAATGTAGATAAGGTGCAAGGTCACAACAAAAAAGATATCATAGCTTGAATTCCTATTAGGAATGGTTTTTGTGAAACTGCATACAAGTATAAAGATTTTAGGAATGTCGGCTCTTGGATGTCAGGCATTAAATCAGTCACTGAAATTTCACTCATAGGGCAACTTGCCAAGTTATACCAAGAAAGAAGTAAGTTGTGTGATTTAGTTCAGTCAGTAAAGCACAGTAGTCTACATCATTCCACTACTGAAAGGCAATCAAATAATGAACAATCAGCCACTTTGGGGTGGGGGTAGGAGACTTATAAAAAGCAAATCATAGTAAGCAAACCTGATTACGTTTATGGATAGAATTTCAGATCTGTGAATGAACAAACACTGTAAATGGAGTATTGTTATTGAAGGGAACTTCAGCAAAGCAGCAGCAAAAAAATCATTTAGGAAATTGAAGATTGTGAAAGAAAGTTAAAGGGTGTGGGGGTGTGTGTGTGTGTGTGTGTGTGTGTGTGTGTGTGTGTGTGTACACATTCTGGCAGAATGTGAAGTGAAGAGTAGAATCATCAAGGAAAAGGATGGATTAGCTTGCTGGGTTCATTCTGGTGGTAAAAGAGAGTAGCAGGATGAAGGGAAGGATAAATTTAGACTTCACTTCAAAGGAAAACATCGATCTCAGATGTGGTGCTGCCTTTTAAAGGAAACTCGAAGCAAGGGCAGTCATTTGGGACATTTTTACTTGAATGGATAAAAGCCTAGGAAAAATTAATGATTGCAACCATCTTGTTCTGTTAGGAAGTCTAGTAAGAATCTTCCTTTGGGGAAATTTCTTTATGCATAATGATGAATATTTTCCCATTCCCAAGAACAAGGTGCTTGCTGCTCTTTTTCCCCAGGAAAGATTTTATATTTTTATTTTTAATCCTAAATCCTTCTCTTGGGTGGTGGGTAGGAGGGGGAGGAATACAACCTTTTCCTGGATGTTTAGTTGGCCACAGATTGACATTTCTGGACACCACTTGGTTAAATGTGTTACATATGTGCAAAAGAGTCTTCTGGCAGTAATCCCCATTCTGTATTAGAACATAGCAAATGAAGTTTACTAAGTTTTAGATATGTATCATGATACAGATTCTATTATTAATATCACTGATTGCAAATGGAAAAGTGAGTTGCACCCTGAAAAAATATATAAATGTTCTCTTAATAATACCTCCATGTGCACAGTTGTCCAGTGGCACAAGTGTTATTCACTAAATTTCACTGAAAGCATAGAACTTTTGCTACTATGTTTTGGTCCTGGGAAAATTTGAAATTTAATATTTTGGGAAACTAATCACCTGAATTTAGGCATCAAAGTTCATTTAAAATAAGGATAAGCTATTCCCAAGAATTCATATCTCTAAAACTTTAATTCTGAATGTACAGATTTTCCACAGAGGGTTTAGAAGAAACAGACTAAAATCTCACCTGCCCTACTCCATCCCTAGACTGAAGAGCAGCCTGTTTTGAACCTTAGATTCTTTAGAGGAAACAAGTTTAATACATAAAATGATTTGGACATTTGTTAATAATAAATGTGGAAGAAGTGGAAAGGATGTCAAAATATTTTAAAACCAAATTTTAAAACCAAAATGACACTTAGGTCATTTTGCTGGTCACTATTCCTGCATGTTCCTGCATGAGCTTCTTGGTAAAATGTATGTTTTTCCCCCAAGTATTTAAAGTGAATGAATAGGGAAGGAAATTTCTGTTTCAGACAACACAAACTCACAGAGATCTTTATATTGCCCTTTTTCTAAACAAAGGAAGAGAGAAAATATCGAAGAAATAAGTTTTTGTAAACCGTGAAATGATAGAATAGATTTTAAAGAGCTATAGAAATGCTACGTGTCTGGTTTTCCCCTCTAAGCCTCTTTTGTTTAAATCATATTTTTTAAAAAATTGCTTTCAAGTGTTTTATATAAATCACTGATTTTTTAAAAATTTTGTTAGCTTAGTATTCATACTGAAGAGTTTGTGCTGACTTATTAAAATAAAGATTTGTGTATCTCTATGAAGTAAAATGAAATAGTAGACAGCTGACTGACCATGGTATCAGGAGACCTGGGTTCAGATCTTGTTGTTGATCATGGGAAAGTTACTTGACCTCTTCAGAGGCTTTCTTATCTATAAATTAGGGGGGAAAAAATCATAGTTTCACTATCCACCTCATAGGGTTGGTATGAAAAGTTCACTGTGCAAATCTGAAAATGCTTTGTAAATGTGAGTGGCTGTTTACCCCAAATAGAATGTGAGTTCCTTGAGGACAGGAACTGTTTCCTTTTTTGTCGTTTTTATCTGTAGCACAAAGAACAGTGCTGTGCACATAATAAAGACTTAATAAATATTTGTTGAATTGAATCTTTTGGAGAAAAATTCCAGTTGGATTGTGGGCCCAGCTGCCAAGGGGGTGACAGGGGAGTAGAGGAGTGAGGAAATAGAGGCATCAGTTAGATAAATGTTTCTTGAGAAGTTTGGATGTGAAAGGGAAGAGAAAGACAGGACAGGAATGTTGTGGTATAGAATCATGGTATTAAGACTGGGGAGACTACCCATGTTTGCCATCAGATGAGAAAAAGCTTTGGAAAGAGATTAAAGATACATGAAAACAAGTTACTCCTAAGAAAGTGGCAAAGTTTAAAATTTTGTTTTGAGAGGAGAAAATCAATTTTGTTCTAAATAGTAATAATACTAAAAATAAGTGAATGTGAAGTAGTTAGGGTTATTTTAATGTTTGATGCAGTGATAGAAAGGAAGGAAAGACAAGAAAAGCTTGATCTAGAACATTCTAGATTGAAATCATTCTAGATTATCTTTAAGGTTCTACAAATTCCTGTTTCCATGTCGTTATAAGTGGACATATAGCTTACTTAATTTTTTCAGACTTTCTTAGAACCATGGAAATTGCTATATTTTTAAAGTTAAGAGATTGACCTCAGCTGAAAAAAAAAGAGAAGACAAAACCACAGCAGTGGCATCAATTCAGAATACGGCAGGAAATTAACTAATAGGGGAGCTCATTTGCTGAAGTGCGCTGCCCAAGAGGATCTGTAAATGTTCAGGTTTTTTAAATATAGGATGCACATAGCAAAACTGTCCCCACCTTTATGAGTTACTATAGCCAAGATTTATGTATTGAGTTACTCTTAATAAGGAATGTCTTTAACATATTGAATCTAAAAAAGAACTACCAAGTGGAAGGAAAGAGTACATGATATTAGGATATATTCAATGTACCCATGATAATTGAGATTTAGAGGATCTGGTTTCAGGACAAGAGACCTGTATTTTCTTATTAATCATATATTATAAACTTATTTCTAAACATACCTATATGGAGTTGTCCCTTCTCAAGGCAGCCTTATTTCTTAAATTTACCATCTTGTGATGTGGAAAAAGCATTGGATTTGGAGTTGAAGAATCCTAGTTTGAATCCTGTCTCTGCTATTCCTAATAGCTTTGTTACCTTGGACAAATCATTTAACTTCTCTAGCCCTACTTTCTCTATTTATAAAACGAGGGAGTTGTTTTAAAGCTGTGTTCTTTTTAGCACTATATCTATAATCTTATGTGCTCTAGAAGCTTTCAATTACTGCTTTTAAGAAAGGCATGAACAAGTATTTTTTTTTAAGGTACTAAGTCATCCATAGTCCTAAATCACCACTATGTGATGGAGTACTTGCTTCACTCATCTAAAACTCCATTTATACTTGAGAAGTTTCAGTGTATTTAAGGTGCTAGATTTATTAACTAAACTCCAAGCAGTTACTTTGGATGTTATCTGCCACATCTTTTTGGTCATTTTGTTAACATTGATGAGGTAAAACAAAAAAACTTATGAAAATATAATATTTGTTTCCACAAAGCAAAATATTTACAACATTCCAAAAACTTTTTCGTTTTATTTATCAAATTAATTATTGTAACATCTGTGCAGAGATAATAGTTGAAGGCATTCAAGTGAACGTTTGTCATGGGAACAAGTGTAAAGAGACAAGACTGTGAACAGAAATTTGGGAAGCATCCACCTCAGAGAAATGAGAAGGAATGGAAACCTGATTTGCTTTTTCTTACAATTTACAAGACCCAAATTACAAAGTAATAAATCTACTTAAGGACCCCACGTATAGGATTTCAAAACTTGATTGGGTCTGATTATATATCTAGATTTTTTTTGTATAATATTGTATATAAATTTCTACCCACTGTGGCATGTGTAGATTTCAAGAAATTATTAATACATATTTTACATCATATTTTATTACATTATTTATGATTGAATATCACTGTGTCAGGCCAAACATGACCTTTCAAATATAGATGTGGTATACAAGAATTCTGTAAACACATCCATGACTATAATAGCTTCCCACTCAACGTCATGAAATCAAGATCCTAAGTAATATATTCATGTTATAGTCAAATGTGAAATATCTAATTTGGAAGCATTTTAAGTATTGATGGAAATTATTAATGTCTTTGAAAAGAGTTAGAACTCCTTATGTAATATTCTCTATACATGAGCACCTATTTACATAATATATATTATGAATACTCTCCATGTAATCTCCACATGCTGCTAGTGAAGCAAAAAGTAGGGCTAGTGAGATAGTAGAACAAGGGGAGAAAATGAGAAATCATTGAAATGGCTAGGACTTTGCTTCTTACAAGGCTGTTCCATTAATATATCCTAGTACACAGTACACCCCAGCCTGATGGCTATATCAATCTAATTCTCATAGAGCAGGGATCAACAAACTACAGTCTGCAGGCTCACCACCCTTTTTTGTATAGCTGATGAGCTAAGAATTGTTTTTATATTTTTATTTGGACCTCAGGCTATATAGTTTGCCAACCCCTGGAATAGAGCATAGGAAATGGATTCCTATTCCATACGATTCTTGACCCTTATTGTCTGGAAGTCCTCTGTGGTAGCTACTCTCACTCTCCATTTCCATAGTCAAAGTCCATTTCCTCCTGTTCTGTCCTCAGTAAAGGTTGAGAAGATAGAGATAGCAGGTTCAGGAACAAGTTCCAAAAGTCCATTCCTGAGAAACTGTTACTGACCTGTGAGTTCTAGTTTACACATAGTAATAAGATCTAGAGAGGGATTGAGGCGGGAAGGATAGGAAATGCCTAAATGTAAGTTAATTCTTGGCAACTTCAAATTCCAAAAAAGGGGTTTGCTCTGACATACCATTTTGAGACATTCAAAGATTTTTTTCCTGTGAAAATGATCCTAATGCCATCTAAATTTCTGGGCAGTAGATAAATTGTTACATATTCATAGAGATGACAGAAATAAGTAAAATTACAGAACCCATTAGCGTGTTTGTGCAAGTTGAAGATGAAACTGATTTCTCAGGCCTTACCCCACTAATGAAATGGGTGTTCTGAGTTTGGATCTTGTCTGTGAATAGCCTCTGTTTGGAGGGCAGTTACAGGAGGAGCCAGGAAAGAGCACAATTGAAAGAAATATTGTGAGGAAGTGCAAGATAATGAAAAGCAATTTTTTTTTTTTATCTTCAGCAGGTTGTCAAACTTAGAAAATAAAATCCCAAGAGGTAGCAACATGGTAGGCAGATCTATAGGCTAAAAGATTTTGTAAGTTTGCAATATTTTGGACAAATTATTATTTTAAGAGCACCCAAAAATGTTTTAGAAGTATATGTGTATGCAAGTGTGCATGTGTATACACACACACACACAATGTACACATTTATATATGTGTACATATGCACATATATAGAGGCATATATGCATTTAATTGTGTGTGTATAAAAGCATTAATGGTCATGTCACTCATGTACTTTTAAGTGCTCTGGATACTTCCAAAAGAGTGAGGGTTTTAATGATGGGTTTGGAACGGTATCTTACTTTGAGGTTCAGCAGTTGTAGCCACTGTGTATGGAGCTGATTTCAACCACAATAAATTTATGACCCCCTTAGTTGGGCCCTTGCTGCTTCTCCACAGTCTTTCTACCCTATCCTTTATCAACTCCCTATCTCATTTTCCCACAATGACTGTTTCAAATCCTTTCATTTCATTCTTACTACACACCCTTCCACCATACTGAGAGTAGACAGCATTCTATTTCACTGAGAAGACTGAAGCCATCTGGCATTAGCAGCCTTCTCTTATTTATTGTTCCAAACTTCTCAGCACCGACACCTAATCTCTCCTTCCTTCAAGTCACAAAAGGCACAGCTTCTGTTCCTAAGATTAATTCTTTTGCTTGTACCTTGATCCCACTGACTCCTTCAGGACCTTGTTCCAGCAGTCATTCCCTTTTCACATGTATCTTAAGTTTCTCATTCCCTGCTACCAGTAAATAAGCTCACATCTCTGTAGTTTAAAAAAAATTTTTTTTCCTTTTCACCTTTCTGTCTAGTCCAGTTAGCATCTCACTTCTCCCCTTTCACTATTAAATTAATTAGAAAAGTCTGCCTGGTACTGATTCTTTCCTTACTACCCACTTTTGCATGAATCTCTTACATTCTGATTTCCCCACTGCTCTGCTGTAAAACTGCTCTCATAGGTCACTGTGATTACTAATTGCCAAATTTTGTCCTCAACTTAATACTCTGTAGCTTTTTATATTGTTCAGCACCCCTTCCTACTCAGTGTTCTTTCTTCTCTTCCCCTGACTTAAGAGATATTTTGAATTTATTCAGTTGATATTTGAAAAAGTAAATACTTAAATGTCACCACATTACAATAACTCCAATCAGAATTTTCCTTCTGAAATAATAATAATAATACATGATAAATAATACAGACCTGGAGTCTACACACATATATAAAATCAGAATCCATCTCTTTGTTATTTAAAAACAGTAAGAGCAGAATTTATAGTATCTCTACAAAAAGAAGTTACTTCTGGGTTAAATGCCCTGCTAAAATAGTAAAAAAGGAATTTTTCATCATTAATTTACTTAGATTGTGTGTACTATCTCACTCCCATGATGTGCTTGATGGCTCCATCTAATTGTACCCTATACCATTATATTCTCTGAGTTCTATTTCTGTTCTCTCCCTTTTTATGGTTCCTCATCCTTTCCCAAAACTCTCAGTGGGGATGTTTCCCAAGGGTATGCTCTTGAAATGGGGAGGAAGACAAGGGATGGGGCATGACAGAAGGGTGAGTGGTTATAAGCTCCTTAAGGGCAGGGACGATTTCATTTCTGCCTGGCATATGGGCACTTTCAAAAATACTTGTTGATTAGTGGAATGATATTGTGGGGGGTATGGGTGTGGGTGTGTGTCTCACGCTTTTCATTCACTCCAGCAATTTCAGCTACTACCTGTTTACAGATATAGACTTTCAAATCTAGATATGCATCTCTCATTAGAACCTTGCTACTGCATCTTCAGTTGCCTACAATATAGTACTACCTGTTTATCCCAATGGAAACTCAAACTCAACATGTCCAAAACTGGGTTTATCTTTTCCTTCAAAACCTGTCACTCCTTTTAACTTCATTTTTTCTGTCTGTGGCACCACCATGTAACTTCAAAACTGTTGAAATTTTTTACTCTCTTCGTAGTCTGTGAGTTCTGTAGATTCCACCTCCTATTAAGTCTTTCTGCCTCTGTTGCCCTGACTGCCTCCAGTCTTCCCTTCTAGAAGAAAAATTATTATAGATAGATCTGGCCATGTCATTCTTTTGCCAAAAAAAACGTTCAGTGGCTCCCTATTTTCTCCAAAATACAGTTCAAATTCTTTTGCTCAGTCTTCAAGTCCTCCCACAGAGTGGTGCCAGCCTGCTCTTCCAGTTTTCCTTCATATTTCTCCTCTTTACACACTACACCACAGTCAAGTCTGGTTTACTGCAACCACTGAGCATGCTTTTTCTATCTCCAAACCTTTGCTCATACTGTTTCCTCTGCCTGGCATGTATTCATTTCTCTCTCTTTTCTTAATTCCTGCCCATCCTTTAAAACCCAATTCAAATGCCCTTCCTCCATAGAGTCTTCACATTCATCCTTTGTTTTATAGCTGTCTCATATGCTTAAGTAATGTTATATATTAGTTTTCTGAACTTATGTCTTAGTCCCCTAATAGGTACAAAGCTTTTTTATGTCTCTCAGTGCCTAAGACAGTCCTCTGCTCACAGAGGGTTCTTAACAAATGTATGTTGAATAAATTCATGACTGTGTTCTTATATCTCCCAAAGAGAAAAAAATAGAATTGCAAATCTTTGGCACAATTTAGTATGATGATGAATCGGCTGAGCTCTAAGCCTTGCTCTCCCTTCATATCTTCCCTCTTTATATCTCTCCATACTATATAGCACTAATTCAGAGAAGTTTTCAACATAAAATTTCAACTTAATCTCATCCAGGGCTCTCTTCCCATATTCAGCTTCCCTGGGAGTGATTTAGTGAGTTGTGTTCAGGGTGAAAAATGCAAGCAAAAGAAGCTAGCATTTGTTAGAAAATAAAGGTCACGGCCTCACTCCGTGTCTAATGCTGTGCATATGAGGTCAGAAGGCCAATTGATTATTCACCGTTTCCCAGCAGAGCTGGGGTTGTGCTAAAATATGAATACTGCAGCAGAAACTTGATCTTCAGTCTGTCTGAATGAATTTGCTAATGAAAGACAAACTTTAACTATCATGAGTTTTACAGGAGTCATTCATTTTGGAGAATATAAAATCAGTGGATTGTTTCTCCTGAACCAACTGGGTGTCTTCATGCAGACTTAGTGTTATTTTATGGTTAATGATTGCAACAGATCAATGGGGTTGGTTTCTAGTATAAGCATGAATAAATACTTGTGTTTTATGAGACAAGCACCCTTCTTGTTGGAGTTGGTTTCTAAAATAAGTCCATGGCAAAATGGTTCTCATACCCTTTGCAGTACATTTATCTTAGACTCATAATAGGCCTTATCGTTCTGAAGTGTTTTTGCCAAGCTTCCTGAGTCACGAACCTATGGAATTTACACATGGTACGTGATGAGTATAATTATGAGTTACTTTTCTCAGATGAATCTTCCAGGTACCACCTTAGTGCATAGCGTAGCCTTTTTTAAAAGACGAAAGGAGATTCAGGCCCAAATTGGATGGGGTTTTGAAATATACATCTTAAGTTTAGTAAGGAGAAAAATCCATTGAACTCTTTCTCAAGCCATCTTTTTACCTCAGTTTAAAACATTCCAGAAGATGGAATTTTAAAAATACTTACTTAAAATAGTATTTCCTCATGTCTTCCTCCATTTTCTAGTTGGCCTTCCTTCTGCGGTAGCTTACTCTCAAATGACTTCAGGAACTGCTTAACAATAGATCCCCTCTCAAAAAGGAACTACCTATTTGCTAGATCGAAGTTCTCCCAACTGAGGTATATATACATACACTAAGCACGGAGGGTAAATAGTGTGACTGACTTACTAATATGTGTTCTACATTTATATAGTCACTTGTCAGCTATTTTGGAAAGCCAAGAAAATGCCCTTCTCAGTGGATATATGACCCGATCTAAGCTATGGGTACAGTATAAGCTTCTAATACAAGATGCCCCATCCAGTGAATGGTCTCTGTAAGTGTTGGGTGCCATTCAGAGTTCTCCTCCAACACATTCTTGTGGAGTATGTGCTTTAAAATGTTGCCCAGGCTTTCTTTTTGTAACATCAAAGGTATTGATACTCTAATTCTGTAAGTCTCATCGATCTTATCAAGAATATAAACAAATAATACAAGTTCCTGGTTCTCCAAATGACTAAAGCTTTTTAATAAGTTTATTTAAAAAAAAAAACAACCTGAATCTACATTTTCAAATATAATTTCCTGACCTTTTTGCTTTTTCTACTGCCTTATTTCTACTTCCTACCTTCTTCCTGCCTCCCCTTCTAAAACAAAGATGCAGACATCTTTTTGGTAAGGATTGAAATCACAAGATGTTAAGTCTGGAAGGGACCTCAGAGGAAAAGTGAAATCCAGCATAATTAAATGACATGTAACAAAGCCAGAAATAAAAACCTGACCGAGATATAGTGAAGTTCTTAGGACGTTGAAGGAACTTAAGAGATCATTTAATTCAAGTTCCTCATTTTACACATGAGACAGCTAGGGCCCAAAAAAGTTAACTCATCGGCTCAAGTCCACAAAGCTAGTAAAATGGCAAAGGCAGGATTTCAGCCTAGGACCTAACACTTCCAAATCCATTACTTTTTCCACTTTACCAAAGTTCTTCCTAGGTGACTTACACATGGAGTTAAAGTCAGGCATTCACTTAATAAACATTTATTAGTACTTACCTACTACATGCCAGGCATATAGTATATCCTACGCACTAAGAAAGATAAAAGACCCTACCCTCAAGCAATTTGCAGTCTTATGGGGAAAACAGAATTCAAACAACTGTACAAACAAACTATATACAGGACAAATAAGAATATTCATAGAGGAAAGGCATAAGCATTAAGGGAGGTCAGGAAATGTTTCTTATAGAATGTGGAATTTTAGCAGGGACTTGAAGGAATCTAGGAAAGCCAGGAGATGGAGACCTTAGTCTGAGCCCTGGATTTGACTCCCAGTTTAGAGTTTTATCAAGTATACCATGCTTCAAAGGGCATAAAAGTAATATATCAAAATAGTACCATTGGTCTCCAGACTCCAAACTCTTTTGATTGCATACTTCTAGCAGTAAAAATTTGTAAGCATCTCTGCCCAATATGTATATTTACATATATATATATATATATATATATACATGTTGTCTACATATTTTACTGTACTAACAATATGTACATTGTAAAACATAACAAAACTAGATCTTTTACTGTATAATACAAAAACCTTTTTGTTCTCCTTAAAATATTATTAATGATGTTTTTAATGAGAGCAGTATGATAAAATATTCATTAATTTTGAATATCTTGGTTTATCACTTTGACACATCAATTCAAAGGTCCTGTTCTGAGTTCATTTAAAGAAGCCTCACAAAGATAAGTAGATCCAAACGAAGAATATATTATCTGCATTTACTAAATCAAGACTCATTTTTCAGACCATCTGCTACTTCAACAAAAGTTTTTGTTGAATTTCAGTAAATAAATTTCTGTCTTTCCTGGTATCAAACCATTTGTTCTTACAAATTAAGCAGTAGGTGTTACATTTTTATATTTTTTGGCAGTTGGGTTCAAAATCCACTGAAACTTTATTTAGAAGATTTTTCTACAGTTTAGAAGATTTTTGTCTCCAAATTTTTTAAATGGACCATATGAGAATTTTTATAGGTGAAAGCACTTTTAGCCATCCAGGAAGGGAGAGAGTAAGTCCAAGAGAAGGGAATGGGCAGCAGTTTCCAAAGTCAAGGTCAAAAAGGATTAAGAAGAGGTCTTCAGATTTGGCAACTTTGATAACTTTGACTAGTAGTTTCAGTTGAGTAAGGAGTCAAGGATAATGAGGAGTTTGAGAACCTGGGAGACTGCAAGGATAGTGGTGTCTTCAGTGGAAATGGGGAAGTTTGTAAGAGAGAGGTTTGAGGAGAAAGGTAGCATGATAAATTCTACAGTGCAGCCCATTAATGTCTATTTATTCTGTGCTACCTGCTTTTTCCCACTGGGGAAAAAAAGAAGAGATTTGGGGAAGAAGAAGTTGGATCAGGGCTTCTTCATTGGTTACTGCTTCCCTCCCCCAAACTCAGAACATGCCTGCAACAACCTCAAAATGAACATGCTCAGAGGGAAGGAGGAAAGCAGGAAATTTTGCCTGTGCCTCTATTTTGGAGAGCCTAGGTCCTACCTAGTTTATCATTTCCATGAGGATCCAGTGCCCAGGAGGGTAGAGTGAGAGAACATTAACACATAATAGGCAAAGGGGATAATGGAAACAAACCCATAATTTGCTTTCGCTAGGAAGTGGGGATGTTATCCATCTTCTGACTCTCCCTTTGGTTGATTTTATACCTCTTAGGGGTCAAGCTACAGCTCTCAAGTTGGAAATAATGTATCTAACTAATATTTTTTTGGCCAAAGACTCACACAATCCTCCAGGTGTGCCTGGCTTAAACCAGACTAGACATCTAGATCCTGAGGATATTTTTTGTTTTGTTTTTAAACATGTGAATGTATTCATCTATATTCTACCTAAAAACCCGTGAGAATACATATAACCTACTTTCATGTTGTTAAATTGATTAAATATAGGGAAGAATAAGAATAGGAATTAGGAAAACTAGAGTCTAATCCAACTTCTGCCACCATTTGTATGTTGTGTTGGAGAAGTTATTTTATCATTGGTCTTCAGTTGCCTCATCTATAAAATGAAGAAAATTAGTCCATCAGCAAACATTTTTTAAGTAAGTGCCTACTGTGTGCTGTGCGAGATGCTAGGGAGGCAAAGAAAGATGAAATAGTCTCTGCCATCAAGGAGCTTACATTCTAACTGGGGAGACAGCATGAATGTATATAGGTATATTCATGGTCCATATGAAAGTGATCTCATAGGGTAGGCACTGATTAGCTGGGGACAAGGAAAGGCCTCTTACTGATGTCCCTAATGATGTCTGCATCTTGAAGGAAACCAGTGATCCCAAAAAGCAGAGGAAGAGCATTGTCAGCGTGAGTAATGGCAGTGCAAAGGCCCGTATGGTTGAGGCAATGTGAAAAACAAGCTCATCGGTAAAGTTCTTTCCAGATCTTTCCAAAATTCTATAATTTTATAATAAAATTCCACACCATGAATCACTCTGAACATTGAGGAAATCCAGAAGGACAATTGTTGAATCTGAAGAAATTATTTGTGCCCCACAGAAGATCCTAACAGTATGTTGTGTTAGGTCTTCTGTCACTTGAGCAAATGAATGTCACATTGTATCCTGGAGATATTCCCAAAGAAGACTTAGATTTTCATTGGTTATTGAACTGAGATCTGTTCAAAGTTCAGTCTCTTCTACATTTGCCCCATTTCTTAGTGTCCCCATGATACATGCCATTCAGTGTATGTGTTTGAAAATACTTGGCAGTCTGTGTATGTTTGACTAGTTTCCAAAAATATTACAGTATCTTAGCCAAGGTTAATTCATCCTGCCTTAGACAACAGGCAAGTAAGAAAGGGAAAGACTCTAGCTGCAAGTTATTTGTCATACAATCTGCTCAGCACCAATCTGACCCTCCTGACTGCATTCTGAAGAGGTGGCAACCTTTGGTACATGAAAGTGCTCCTTGAGGTTGTAGAGTGATCTGAGTTACAGTAGAAGGTAGCCCAGCCGAGCCACTCTTGAGTGCATACTGCCATTAAGAGAGGAGAGGGCTGGGGGGTGAGGTGGGATTGAACAGCATCAGGAAGGCACGTGAGCTTCAGAGAGAAAGAGAGAGAGTGTGTGCACTAGTACTTTGCGCATTTGGGCCTAACAAGAAATAGTATCTGAGATTGATGATTTTTCCACTCCACTTTCAAAGCATGTGAAGATGTACAATATTTATTAGCAAATCTATATAGCAAGGCTCTTAATCCATTCATAAACTGAAGAACATTAGCATCTTGAACCTCTTTTGGTTGTAATTTCCACATCTCACACGCTAATGTTCAGCTCAGACCCAGAAATTTTACAATGCAGTAATAGAATGTGAAGTGAAAAGGAGAGGGTAAATGTCCCTGAGAAGTATTACCTGAGACCATCTATGCTGACAACTGCTTGGTCTGGTATCATCATCTGGTGTATGGAAGATTTAACTCAGACTTTATGACACAAATAGTACTTCATTTGAAATCTTTGGTAAATAAGCTTCTCTGCAAAAGCCATCTTGACATTTTGATTTGTTAAGAGGTAATTCATTTTTGAGACAAGAAAAAAAGCTTGTAAACTTAGGGGTTTACCACTTTAAATGATTAAGAAATAAACAACTGTAAAACTGGCTATATGTAATTATGATTAAATTGCTTTCTGGGGATTTTCCTGACTTTTTGATTTTGCCCAAGGTGCTAGGAACAGAAAATCTGAAATTGCCAATACATACAGACATACATACATATGTGTGTGTGTATATGTATATGTATGTAGAGAGAAAGAGAGAGATATACATGTATATATGCATAAGTATGCACATATGCCATTATTTTTGAGAGGAAAGACTTTTCCACATATCTATATGTATATGTGGATCTTCACACAAACACATACTATAGCTTTCCACCAAGGATTCAAAAGTACTTTAATCCTTTTATCCTAACAGGGATCTTGTGTGGTGAATATGAACAGGAATCATTCCCATCTTAAAGATGACTCAAATACTGAGAGATTGTTTTGCACACACTTTAATGGATAGTGGTAAAATCTCCAATCTCTCTTAATCTACTGCTAGGGCACACTGCATGTTGCTATCAATAGTAGTATTTTTAAAGCCTCCTAACTGGTCTCACTGACTTCAGTGTCTTCCCTTTCCAATCTGTTCTTCACATAGCTGCCAAATTATTCTTCCTAATGTTCAGGTCTCACCATGCTACTTCCCAGCTCCAAAGCTTTCAATGACTCCTGTTTGCCTGGAGAATAAGAAATAACAAACTGCTAAACCTGGTATTTAGGGCTTCCACAATGTGGTTGCAACCTACCTTTTCAGACTTATTTAATATCCTTTCATTCACTCTGGATTCTAAACTAGTCCCTGATTTTTGTCCTGGCTTCTCCTCCCTCCATATATTGGAACCAATTATTGCCTCTGTTTGGCTGTGCCCTCTTTCCCATCTCTGCTTACTGAAATCCTCTTGCTTAAATACCCAGTTCAAGTTTGGGCTATCTCCTCTGTGAAGCTTTCACTAATTTCCACTCCCAAATCCAAGTGATGGTGCTCTCAGATTTTCTTAAAGTACTTTGTACTTCTTTTCTTTAGCCACATTCTGTCTTGTATTCTATGTATTTGAGTATGTGTATTATTCTCTGCCTCCCTTCCTCCCCATTAGATTGCAAGTTTCTTGAGGGAATGGATTTTGTGTTTTGCTTTGAATAGCAAGTAGGTACTTAATAAATATTTGAACAATTCTGTGAATACTTGTGTCATGTACACCATGTCCTCAGAGCTTTGGGTGTTGTGAGGCCTATAAAACATGACTTCTTCTGTTGAAGAGCCTACAGTCCAATTGAGAAGATAAGACTTACATACAAGAAAGAGTTGGAGAGCATGACACAATAGAAATATTATCAGATACTAAACTGTGTGTGGTATGAATAAGTACATTTCAGAACACAAGGAGAAATTGATGTCAATTTTAGCAGTCAAGGAGAGTTTCCAGGAGGAGGTAGGACATGAGTTGGTCCTAAAGATTAGGCAGCATTGTTGTTGGGGGCAATATTTACTCTTTTCAGTTTAACTGATTAAGTTTGTCTAAAGCTTGAGTACTTCATATCATACAATAGTCTCATTCATCACTATATGGCTTAGTAGGACACTTAAGACAAGCTTGTACTGTTTAGTGGGTATCTATGTCAACATGGAACATGCTTGGACATCCTCTAGATCAGCGGTTCTTCTTTCACAGGGGTCACAGGGGTCGCCTAAGACCATCAGAAAACACATATTTCTGATTGTCTTAGGAACCAAGACGCTGCTCTTCTATCCATCTCCAGGCAGGTCTGCCCACATGCAGATACGCCCACATACAAGTATTAAAGAGTCGCAGCATTAGGAAGGTTGAGAACCACTGCTCTAGATAGATTCTTAGAATTGTTCTGCTTCTACTAATTTGACATGTTATTGTGCCCGTTAATCCTGGTAGCTGTCATGATACCTCCATTTCCAGCCTAATTGAGGGCATTGTTAGAAGCACTATGATATTGAAAAGAACATTAGATGGGAAATCAGAAAACACAGTTTCAGATTCCAGCTCTACCGCCAATATCCAGTGACGATGGGCAGTCATTCTTGAGTGGGGGAGGTGATTCAGTGGATGAAGTGCTGGGCCTGGAGTCCAGAAGGCCTGAGCTTAATTCTGACCTCAAACACTGACCAGCTATGTGTGACCTTGAGCAAGACATTTGATCTCCACCTCAGTTTCCTCAGTTATAAAGTGGGGATTGTAGCCCTGCCTCCCTAACTCCCAGGGTGGTTGTGAGAATCAAATGTGATAACATTTGTAAAGTGCTTAGCATAGTATCTTGTACATAGTAAGTACTTAATAAATGTTTATTTCCTTCTCTCCTTTCTTCTCCAAACCTCAGTTTCCTCACTTATAAAATGGACCTGGTGATAGTGCTCTTACTTCACAGAGTGGTTCTAAGGATCAGATGAAATAATGTATGTGAAAGATCTTTGTAACTGAAGTCTCATCCAACTAGAAGTGTAGTAGGATCTACTTCTGTTTATATCTGATAACACAAGGAAAGCTCTCTGATTGATGTGAAACACAATGTAGTGGGAAGAGAATTTGAAGCAGGGGAGTTTTGATCATATTGCTGTGCAGAAGGTTCTGTAGACTACCCCAAAAGAAACATTTTGCTAATTTTGTCCTTGGCAGACAATTTTTGGAGGCCAAAAACACAGTCTTCAAAATTTAGGATCTCGCAGTTGTCAGAGGAATGCTTCAAGCCCAATTCTTTGGTTTCACAGAGATTTTCACTTTTTTTCTTTTACCTGAAATTTGAATAATTAATTTAAAATATTTTAGTTACCTCAGTCTCCTTTAGCCAAATCTGAAAGAAATACTGTTTACCAGATATTGAGATACTGGAACCCATTTTTGTGCTGAATTTCCTGGATTGTCCTTTGAGTTGTGATGATTTATACCAATGATGTCAAACTTGAGAAGGGTCGAAGGGGAACTGGCCTGAACTAGATTAAAATATAATTGTAAAATGTTTAACAAAACAAAAATAATAAATAATAAAAATTTTAAAATACAACATAATGTTAATTTTCTAAGTCATTATGCTGCTGGCAGGGATCCTTTCTATTTGAGTTTGACCCACCTGATTTACACTAGCTTAATATGAGTTTCATTTCCATTTGGTTTTTGAGCTAATCTCACCAGATAGATTGCTTTTTGGTTCTTTTTCTTTTCTTTTTTATTACTGAAATTTAAATATGTAATAAGAAAAGAAAAAGAAACATTATAAACTTAAATACGTAATAAGAAAAGGAAAAAAAGATGTCATGTGCATAGCAAAACGTAAGACAGTATTTAAAGTATATACAAATAAATTTCCATTTCAAGAAAGCTTATATAATAAATACTATGCATTGTGTTGAGAGCTGTCCATCTTTTCTTAGCTTCCTTGTTAGTTATCTTTTGTTCTGTGCTGTGTACTTTTTACATTGTTCTTTTCCTCCCTTCCTCTTCCCCCCTTACCCCAGGCTGCAATTAAGTGTGGATATATGTTTAGATATATAGATACACATGTATATATATACACATACACATGCATATATATTTACATACATACGTACATAGACATATACTTTCCCTAATAAATTCTACTTCTGATCCCTGTTTTTATGTTTGTGTGTATATCTTATTTCCTATCCCTCCTAAATCCTTTACTTTTGTCCCTACCTTGTCCTCCTATTACTTAACCTAACCCTCCCTCCCCCACCCAGGATCCCTCCCTTTTTCTCCCATTCCCAAAAATTTAAACATCCTTCTCTACCCCCCTTAGACCTAATCCTTCACCCACCACTTGAAATATCCCTCCCTTGTCCTCCCATTCCCATTAATCTAAACACCTTCCTTTACCTGTTCCCTCACCCTCCCATATGGAGATCCAGTCCTGTCCACTTGACATTTTATTTTTGTCTTTTATACTCTTCTAAATATGTATGTGTTGTTCCCTCTTAAACCCATTCCTGATGAAAGTAGGTTTCCAGAACTACCAGCCCCCTTCCCCCATCTGATTCCTCTGTGTTAGTTCTTCCTCTTGCACCTCATTTGTATAAGATAATTATTCTTTTTAGCTGTTCCTAAATGATTTTACTATTTAAAGTCATATCACACTCAGCTCTAACCCAATCTTTCTTATGAAGTACCCAACTGCTAATAACAGTCTAATATACATAAAAAGCAAACAGTTGAGGAAGGGGGCAGAGCCAAGATGTGGAGTAAAAGCAGGAACTTGTCTGAGCTCCCACACCAACCACCTCCAATACCTGTAAAATATGACTCTAATCAAATTTTAGAGCTACAGAACCCACAAAGTGACAGAGAGAAACAAGTCACCTGCTGAAGGCAGCCTGGAAGGCTGACAGGAAAGGTCTACCATGCCAAGCTGGGAGCCAAGCACAGACCTGCGTGAGCCACACAGTTCCAGACCCAGAGTGGCCCTGAGCAGTGGCACAGACCAGTTGGAGTCCACTTCAGGATGGTGAATCATTGGCAGCTTTGGTGGTTTCCAGACTTCTCAACCCATAAATGCCAAAGAGAAAGTAAAAGGTCAGTGGGGAACTCTGTTGGAACCAGGTGATGGAAGAGTGCAACCTACCCCCTGACCCCAGGGTGAGAAGTGGCAGATGAGTGGCAGCTGCAGCTGCTGCCACCGTATGGCTGCCTCCAGAGCTCCTAGCCTACAGATTTTAGGGGGACCAAGTGACCATTCAGATGGTAGTCACTCTTGCTTTGACCTGCTTGGGGATCTGGGTCTCATTCTTGGGTGAGGGTCCTGGGGTGAGAAACACCAGTGTGCCAGAGATTGTGGTGGCTGTATAGGGTGTACGCTCCTCAGACCTCTGACAGCATCTGCGAAAACCTCAGCAATTTGGGACACAGCTCTCTCCACTCTGGAAGCAGAGTTCTACTGTGGCAAAGAGCTCAAAAGTCAAGTAATTGGCTGGCAAGATGAGCAAGCATAGGAAGCACAATCAGACCATAGAATCCTTTTTTGGGGACAAAAAGGATCAAAACATGG
>CM053590.1:133069657-133120499 GCA_028646515.1 Pseudochirops corinnae
TCTTTCACAATATAATTACTATGGAAATGTTTTGTGTAACTACACATGTACAACCTATATTGAATTGCTTGTCTTCCCAGTGGGTCTGGATAAGGAGAGAAGAAGGGAAAGAATCTGGAAATCAAAGTTTTAAAAACAAATGTTAAAAAATAATTGAGTTTTTTTACATGCAACTGGGAAATAAGATATACAGGCCCTGGAGTATAGAAATCCATCTTGCCCTACTAGAAAGTTAGGGGGAGGATGGGAAAGGGTATAGGAGAGAGCAGATTGGGGGAGGGGGTATTCAGTGGTATTGCTGTTTTGGGGTGGTGGGTAGGGGAAGATGGGGAGAAAATTTGTAACTCAAAATCTTGTGGAAATGAATGATGTAAACTAAAAATAAACACAAAAGTTAATTTTTTTTAAAAAGTCAGGAAGAATGGGCCTTTGGACAAAGTCACTGATGAAAGTACCAATAGAGACCACACAGTATCAAGCTCATACAAAAAACACAATTTTCTCTAAGAAATATAGTATTTTACTTAATTAATTATTCCAGTTTTAAAAATCACTACAAATATTAACAGATTATAAATTTTTAAATAATTAGAATGTAGTATGCAACATTAAAAGTACAATGAAAAAATCATCTTTGATATTTAGAAGGTACTTCTGGATCTTTTCATATCTCAGGTTCATCACTGAGAGATAACAATAAAGGTATGGATTTTTAAAATTTTATTTATATTTTTTTTGCTATTTGGAGGGGGAAGGCAGGGCAGTTGGGGTTAAATGACTTTCCCCAGGTCACACAACTAGTAAGTGTCTGAGGCTGGATTTGTACTTAGGTCCTCCTGACTCCAGGGCCAGTGCTCTATTCAATGCACCACCTAGCCACCCCAAAGTAATGGATTTTAATTCTAGTACTACCAGTTACTCATTCTGAGACCTTGGAAAGTTATAGTCTTTCTGAACTCAGCTTTCTTATTTGTAAAATAGACACAGTATCAATTCTACCTACCTCTTAGACTGGCTTATGTGAGGATGAAATAAAATAATTTATGAAAAAAATTTTTTTAAAAAGTAAACAGTCTGTGTTTATTGAGTCCCTTGTAGTTAGTCTTTAGTAAATACCTTATATTTATCTTGGCTCTTATATGTCAAATCTTCTCATAAGTTCAGGGTTTGGGGGTTTGTTTGGTTTTTTTTTTAACAAAGTCCTGAAAGACAGTTTATTAAATGTCCTTATTTTCCATTAAAGATTATGCTTAGCTTTGTTGGGTATGATATTTTCTACTGGATATATAGTGTTCCAAGACCTACAGTCTTTTAGTGTCATTGCTGCTAGGTTTTGTGTGATTCTAATTGTGGCACCACCATATTTCAGTTGTTTTTTTCTTGTTGATCATAATATTTTATCCTTGAGCATGGGGGTTTCAGAATTTGACTTTATAATATTCCTATGAGTTTTCCTCTTAGGATCTCTTTCAGGTGGTGATTGATGGATTTTTTTTTTTCTGTTTCTACTTTTCCCTTTTGTTCTAATGCTTCAGAGCAATTTTCTTTAATGATTTCTTGTATTATTGTGTCAAGATTATTTTTTTGATCATAGCTTTCAGGTAGTCCAGTTATTCTTATGTTTTCTCTTCTCGATCTGTTCTCCAGATCAGTTGTTTTTCTTATGAGATGTTTCACATTCTCTTCTATTTTTTCATTCTTTATATTTTGTTTGATTATTTCTTGATCTCTTATAACCTTACTGGCTTCCCCTTGCCCAATTCTGATTTTCAAGGAGTCATTTTCTTCCTTAAGATTCTGGATCTTCTTTTCTAATTGGTTATCTTTCTTTTCATAGTCTTGTTTTTCTTGGATTGTTCTCTCTCTCTCTTTTTTTTTAAAGTTTTTCCTCAGTCTCTCTCATTTGATTTTTAAAGTCTTTTTAAGTTCTGTGGATTCTTTTTGAGCAGGTGACCATTTGACGTTACTCTTTGGAGTAGAAGAGGGTTTCTTTGCTTCAGTATCCTCTGAAGACGAGCCCTGGTCTTCTCCATTCCCATAGTAACTCTCTATGGTTGGATTCTCTCTCCTTTGTCTGTTTATTTTTTTTTTAATTTGTAGTGGCTTAATTTTTATAATCACCTCTAGTCTTAGGGCATGGGAGATGGTGTCTCTGTCCTCAGATCTCCTTCAGTTCTCCCCTCCAGCCTGGAAGTGGAACCAAGACCTCTAGCCTCCTATAAGTGCCCACAGCCAACATTGTCCCTACACCACTGCTTCTGCTCTCACCAGAAGTGTGCTGGTTCCTTCTCACCCCACCCACATCTTTCCAGCACAGCAGAGTCTTGTGTTCCTTGCCAGCAGGGGTTCCTTTGATCTTCTCCAGGTCAGAGGTCCAACTCCCCTCACTGTCCCAGGGATAAAAGTTCCTGCAGCTGGGGCTGAGCCAGCTTCACAACACAGTTAATCCAATGGTTTGCTGCTTGTTGTGTAAGCGGACCTGGAACCTAACCTGCAGGTATTTACTCTTTGGCGGGACCCAATCTTGTCCAGGGACTTTTCTTCAGACCTTCTCTGATTGTCCCAGGAGGACCTCTGTTCTGCCCATACTCATATTTATTTTTCCACTCTATGTTCATCTTAAGGTGCTATTTCATCTCTTTTGTGGGGGAAAATCTTGAGAGCTTAGAATTTTCTGACTTACTCTGCCACCTTCCCAGAATCCTCCTCTGCTTCTGGTCTTAACAAAAGGAAAAGACCCCATGTGGGACCATAATCCTGTTAGGTAGCTAGATGGTGTGGTGGATAAAGTGCTAGACTGGGTATCAGGAAGATCTGAATTTGAATCCTGCCTCTGGCATATAATAACAATATGACCTTGGACAGGTCACTTAAATTTTCTTAGCTTCAGTCTCCTCATCTGTAAAATAGGGATCAAATGAGATAATACATATAAGGAAATTCGTAAACCTTAAAATGCCATATGAACATTGGCTGTTCTTGTTACTGTTCATTCTCTGGCACACCCCAGCCTTCGCAGTTACAGAAAAAGATGAAACAGTAGGTATAATTTAGCCTTATCTGATAACACTGGGCTGAATATTTATTGCCCTCAGTCATCGCTACCGGATAATCTCTGTACTGTTCAACCTGACAACTTCTTCCTTTACACGTGTAATTTATTAACCAAAATAAACTTCTTTAGCCTCACATAAATAATGGGAAGGAGGTGAAAAACAGTCTTATTGGTATACATTTCATAAATACTCATATTAAGTTCTAAAAACTTTCTTGAAACACTTTCTAGGATTAAATATAACTTTTGTTGTTGTTCATTCGTTTTAGTCATGTCCAACTCTTCATGGCCCCATTTGGGATTTCTTGGCAAAGATACTAGAGTGATTTGCTCTTTCCTTTTCCAGCTCATTTTACAGATGAGAAAATTGAGGCAAATATGGTTAAGTGACTTGCCTAGGGTCACATAGCTAGTAAGTGTCTGAGGGTGGATTTGAACTCAGTTCTTCATATTTCCAAACCTGTTGCTCTATCTACTGCATGACCTAGCTGCCTCATAGCTTTTGTTAACTGTTGCCAAAAAAAAAAAAAATTAGGGCTTTCACTATCAGTCTAATGAAGGTATAGTTCATTTTTTCCTGCTTTTTTTGGGGGGGTTGTTGCTATTGACATATTGAGCCATATTAAGAATGTACTTTGTACTCAGTACAGTCAAATATGGTACCATGCCAGGTCCTGAGGAGAATGTAAAGGAAAAATAAGGCATGATCCCTCACCTCCAAGGGTTTTACATTCCAGTTGTGGAATCAGGATACATACTTATGAGCACATTAATTAAGCATAATTGAATGGTTAGATAGTAAGTGCCATAACAGAGAAGGAAGAGTTCATTGTGGAATTGAATAGTTAGAAAAGGCTGGCTTTATGGAGGAGCAAACTATGGAAAGTGGATAAGACTAAAATAGGTAAATTGGAAGGATAATGGTATGGCAGGCAGAAGGGAAAACACGAACAAAGGCTTCAGGTCTAGCATAAGCACAGTATATTCCTGGAACAGTACTCAGATCAAGATGACCTTGTGATCACTTATTTGTTCTTACTTTAGTGTCATACCCCAAATTAAGAGTTGAGCTGTTTGATGCTCATTAGAGCAAACTGTGAAATTGTTGGGAATCTAAACAAAAGCATACATTGCCCACGGATGATCACTTATGTTCTGCTTCTTTACAAATGACTTCTTCAAGTGTGAGATTTACTGTTTTGTATTTACTACATTCACTTAACTGAAAGCTGTTCTTTTTTAGAGAGCCAGCACTTAATTTGTAACAGCACATCCCTACTAAAAGGGGAAAGATCAAACTATTGGTTTTAAATTTTATATAGGTTATATGCCAGAGAAAATGTTAAATCTGCTAATATTCCAAATTTCACAGTTGTTGTGAGGTGTGTTCTGCAGCTGTTCTTTTTATGGTCTTTGATAGAAAGCTTTCTTTGTACCACAAGCCGTATCTGGATTGAGAATTGAGAATTGACCAAGCGGGTGATCCATCAGCAGATCAAGTCATCAATCCTTGTATTCATTCCTGTGGTTTGTGTATATCCTGTAAATGTTCTTGACCTTCCATATGATGGTTCACATTTGTAAAGTACTTGAGACTTAGAACTCTCGTCATTAAGGAGTTACCACCAATGTACTTGAAGGCACAGTATACCAAGAATATTGTGAAACACAGAGCTTTGAATGACCTGCTTACTAAACTCATTGTGGAGCCAACGTCAGGAACTTAAATTTATAATCCCCATTCCTGTATTCAGTCATCTCTGTTCTCTTGCTTGCAACCAGCATGTTTGCCTTATGAAATTTTCATTTGAAAATATTTTTGTTTAAACAATAGGTTAAAACCATTACAACAAACTCTAGAAAGCTATCCAGATTCTTTAATTGCACTTCGGTTTTGTTGTGTCGAATGTTCTTTGAATCATGTGGACCACTGGCTTAAACTTAGAAATTGTTCATTGATAAAAGTAATGGTTTTTGTTGTTTGTTTGATCTGTAGAATTGTAAATTTTCTGAAATGAACACTCATCCTTTGGCTTTTCCTGTCCATCTTAAGATCATCTTTGCCTGTTAAGATTGGATGATTTTTTTTTCCCATGTTTGTGAATTTCAGGGTCTTGTCTTGCAGGTTTTGCTGTGGCCCAGTGTATAAACCAGCATGGTTCGTCATCATCATCTTCCAGTGGCAGTTCCAGTGGTAGTGGGAGTACGGGGCGCTGTGATTCGGTTGCACCCAGCTCCACTTCCACTCCTTCTGCAGCACAAAGCCCATCAGGTATTGAATACTTTTTATGGGCTAGATGGGGAATGTGTAGCGGCCAGGAAAAAAAAATTGTGAAGTGGTGATTTTCAGTCTTGTTTGGGAAACTGGCCAGTTCATATACAGTGAACCTTCTACCCTGAACCTCCCCACCCCCATATCAGATGGTGTCATGAGGTATTCATCATCATAGACACTAGAGGATATAGTTTTAGCTTTCTGGATTGCTTTTTCCATTGATCTGTTTTTTACTCGTGGTAATTTGAATGGTACTTGCTGACTTGCCTGCTCCTGCTTCCAGATTGACCTAGTTTGATTAAATCTCTTCTACTGCTTGTTATTGGACCATATTCAGCTCTTCCCTGACTAGAGAGCTACAGGGAAATGGAGTTTGTCAGGTTTGTGCTTCTTCAATTAGTCCCAGTTATTACTATAAAAAAAAAATTGGGGGAGGGGGAATCCATAAGGATGAAAGTATACTAAGTTCACTTATTTGGAACTTTGATGAATTTTGTCACCATAGATGTTTTTGTTTTTTTTAAATACTGTGCTTAAATTTTAAATTTATATTACAGTTGATGACCTATACTGTCATCACCAAAGAATTATGTCCCAGAAACCATGCAGCATGTTTAGACTCTTACTGTTATTTTTTTTTTGGCTTTTTTTTTTTTTGGAGGGCAATTGGGATTAAGTGACTTGCCCAAAGTCACACAGCTAGTAAGTGTGTCAAGTGTCTGAGACCGGATTTGAACTCAGGTCCTCCTGACTCCAGGGGCCAGTGCTCTATTCACTGTACCACCTAGCCATCCCAACTCTTACTAAGTTATGAATTTACCTATCCTAATGAAATAGTTTTGACAAGATCTTAAGCTGTGTTTCACTACTGGGACAGTAAAGATATGGTCTCTCCATAATATTTCCATGTCTAGTCACCCGAGTTTGCGACTCAGTAAAGCCACTTCTTCATCTTCAGGAAAATGATATCCTAATGTTTCCAGATTTATCTCTCTAAAGTTGTTTTGAGGTTTTCTGTTTCTCAGTAAAGGGTTAATGTGCCATGATTTTCATTCAACCATTTGTTTGGCTCAGCGTATCACTAGCCTGTCAAGAGTCCCCCCGCATAGCATTTACTGAGCATCCATTACCTTGATCTTCTATTGACATTCATGAGCCTGAGAGAGCTGCTGGGAATTGGAGGAGCCAAACAGAAAGGTCATCCTGAAGCCACTTCACTTAGATGCTCTTCCATTCAGCACCTGATCCCTCCTGACCCAGTTTGGTCTTGAAAATTGAGGTGATTGACCATCTTTTGAGAATAGCCATGGTGAAAGTTGATTTGAGATTTACAAGTTGTTGCCAGGTTTTCTTAGAAATTTGTTGGTTTTATCAAGAATCCAAAGACAGACCTTAGGCTTTGTTAAGCTTTGTAAAAATGCTTATATTTTGTATTAGAAGTACAGTATTTTATTTTCATGCACTTATACTCCAGTCTATATATTTTAATAGTCACAAATGTGTAAATATAATTACATTTCAGATATAAAACTCTTCCTAATAGATACACTATATTTCATAAAAGAAGTTTGAACTGCACTGTTAAGTGTTCTTAACCTGGAGTCCATGAACCTGTTTCTTTTTTAAATTTGTATTATTTTGATAATTGTATTTCAATGTAATTGATTTCCTTTGTAATCCAATATATTTATACATTGAAAACCTTATTCTGAGAAGAGGTTCACAGGTTTCAACAAACTGCTGAGGGGATTTGTGACATACAAAAAGGTTAAGAACTCCCAAACTCAATGAATGAATGAGCAATACTTTGCTACTAAGCTCTCAAAGCTGTTAAAATATGTCATTTTATCATGATTCAGAATATATAAACTGTTCATCTTACCAAAGCATGTGTATGAGTTTCACATCTTCCATCAGATGCCCAGCATTATTTTTTTCTCAGTTTTTCCCAGCTCTTTGACGCTCATCTCCTCTTCAGTCTCTATATCATGCCAATGGCATGTTTTCTTATGTTAGAAAATGAAAAGCTATTAAACTAGCTGATGGTGAAAGTAATTAGACGATTCTGCTAGTTTTAGTACTAAGTCGATAATTGATGGTCATAACTTTATAAGTATATACTGTAATTCTGTGCATCCCACTGTATCTGGAAGAAATCTATTGGGTCACCATTTTTAATGAGGCCCGACAGTGGAAGCACTCAAGTAAATCCTGCCTGCCTGACTCTCCTGAAACTACGACGACTCACCTACATGATGAAGAGCAGTATGTGTCAGGCAGGCTGCTCGCTCTCCATTGATCACTAGATGCAAAGTAACAAAGAAGATGAACTGCTTCAAAAGGGTTATGATAATAGTGAATAGCTCCCAATTAGAAGGCACCTCAGGATTTAGAAAGTATTGTGCATGCAGTAGCTCTGTTAAGTAGGTAAGTTACTCCATGGGAGCCAGACTATTTCTGAATTGTGTAAAAATATAGACCTGAAAACTGGCAATAACTCAAGTTGAAAGCCAACATTTGTGTTGAGATGTAGAATTTCTGGCCTAAACTTGTGGTGTACTCAATTACATTTAGAAAATAGGATATTGGTTTTCCGGATTCTTTATGGAGGTGGGGGGAGAGGGAGAGATGTCTCTTTAGCAAGATGTTTCAAACATCTGGTTGGTATCATACTGAACCACAGCAGAGGAGAAATACACAGCCACCAACCAAAAAGAAGGGAAGGATTATTCTTGGCATAGCTGTCCTTCTTCCAGTTGTTTGACACCCTATTGGCTTCTAGGGAGTCTGTTCTTGGGATCCTTACCAGAGGCACAGCTTTCTGACCTTTAGCCACAGTTATGACAACGTTTTACCACCACACTTTCTACCCTCTGATGAAGGGGTTTGTGATTTTCTTGACATTCTAATCAGACCATCCTAGTTTGTAACAAACCAAATAGAGCACCACCTCAGTCAACAGCCATTTTATGGAATCATTTTATACAGTAGAAAAATGCTCTATCCACTCTCGCTAGTTATTGTTGGAATGGTTTTTGAGGGCAGCAGTGCTGAATCAGATGGATTTTGTTGCTGTTTATGTAGCCTCCCCTTGTCAGTGAACTCCCCATGTGTACTGAACAATGGCTTGATATGCTCGAAGCACTCAGTGACTTATTGAACTAGATTTTCCCTTATCTTGAAACTCTCTTAAGTAAAGTACCTGGGATGTTGGTTACTCATATGTATATCCTTGTCTTAAACCATTCCTCAGAGTTGAATAACACACATAGGGAATGATCAGGGTCATCATTCATCGTGACCTACTCAAAATAAAGTTTTGAAAATCAGCCTTATGCCAGTGATAAGAACCATTAGTCATCCCTCAAGTGGTCTTCCATGTGAGTTTAGCACAAATGAATGGAACATAATTTATCTTTCACTGAAGATTTAAATTCATGCTGAAATATGCAGACTCAAACATCTAGAAAACATTGATAGAATTATTCATCTTAAGCAAAAACTCCATGAACCTAGTATATTAAATGCTCACATGAATAAAATTCATGGTTCTACCCCAGTTATGACCAGAGCATGTGACGTGAAAGGATATGATTGTCCTTGCTCAATCTCAAAGATTCAAGAATATCTGGTAACCCATTATGGGTCTGTCACTCCTAGCTATACCTTTTTTGAACGTAAGTGTAGTTTCTACTGTCTGCTGTTTGAAGTAGTACTTTCTCTTGTGTATCCTAAATTTAATTCTTTTAAACTTTATGGGGGACCACTTGTTCTAGAATCTTAAGATTTGGGAAACAAATTCATTTTTCATCTTCTTCCCACACACTTTGATTTTATAGACTTTGATGTCTGCCTTCTAATGTTTTTGTCTGCCCTCATACAGCATTACTCTCCTTTTTCAGCCCACCTTGATCATGCTATTTGGTGTTTTTCTATTCTCAGAAAAATGTGTTATCGTGGTTATATATTCTCCTTCCCACTTAGTAAATGTTTAATGAATGGTCCATGGGACTCTTTAGTCTTACAAAGAGTCTACTTTTTCAAAAACTGAGAAAGTTGAAAATTACAGTTTGAGACATAATTGAGACTTACTCATGTCTTCCTCTGTGAGCATGCTGATATGCCAACTCTTAAGTTCAGTACTCAGAACTGAAGACAAGTCTCTTTTGGAAACTTATCCTATCAACTTGTATATTCTTATAGTCCAGTGGAGATCTTTTCAGTTTCATTCTTTCTCACATCAAAGAGTGAGGTTGTATGTAATAATCATTTACCAATAAATATTATATTACCTTTTAAGAGTGAATATTTCCACATCAGCTAGGAAGCCAGTCTATGATGAAATTAGGAAGGAGAAAATACTGTTTCTTAGGAGGATTAAACACTGAAAAATCTGTTTAGGACCAAAAATGTATAATTATACATTCTTTATATATTAAAAAGCAGTGCACCAAGATAATTATTAATGTCTTATAATTTCCATGCTATTCTGCCTTTTAAAACTGAGTGCTTTGAGATTGCTAAAAAGGTCAGTGGTTAGCAAAACACTTTCTTGTTAAAGAAATTAAATTTTTTGACTGTTGGGCTGAAAGCCAAGAGTCATTTCTGTGACAGGCCAAACATGAGTAGTCTAATAGCCTTTAATTTGACCCCTTTTTAGACAAGTATGGGATTAGATGCATTTTGCATTTTTTAATAGTATTTTACAGTTTTTGAGGAACCTAAATAGCAAAGATCATACAGTAAGAAAGAGGGGAAATAGATCTAATGGTAGAAATAAATATAAGGCTGTTAGAAATATGCTTAAGTTATTTCACTGGGTTTTTTTCCCTTCATTAATACTTGTGATTTGGTTTGGCATATAGTGTCCTTAGGCAAGCATTCTCTAAAGTATATAGGTTTCCCATAAGTCTAAGCTATGTTGTAGCCTCTGAATCCATATTTTGAGATTTTTTAATGTGTTTTTGGATGTGCTTCTTACTGGGTGAGGGCAAAGTCTACTTTATGATGAAGCTGAAATGGGGTATTGGGTGTAGTTTCATGTTCTTTTTTAATCACGTCCATTTTAAAGCTATGTCCAGCTATGAATTGCAGCTTCATTTGAATTTCTCCAAGTTTCCTTGAAAAAAAAAATATGAAAAGAATGACATGGAGGACATAGGAAGAAAGAATCAATCCTTTAAAAAAAAGTTATAGATTGGAATGTCCTTGACTTAATATAAACAAGTCAGCATAGATTATTCCTGAGCGACCATGAGTCTGCAGACTGTCAGTGGTTTGTTTCTGTATCCATACAGTTGAACCATCAATTTTAGTGTAAGCCAAATTTTCATTTCAAAAATAACCAAAATATCATATTACTACTAAGTGAAGATGCATATGATTTAATTTTATTTTGAGCACAAACACCCAGAAAAAAAGTGCTTTCTTTCAGAGTCCTTAATTTTATTAATTTAGGGTTCAAATCTTAGGAGTCTGTTTCTTTCAAAGGCAATGAAATTTTCCCTTGCTACAAGATCTGTCACTAAGCTTTTCTTACAATTGGAGTAGCACCATATTTCCCTTTAGGCCCTTTGTGTTGAAGTATTTTGCCCTTGCTTTTTAAAAGGTATTAATTTGAGGATCCATTAAGGGAACGCAGGTACCCATAAACATTATGTATAATAGAAAGAACACAGGCTAAGAGAGGACCTAATCCTCCCCTGCCACTTACAAGCTGAGTCACCTTAGGCAAATCATTTCACCCAACCAAGCCAAGAAAGGGGGTAGACTAGGTGATCTCAAAGGTCCTTCCAGCCCTAAAATGTTATTAATTTAGTCTATTACAATATCTAAAGGCTATCATATAAACCCTGCCCTCTAGCTCTGGCTTTGATGGTTCACTCATCAGAGAACAGTGTTGTAATTTTCCTGATGTGACTCTGATAGTTGTCTGCTTTATTAATCAGTGTTAAAAATATGCTTGTTTCACTCAGTTGGTTTGGCTGGCCCCTCCCTTCCACCTTTCCCCCCTCAGCTCCACCTCCCTATTCTGTCCCATACGTAAAACTATCATTTCTTAACTGCTGGTTCACATCTAAAATCCACCAGATGTTTTTTACTTGCGTCTGTTGAACTTTGCAACCTAGGCTAGATATCGTTGAACCAAAAATCTTGTTTCCTTTCCCAACAGGCCTGATGCTTCATTATCTTTACACTGTTAAGAAATATGATTGGAGGGGGCTATGTTCCTTCTTAGATGTCATTTTGCTCTTCGGTAGCTTCACGTAATCTGCATGCTAAGTATGACTTCATCAATAGTGCTAGACACCAGCAGTTATGAGCAAATGTTACACTGCATCTCTTACTGTTTTGTTGTTGGTATCATAACATTTATCCTGTGTCCATTCCCACATCCCTTTTCTCTGTTCCACTGTTAAAGGCTTCCTATGATCTGTCGCTGTGTTTTCCTTTAGTAAGGTCTGGCAGGAAAGGACGACGGCGAGTGTTCAGTCTGTCGGAGGCTGACAGTCATGGTGGACACTGGGTTTAGGTCTTCAAGCAGCAGCTGCCACGGCAACTCACGCAAAATCAATTCAGGCAGGTTCCTCCATTAGACTTAATGAGCTCACGGCCTTTAAAAGCCATGCTGTATTTCCATACTAACAACCATGACTTGCTCAGGTACAGGTGGGACACACTGTCAAAAAAAGCATCAACCAGCAGAACTTTGAAAGCATTTGGCTGTATGATTTAAGAACATCGTTCTAAACTTCAACATAGTTCATCATAATTGGCTCTTTATAAGCTTTCATGTAGAAACTTTTCTTCAAATTATCTTTTTGGCTCTGTCTAGTTGGTAGAATAAAATACTTAGAGACCAATAACGTATTTCAAGCTCAGTTCTAAGCCAAATTTGTGCAGACCTGGAATGATGCCCATTTCTATGAAATACAGTGTCAGAGTCAAGATTGGCACAAACTTATCCACCAGCAGGCTTATTCCATGTTCATAAATTTCCAAATGGAATTTCTTCAGGGTTACCCCAATTCAAGTTTGGTGTGGAGGTTTTGTTTTGGGGGTCTTTTTTCAGTGGGGGAGGCCAGGAGAAAAAGGGTAGCCTATGAAAGAAAAAGAAGAATTAACCAAGCAGTCAAATGTTATTATGGAATTATTTTTTTTTGTTCTACTTGAAGTAATAAATGTCATTAAAACAGTAGGAGTCCTAGTGCAACAATAATTTCTCTTATAAATATTAATATGCTTATCATTTTCCCCTTTTACATTATTGTTTTCATAATACTAGACGTTTTGATTGATTATGTGCCATTGACAAGAATCTTTGCCTAGTACTTTTGTTGTAGACTTGAATGTTTTAACTTTTGCAAATTGTATTTCTTGTTTGGTTTCTAAGTTGTGTTCTAGTAGTTTATGATTTCTTTTGTCTATTGGTAGTATTTTGACTTCTTTTTATTTAAAAGCTTCTTCCCTTTGGGTTTTTCCCTCTTGCTAACTTTGTGGTTTTCTTGATTTTCTATGTAACTTTACTCTGTGCCTTTCTATCATAGGACTGTAAATCAAAATCTTTCATTCCAGGCCCTCAGGCAACAAATATTTAGCAATTTGTCCATAAGATACCTAACACTGCGGTGTGGTGGGTACTATGTACCTGATAAAACCAATTAAAAATTCATTTCTCAACCTAAGACTCTAAACACCTTAGTCTCATACACCTTTGCTCACATGGTTGGTATTTTCCTCAAATACAGTGTTTCCTGGGCCATAATCATAATACTTTGTTAGACCAAGAAAAAGCCCTCAGCCATCTTGGTGGTGTGCTGGCAGGAGTATTCAGATGAGGCAGTAAATACAGAAGAGCTCTTCATATGAAAGATTGGCAGGAAAATTAGTCCTCGTTCTCCAGAGTTCTCCTCTTCTCCTTCACCCTTGCAGGGATAAATTTTGTCACAATCAAGGAGATACTTAGTTCAAAATTAGGAATGGTATGACTGTTTAGGGAAGAATAAGGGAATATTCCTTTCAAAGATACTGAAGTGATTTTTTTGGTGAAAAACAACTTTTGTGTAAATTGTAGGTTCATGTTTCAGACTAAGCCAGTTTTTAAACTATAGTTAGATTTTTTCACTGCAAATTTCTAACAATGTTTATCCTTCCCATCATCCAAGAACCTTCTCCATTGGCGACCTTGTCCAAAAATCTGGGCTGTGGTATTTACCACTTCTGAGTAGTTTTCTTCTGTGCATCTAAAAACTATATTAAACACAAAATTCAACAAATGGAAAACCATTGAAAAATAATGTTGAGAGTTGCACCTACAAAGTATACCTGCATTTTGGTGTTGGGATTACCTAAATGTACAGTTTGACCCTTTATCAATTGCAAACTACTTTATCAGCCCCTAAATTATAAAGGTATTAGCCTTCACTACATGAGAAAGGCCAGATCAGAGGGAAACAATGTGAAAAGAAGAGTTGGTAAGCCTATAGGTGTGTCAAGTCAGAGGACCAACCCAAAGTCTCTTACCAATTAGAATGAGTTAGTTGAAATTCGGAGAAATCAGAATTCCCGCTCAGTGTTTGCATAGCATTTCTTTTGTACTATTGTTCACCACTGCCCTGTTGCCTCTTGCGTCTACTCAAGATAAAATCTAAAGCCAAGACACTTATTTTTCCTTTTTGCTTTTTAAAGACTAATCTTAAAAAAATCAAGTTGGGAGCATATTTTCATTGGCAGTCTTATTAGAAGAATGTAGATTGGTACTATCAGAGATAAATTTCGTTATTTGTTTTTTTTCTCTTTGAAATAGCATTAATCAGGATTTTCCTGTTTCCATTCTGTTTTTCCACACTGTTTTGTTTTCTGTCCTTTGCTATAGCTTTAGTTTTTGCTTAAGTTTTGTTTTGTTTTTCTTTGACTAAAACTAACAGGAATCATAATGAGACATAGATTTCTAAATCATCCTTGAGATCCCAGTGCATCATCAGAAATAAAACTTGTTAGAGGTTCTTCTGCAGATGGCCAGTGTAATTAAATGGTACCCATGAAATGAAGATCCATATAAATAAAAATTATTTCTCTTAACAGAATGTCTGCATCACTATAATGGTTTTTTAAATTACCATGATCTGGAATCTTGGAAGATGTATTTAAAATGAACTCCATTCTTATTGAGTGTTTCTGTATATGTGAAACACTCACTGGAAGGCAAATAGGTAATTTGTCTGTAATTTAATCAGCATTTTGAAAAGTACCAAAAAAGAAATTGCAGCTCCTAAAATAACTTCATTAAGTGGAAAGCCTCTCCTTTCCCCTGAAATGGCTCTCTTCCATAGTCCCAGTGGAGAATAATCACTCTAGTAATGGAGTTTGACTATTAGAGGTCCCTCTCTGATTGCTAACTCAGCACTTACGTATACCAGTGTGAAACTAACCACAGTCCAGGGTTTGTAAAAGCCGAAAAGTTCTCCAGAATTAGGCCTGCCTTTTTTTTTCCCCTGTGATTTCACAGTTTGACCTCCCACACCAACCCTGAGCAAATTTCACCAAATTTAGTTTCTGGAAATGGTCATTATACAGACTTGAAATATATTCATAAGTTTATTTGAACTAGTTTGCTTCCTTTAATAATGTGCTCTAGCCAGGATCCAGCCACACTTAAAGCATGCCCACATCCATGTCTCCGCACTGCAGTGTTATAATGTTATTAGCCACTTGTAATTATGTATGTGTTTCAGAATATTTATATAGTCATAGTAATGCAGATTTGCATCACACCTAGAGATAGTATTTTGATACGCTTACTTTTGAGTAAATTGCTTGCCAGATATTTGGCTGCTTCTTGCATACTTTTTTCACATGGCTCAAGCAGTCTTTAGGGAACCATTTTTGAGAGAGAGAGAGAGAGAGAGAGAGAGAGTATAGAGTATTCAGGGCCTCAGATGGAAAAAAATAGTATTGTGTTAAGTATTTGTTTGTTTTCTTTACTAGATGATGCTATGGCTCCCCAGCAGGTCCCGCTGACCTTTCCTGACCAAGTGGTGATTGTTAATGAAATCTTTACAACTTCCAAGTCCAGCAAGAGCCTTGGAAAGGGTTCAGAAGTGGAAACTGCAAACCTGTCCCCCAGCCTGATTCCTGCCCAGCAACCCACCATCTCTCTCATTTCTGACGACACTACAGATGCACTTAGTGTGGAGTCCTTGACTCTGGTTCCTCCAGTTGACCCACACAGCCTCCGCTCTTTTACCTGCATCCCTCAGTCTTCCACACAGATGGAAACTTATAAAGTGATGGAGGGCGAAATTGCCCCTCATGAGCCAGCAGATCAGTCTGAACAGTGATGCAGTTGATTCTGCTGTTTTTATTTGTGGCCCCTCAAAAAACTATAGGAACTAAATGGTAGCTACATGAAGAATACTTCTGAAACAGCCAGGATTTTAAGAAAGGGCAGTAACCTATCCTAACAAATATTGTCTCTGTCTCTCAAAAGAAACCCAGTTCTCTGTTCAGATTCACATTTCTCATGTTGTAAGAAAAAAACAGGCATTTAAGAAATTGATGGAAACAGAGTTCCTCCAGACTACCATAATTATACTACCTGCGTGATGCTGTTCCATGTTTGCTGCCAAAAGAAGAAACTTCTGTGTGATATTGTTATTATTTTTGTTAGACTTCAGACACAAAACACTTGTCCAGAAAGAGGCAAAAAATGAAAACAAAGAAAGGTTCTCATAGCTATGTCGAACCCACCATCAGAAAACTGTGTCCATTCAGCTGAAGTGGTTCAGTTTTCATTTTGTTGATTTTGGGTTGACCCAACAGATTATCAAACAGCAATGGATGAGGTCATTTCAAAAGATAATCAAAACAAGATGAACTGTAGTAATGTCTCACGGGTGTAATATTTATTTCAGCATTTGGTATCAGACTAGAAACATTTATTTAAAAAAAGAAACACCACCACCACCTCATTCCTGAAGTTTCTTGTAATGCTAAGAGTGTGATGTATAATTTTTTTATCTTGATCTTACCTGTCTTTTCAAAGCTGTCTATGAAGAAGGTATGGTATGCTAAATTGTCTTAAATGACATTTATGACTTCATTACTCACCAACCCAACTCTGCATGCTTGTTGAATGAAAAAGCACCTTTCCTAGAAAGCCTAGATTCTTTTTCAAACAGAGAAGGGATTTGAAGATACTATGTATAGTAGGTTTCTTTGTCACAGCCAAGAAGCCCTGTTTTATTCTTTAATGAGAATATCTTTTCTTGAAAAGATAAAATAATTCAAAGAAATCTTCTACTCAGGCTTTTTTCTGTAACCAAATGTAAACTGTGTTTTGAGCATCCCCTTTGGTTATTGCCGTCTCTATATGGGGCCAAGAAAGAAGTGTGGAAAACCACGAAGACTGCAGAATAGACTTCCTGTGTAATTTTATACAAGTGAAATGAGATTTGTCTACTGAATTTGCCCATAAAACCAATTTTATGTATTCATTCACAGAGGTAAAAATCCAAGAGCCAGCTATCTCAATGGTTATGACATTCAAGGCTTTTGCAGTCTTAAGGAATTTGACTCAGTTGCTGTCTTCCCCCTACCCTTTCAACCATCGTACAAATGTGCAAGCTTGTTTGTAAAACAAGACAAGACTCTGTGTTTCCTCTTTCATCCTTTCAACATCACATTTTGGTTTAGATGTAGATGAACACATTGGTATATTTAAAATTAAACTAAAGATTATATATACCTTTCTACAAAGCAAAATTGTTTACCATCTACAAATAGTTAATATATTATTCATCTCAGTCCATTCAACTGTAAAACCAAAAGACCATTTTCTTTTTTTGGTGAAGAATCTGTCCATCAGATGTGTTGATAGTAATTCTTATACTGCTATTGACTTTGACCTTTTGGTGAAGCTATCGAAGACTATCCCTGGCACATCTCTGAAGATATGATCAACTAGTGGAGCAGTGTCTTTGCAGCATCTTTCAAACTAGTTCTATGATGTAGCCTATTGACCTGCTAAAATTCAGATTTTATGTCACTGGAATAGAAATGACCTAAAAGAGTTGTAAGCGGTAGATAAAGAAGTAAAAAAAAAAATTAATATGGGTACCAAGTCACTCCAAATAGATCTCCTACTTAGTTTCATCCTTCAGACCTCCAATCAGAAATATGACATGAGGTGGACCTTCCTATTCAGAAAGAAAACATCCAGGCTGAAACAGATGCTGTTTGAGCAGAAGTAAATAAGGCCCTTGCAAAGACAGTAAAAACCATAGTTACAGGAAATATGATGTGCTCCCCTACAAAGAAAGGGGCGGCAGGTAGAAAAGGGCAAAAGATGATTGATGGAAATAATGAATAAAGGAATGGGTGACCCCCCCCAAAACAGCTTATTATTCAGTGTTTACTCATTTTGTTCTTACAGTAGCATGAGTATATTAGGGGAGGGCAACATTTCATATATTTCATACTCATGGAGTTTCCCTCTTAACCCTCTTGGAAGCCAGTAAACCTCTGAGAAGTATGCTACTTCTGTTTTTGAAATTATTTGTACTTATTTTTTCTGGCAGTAGAAAATGGAGAAGCACAGCTACTTTCCCAGGCTATTGTCATTAAAAAAAAAAAGAAAAAGAATAACAATACTTTCCCAGAAATAAAAAATGAAAGCTCTCTCTACCAGAAATCCTATAGAACCATATTTACTGAAATGATATGGTTTCACCATTTGTTTTATCAGAGTGCTATGAAAGAAATTGCAGATTGTGGGATCTTTGGTCATGGGGGACCCTCTGATTTTTAAGTATTTTCCATCTGTTCTGTGTACCCTTGAGAATTTATAATGGGACTGGTATACTTTGGCTCTTATTGAATGCAAATTGTATCCTTTTATTGAAGGCCCACAAATTCCTTCTTTTCAGGGAATAACTATTCTAAGAAATTAAGGTTGTATTGAATTGAGCAGCTTTTGTGATTTAATGTATTCCCTCCATTTTTTTTTCCTTCCCAAGATACTTGTTTAACATAAAGTATTAGTAGGATCATAGGCCATCTTCCCTGCTGCCAGTCAATTTCAAGTAATTTTGAATGAACAGAAAAGGTAGGACCCAGATTTTTGTATGAAGTAGGTTCTCAAAACAGTGTTTAAATGAACCATCTCATTTATTTGATCTAATAGTATGAAAATCAGAGGACCTTGGGATATACTTCACCATAATGTTGCACACACCAAGAGGAGTGAGCATGACTGTTCTCCAATAAACTTTAATAATCTTGGTACTCTAAATTCTGTTGCAGACTGTCCAGATGATATTGACTCTTTAGAATACTTGAATACTTGTGGGACCCTTTGGACTGTAGTATATTTCATTTGTTTTAAACTAGAAGAACAGTTGCAGACTTTACACCAAAAGCCAATAGCAAGCTTGATGTTGAGGTTGAGGCAGAACTGTCCAACACAGTTGCTACCATTCTTATTGCTGTAAGCTTTCAGCCAATCATTACAAGGGTTTTGTCTTGCTGTGGAAATGGATCTCTGCTTCCCACATCACTTTGCGTTTTTTATTAGATTATTTAATTCGTATTAACAAAAATACCTAAGTAGACCAAATTCTCATGGTCCTTTGCACTGGACAGTTAGGTTAGCCTTAGGAAAAACTTTGGAATTGTCATATGACCCCCTCTGAAGTTTGGGTCCTAAACCCAAATCCTTGGAATTAGGTTCAAAAAATCTTTAAACCCCACTTTGTATCTCCTTCAGGAAATACAGGTATAAATCTTAGTTCAGCCCTATTCCAATTCTTTTGCTCCTTGACCTAACCCTTGATATGGAAACAGAAGTTAATTTGCCGGAATAGGGGGGCAAGGTTATTAGTTCCTTTGCCTTTATGCTTTCTTCTGAAGCCTGTAATCTAACCACCTCTGGTCCTTGGTTAGGCTTAATTCCTGGGTTTTGGTATACAGCCAAACTACTCCCAACAAGTTGGATTGTGTAAGATCTTAAAATCTAAAAACTAACTAACCTGGCCTCATGGTAATAGCAAATGTGATGAATTCCTCCTAAGTGGTCTTCCCAAGAATGTCGGGTGGAGCGACCCGGCTTTTATTGCTTTGAGTTCTTTAGAGAAATGGGGAGAGGAGATATGGGAATGAAAGGAAAATGCACTGCCCTGCCCTAGGACCTCTTGGAGAAATTGGCAGTCCAAAGTGACTTTGATTTTTGGGTCACTGCTGAGAAAGACATGTTGCTACTATGAGTGTTACAGTGGATGTGATGTCATGAAGTAAGGCCGTTCAAAAATTTGTAATTTAAAAAGAACCAGATTTGGCAGAGCTAATCCCTGTACATAGAGAAGAAATTGAAATTTGATTTCATTTAACTTCTCATTTAAAAACACATTGTATTTTACTGTCTTATTTTATTTGCTCTTCACTGCAATGGGAGGGGGGAGAGGCCTGTTTTTTTTTTTTCCAAAGAGGGTAACCGATATTTATGTGCTATGTAAGCATTCATCAAGCAAAAAAAAAAAAAAAAGGATCAGGTAAGTAGTAGGATGCACATATTTAAGTAAAGTGATGTACAATACTTGATAACACATAGTTCTGAAGATGCACTGTAAAAATGAAAATACAGGGAGAATTTAATTCTGATCTTTTTCTAGAGGCAATAAATATATTTAATCTAAGTCATGTTAAATGTTTGGAGTGAATGTAATAATACATTATGTTCCTTTAAATAATAGATGTAAATACTAGATGTTGGAGAGGAGCATATATTTGGGAAATCTTGGTACAGTAGATGTTACTGAAAACGTGGCCCATTCTAGGGAAGTACCTGCATTTGCTGGCATGAGTCACAGTTCATGTGTACTAAGCATGAGGGTGGAAATGAAAACTGGAACTTCCTTGTAAATCTAACTTGGTAATAAAAATGGTGTTACGGAGAATCTGGTCTGCTGCTATACTGTGTCATAATAGAGGCTTCTTCATATGTTACAAGAGGCTTCCTCAGGAAGGCAGAGAGCTAGGAACGAGTACCCCATCATGCTGAGTCACTCCAAGTTGTGTAGAATGGAGGAAACCCATGTCTTTTCTTCAGGCAGTTGTTTCTCAGTCATTTCTTAGGAGAGTGGAGCTGTCTACTGACCTGGTAAAATGGAATTATTTGAGAAATTATCCTTTTAGATACCAGACTTTTGACAATAGCCAAGAATAACCTCAGGTCTAGCAACTAGGTTCAGAGCAAAATGATTTGGTTTACAAAGAAAGATGGAATTTTTTTTTCCTTTTAAGAAGGAAATCTGAAAGTGCAAAAAGAAAGATACTTAAGTAGTACAGTGTTATTTTCCATCTAGTAGAGACAAATAAGAGGGAGCAGACTGAACGTCACGAGGAGCACATTTTTACACAATAAGTGATAAAATGGAGTAGGATCGATGTGATGTTAAGCTTTGTTTAGACCATTAGGACTTTCAGACTTCAATTTTTGGTCATCATTTTTTTCTTGCTTAGAATCAGAGAGGTATGAAATAGCTAACAAGGTGCCTTGAGCCCTTTCGGGTGAAAGGTAGTAATGCAGAAACAGAGAAAATGTTGCCCACATCATAAGTTTGGATATAACCTGAACTCAGTGGCCTTGAGATGAAAATGGTCTGATGTGGTTTGGGCTTGGCCTGGCCTAGTTGGTTTAGGGATAGAGAGATTCTCTGTCACCTGCCTCAATTTGACTTTCAAATTAAACGGCCTGTTTCATTTCTTAAGTTTTTTGCAACATTTAATATTTTTGACCATCATTTCTCTTCCCTTAGCTTCTGTGAAGCCATTGTCTCCCGGTGCTCCTGTGGAAACATCTTCATTAGTGTAGTTCTGCTCAACAAACATTTGTTATTTGACTTTAAATTATGTTCAGGACTTTGGGATCGGTGCTGAGCATATAAAGATGGCAATCCCTGCCCTCAAGCAGCTTAAGTCTAACAAGTAAGAAACTGTCTTAGAGGTACTGTTATTTATTCTGTCACACAGCTAGCAAGTATCAGAGCCCAAAGGCAAATGTTGGTCTTCACAGCCCAAGTCCATTATAACCTGTCCTCACCATCCACCTTCCTTGTTTTGCCCCCTTCATGTGAGTATAACTCAAGAAGCTATCTGCTTTCTCTCCCTGTCTTACCACTCTTTTCTCCTCTCTCTACCTTCTATTCATCTGCCTTGCCTCTGAGGGTGGGAAGATCTCTAACACAACCACATCTCTTATCTCTCAGTACTCCCCCATTCTGCTCCTTCCTTTGATTTGCAAGCTCCCAACCTCTTCCTTCTGATCCTGGCATCCTTTTCTCAAAGAAGTTATTATGCAACTGCTACCCAGCAACCCACAGCTGTCATTGTGCAGGTGTTAATGGGAAAATTCTCTCTTCCCTTATGTCCACCCTCCCCTTCAAATCACTTTTTGGCTGCAGTGCCCCTTGGAGGGGCAGACTTTGTGCTCTGAGGCAATTACCAGTGAGTAAGAGCCCCCATCATCCCCTACCCCTACATTTTAGGTGCTACTAGGTGAGTCACACAGGATGAGCAGTCTTGGATAGGTTGTGATTTGCGATGCAAATCTCATTATCTTCTCCCCTAAACCCATTCTTCTTTCAAACTTCCCTCTTATTGTCAAGGACACCACCATCCATCTAGTCACCTAGGGTGCCATCTTGAATTCCTCTTTTCCTCACCCTACATATCCCATTGCCAAATTTTATTGGTTTTGTATTCATCTTTTGCATGCATCTCCTTTACTCAGTTACCATCCTATTTCAGGTCCTTGCCACTTCTTGCCAGGACTATTTTAATACCCTTCTAATTGATTTCCCTGTTTGAAGTCTTTCCACACTTCTGATAAAGTTCTTTCCTTAATGTGCAGATCTTACCATGCCACTCCTCTACTCAATAAACTCCAGTACTTCCCTAGTAATTCTAAACCCAATAACATTTCAGCCTTTCATTTACATTTTTGTGTAAACTTTATATTGTACGTAATTATTAGTGCAGTCATACATATATACATATATATATTTATATTTGTAAATATATATGTATGTATGTGTGTAGTGAATATGTTCTGACTTAGTTTCCCAGAGCGAGGCCAGCTACACCTTACCTTCAGGTTTCTAGGGTCCCCTTAAGAGTTGAGATGTGTATCTTCTCTATCAGCTCAAGCCCCCACCAGTTGTGTCTGTTCCCACCTTATTTACCAGTGATTGGTGTGCTAGTTCTACTTAACCACTTGTCATGAATTATCTTTTATAGGGGGTATTTACTTCAGAGATGTAATAAGAACAGAAGAACAAACATCCCTCCCCCACCTCCTACCAGCACCGTGGGGTCACAATTCCTTCTATCTCATCTAAGATTCTGGAGAGTAATCTTTCTTTTAGCTCAGTTCATATGTAACATTGGTTCCATCAAGTTCATACCTAGATGTAACATGACTACCAAATTGGTCCCTCATCTCATCTACTCTAGACTGGGTCCTGAAAGTCACACTTTGTTTCTCAGGGCACCATTGCTAATGCCCTGAAAAAACTAGGGCTGCTGAGGTGATCCTCTCTTCACCTAAAATGAAAGAACATCAAGACAGGCAAAGAATCTAGGCCTAAATTCACAGGACCACATGACAGCCTTGGTAGGGAGGGCCCAAGACCTTTCCCTTTAGCAAGATCATCTCTCATTGGATGCTGTTAGTTAAAAAAATCCAAAAGAGCCACCAAGAATACAGCTGGAGAAGAACATGGCTAAAGAAATTGGTAGGCCATAGATATTTTCATAAATAACCTCTAGCTAAGGTCTAGCTAAAGTCTAGCTAAGCGACCCTTTAATAAAAGCTACTATCCATGTGGTGAGTAGGCTAGAAATCAGTTAGGATATGTCTACATGTGCTCCACAGTCTAAGACATTTCCAGCAAAGTGTCACAGTTTATAGAATACCAGACCTGGAGTCAGGAGAACCCGAGTTCAAATGTGACCTGAGACAATTACTGAGTGTGTGGCTCTGGGCAAGTCACTTAACCTCTGCCTCAGTTTCCTCATCTATAAAAACATAATAATGTAGAATTGTTATGAGGATCAAATGGGATGATAACTTTAAAGTGCTTAGCATAGTGCCTAACACATAGCACTCTATAAAATGGTAGCTTTTACTCCATCTGTGTCCTCTTTTAGAAGCAGACTCCTTAGCTTCTCCACATGGGGATGTTATATCATTAGAAGTACACTGAGGCTCTCTGTATATGCACCAGTCCCCCACTAGACTTATATCTGGGGGTTGTGCTCAAAAAATATTTGATATAGATAAGTATATCATCAAAAATGAACCTACACAATTATAGTGACCCCCAACTATTCTTCCTGACTTAAGTGTTTCACCTTCCTAATCCATCTTTCAAGTTGCCATTTTTATCTTCCTGATATTTATTAGATCTGAACTGTGTCATTTCTCTGCTCAAAAACTTTCAATGCATCCCATTTCATATTGGATAAAATACAAATTCCTTAACCTGGTAAGGCTTTCCATAATCTTAACCTAAATTTCCAGCCTTGTTTTATACTTCTATATGCTTCACAAACTTCAGCCTCACAGTACTACTAGATATTCTCTAGTCTCAGGACTCCATGTATTTTATAGGCCAACTCCTATGCCTACTACTTCACATTGCAAACTGTTGAAATCCTCTTCAAGCCCCATCTCAAGTTGCACCTAGGGCTAATGAAGCCTTTATTCTCCATCTGGAAATCAGTACTCTAAATTTCTTTTGTACCTCACATTTACTGTTTATCACATTCTCTCTTAAATTTTTTTTGTGTGTTCATAGTGTATCGCATCTTATAAAATGCAAGCCACTTAAGAAGGAACTGTGAAAATGGAGGAAAGAGAGTCATAGGACCTCAAATCTTGGCTCTGCCACTCCTTATGTAACCTTGAGCAAGTCAGTTAACTGATCTGGGCCTCAGTTTACTCACCTGTAAAATGAGAGGTTTGGACTAAATAGTCTCTTCCAGCTCTTGGAATCTCCAGTATCTTGCACATGGGCACTTAATAAACATTGATTGAATTGAAGTCCTCTATGTCATTCTTATTCCTGGAATCCTGTGAATGGTGAGTCAGCACTGGCACTTCCTTCCCTCATATTCTCCAGGGCTAGTTTATATTTGTTCATTTCCCTGGAAATTTGGCCTGCACAGACTGCTTTCAACCCTCCCTTAGAGTATTAAGCAAGTCCCAAGTGTGGATTTAGTTTAGAGTAGGAACAGATTGAACTGGGGGCAAGATTGCTGTTGTTTTGGAATGGAGCCCCTTTTCTAAGTCATTTCTGCCTTAGAGGACAATGCATTTTACTAACGGGATACAACATGTTGACATGTAAATGCAAAGTAAATTGAGGAGAGAGGGAATAATTACAACTATGACGATCAGGGAAGGCTTCCTGCAGGAGGTAGCACTTGAGCTGGGCCCGAGGCCAGGATGAGGGAGTCAAGGGAAGGATGGTTGGTGAGAGAGTGCATGTGGACAGTTCAAAGAGCAGCTAGGAATCCAGTTTGGCTGAAATAGAGTTTCTGAAAGGGAGTCCAGGAAGAGAAAGCCAAAACTGGAAAAAGAAAAAAATAAAATTCAGGGTTCTTCTCCCTTCTCCCCCACACCCCGCCATGTTTTTTAATGTATTAATTCATTTTGTTTTTGCCACAGTGCCCTTCCCATTAATACCCAAATAAAGCTTAGAGAGCACACTCACTATTAAAGAAAATCACCTAATAGCATCATTTTTGACTGATGGTGCATTTCACTTTCCACTAAGTAGTTGATGGATTGTTAACATGAGGAAAGCATGTGTCCTGTAACTTCTCTAGGCCTTAGTTTTCTCAGCTCAGAAACAAGGGGTAAAGACAAATGACCTTTCACTTTCCGGCTAGCTCTAAATCTAAAATCCTAGGATTCTGTGTCCGAACGTGAGAATGGCAGTTCTTAGATTTTTCTGTTCTTAGGGACTCTTTCACACTCTTAAAAATTGAGAATCCTCCCCAAATACTTTTGTGTATGATTTATATCCATCATCAATTAATAAACATTTATTAAGCGCCTACTGTGCTTATGTGCCAGAGTATTTACCGTATTAGAAATTTGAATACCTTGATGTTGATGAAAACAATTTTGACATCAACTTCCCCCAAAGTGTCTCAGGGACCCCCCCAAGAAGATCCCTAGACCACACTTTGAGAACTGCTGCTTCAGAGTAATGGGAACGATATTCATTGTTGTGTTTGCTACAGGTTTCTTTGCCTCTAGACTTTATTTACACTGTTGTATAGTTTTTTGTGTATCTTGTTCCTTTTGGCTCTGTTTATTCACTTTGCATCATTCCATACAGATCTTAGCCATTCTGACAGTACAGATCAGAGTAGATTGTCCTGGTAGTTTACTTGCAAAATGTATATGTAAGGGCGGTTAGGTAGCACAGTGAACAGAGCATGGGCCCTGGAGTCAGGAGATCTGAATTCAAATATGACCTCAGACACTTAACACAAAAACTAGCCATGTGACCTTGGGCAAGTCACTTAACCCCAATTGCCCCGCCTTCCCCCCTCCAAAAAACAAACAAACTTATACTTAAAGGGGTTTGACAACAGATGCTGTTCTACATTAATCTACTGAAGATATCTTCCCTTTCCTCAAGCTATACCCTGCTCTTTAAAAACACTTTTCTATTAGGAAATTTTTTTTTTTATTCCTCGGTGAAGAAGCAAATAGTTTCTTGATGCTGTCACCCCCATTCCCTACTCCCAAATTGTGTGATTTGTATTACATTCATCAGATCTTAGATTTAGAACTAGAAGGCATCTAATCCAAATCCCTTATTTTACAGTTAAGGAACTTGAGGCTTAAGGGACTGACCTAGAGTCATAGGGCTAGTAAGTGTAGGAGGCAGTGTTTGAACGTGAGTCTTACTGATGTAAAACCCCACACTCAGAGTGGCCAGAGTGCTCCAGCACTAAGGATGAGGAGCAGACAGGGCCTGAAGTTCAGAACCTGGGGATCCAAACTGAGGAAGTATTGGGGGGAGGGGGCAGGACTGCATGCAGAGGTGGTGCTGTTGGGAAGGAACGAGAGGATTCTGATTTCCCCAGCTTGTGTACAACCTTCTGTTTTCTCAAGTTTGCACTTCTCATTCTGTCATAGTTATTGTAATTGCTTTAAAATCGTTTTCTTTAGCATTATCAGAAAATAATATATTGAAGTATTTTATTTTTATTAATTGAGTCATCAATAAATACAGACATTTCAAAATACAAAGGAAGGCAGAAAGAGGATTCTATATGAAGCCATGAATCTACCATGAAGAGTTGGTTAGGTTTTTTGACTATGTCCAGTTTCAGTTATGGCAGCACTTCCTTTCTTGTCTCCATCTCACTCCTCTACTGAATTTCTTTTTGCTCTCTTATGTGTATTTTTACATATTTCACTGATATCACTTCTTTTTTTTATTCTTTATCATTGTTCTTCCCCCACCACACATACACACACACACACACACACACACACACACACACACAATCTCCTCTTCCCCGATGAAAGGCCTACTTTGTAACTAATAAATATTAGTGAAGCAAACAAATACACGTTTTATCTGTTGGTTCTAAAAATGGGCTCATTCTGAATCTGTGGCCCATCACCTCTCCCATGGAGGTGAGAGACATGTAAAGCACTTATTTTAATGCCCCTACGTGTCAAATCAGTTAAGTTCTGTTTGCCATGAAGGTGGAATGAACCCATGGGCCTGAGCCTATAGTAACACCAAGTCATTCTTGGCAATTTCATTTTCTTCTTCCACAAAGAGTGCTATTCTTGCCATTATGCTGTATGCAGGTATCTGAGACTAAATCCACCCCCACCCCACCCCCAAATGAGATGCTAAAATCATTGAAAAGTTCCACTTGAAGTAAATATATTTGGTCTTTTTTAAAATGCGGTAGGGGACCATAATGGTTTTTCATCCCTCTGTCTCTGAGTTGGTACAAAAAAATTCCAAGTAACACCAAAAAATTACCAAATGCTGTAGGAATGTGCTTTAGGGGCCTGAAGCACTTTAGATTAATTGGTTTTGCACATATAGAAGAATTTTCTGGCCAGAGGCAATAAACACAGTTTTCAGTGGTAAAGAGAAAGCCCTGAGCTCATCATTTCTTTCCCTAAATGGGGGGAGGACTCTCTACCAGGGCCTGTGTTTTTGCTTCATTTAGCTCAGATCAGATGGAAGGTGAAGGGGGTTCATTTTTTCCTTCTGTGTTCTGGTAGCACAGTGGTTTTCCTGCTTTATGACTCCATAAACTTTGTGTAGGACATAAGGAAGGGGACAGAAAAGGACAAATGAGTGGGAAGGGAGGGCAGGTACAAAGGCACAATTAACTGCAAAACTGTAACTCATGTTACCAAAGGGTCTGCTATAGAAGATTGTTTTTCCTTTAGTTTTTGAAATCGTTTTCCTAGTTGGAACTTTCAGGAGAGGATATGATGCTCTGTTGATTAGAAGACTCGGGTGAGGAAGAAGAATGACAGCTCATACCGAGTAGTATAATACCTATTTTCTAGATGAGGAAACTGAGGCTGAGAGGTTTACTTTTCCATGGTTCCATAGCTAGAAGTATCAAAGCTAAGAACTGTGCCCAGCTCCCAACTCTGAACGATAGCACCCTTTCTGCCACTCTGCTCTTGGTCACACGTATAAAGGAAGTGATAGAGATGTTCCATAGCTAGGGCAGCTCTGATGGTGTCCTACTTGGGAGGAGGCTCAGAACATCACTCATATCTTTGCCTCCTAATTGGGGAGTAGTTTGTTTGTTTTCTGGGAAGGCATATGGAAGCTACATCTCTTGACAACCCTTCTGAACTTAATAGAAGTTAGTAAAAGTCATTCCAGGACAGAAGATATCTTCAGTGGTAGGGCTTTCGTACCTTTGCCTTGGATGACTGTAAGTAGAATTTGCATTTTTTTTTAAAGAGAAACTGAGTAACTGGGTCAGATGTAATGGCCCATGATGAAAGCCTGGTGTCAGCCTTACCTGGTTGAGAACCTGTCTTTGGCAGGTATGCAAAAGCATATGGCAAGTACTGTTGCTCTGCAGCTGTGAACATGAGATTGGGCTCTCTCAGCTTCCTTCTATGGAAGAAGTTGTTATCTCAATTCCATCTTTCTGCAGATGTAGAATAAATGAAGGTGTTTCCCTAATCTATGCATGAAGGGATCTGTGGTCATTACTGGTTATGTGTTCATTTTCATCAGGGCAATATCCTGAACCTTCCCCAGGATCTATGCCAAGTGCTGATGGGTGGACCAAGAAACCCCTCACTCTTTCTCTCTCTCAAGAGGTATATAGAGCCCTTTATTGTGACGATCTGGGTAGACAAGGCCTTCTTGTATCCTGAAGGATCCCTTAGAACCACTTTAAGGTCTTAAGCTCAGTGTGGCAGTCACGGTTGCAAAAAATATCTCATCTCTTGGGGCAGCTAGGTGGTGCAGTGAATAGAGCATGGGCCCTGGAGTCAGGAGGACCTGAGTTCAAATTTGGCCTCAAATACTTAACACTTACTAGCCATGTGACCTTGGGCAAGTCACTTAACCCCAAATGCCCTGCCCTCCCCCCTCCAAAAAAAAGCAAAAAAAAATATACCATCTCTTCAGTGGAAAATGTCAACCCATAATCAGAAACAGTAGTATGGATTAGGAAAAACAACAGATATTTGAAAAGTTATATCAACCTGATCTTGGAGTGCATTATATAATATATAAATGAATATTTAATTATATTTTATTTTCATAAATAATGCAAATAATTTATTGGATGATATGGACATATAGATAATTATATTCTGAAAAAAATTACCTTATTCAAGTATTTACATTCTTAAAACCCATACAGGTTGTGTTATACCTTTACAGAAGTCTGATCAATCATTAAGAATTGGTGTGCTCCAGTCACCTCTCTGGAATTTCTTCATCTCTAAAATGAAGGTGACTATTGATCTTCATTCCAACCATACCTATGTGACTTTATGATCCAAGAAAGAATCAAGAAGGGGATTCTCCCCATTTTTAGTCTTGTTTTGCTATGCTGTTTCGTCTTTGACCCAGGATGACTTCAGCCTCACCTGTGTTCATGTTGATTAATCCAGTCCAGATAACAGGCATAAGTCAGGGATGAAGTCCAATTGTGCATAGGCTAACTAGTGGCCCAGTGGACACTAAATGTCAGGAGCCTCTTTCTTAGTACCTTCTTCACAACCTGACCCTCTTTCTGGGTTTCTATAGTCATCTGGGATAATTAGCATTTACATTTCAGAAAGTGCATACACCATTGCCCCCATTGAGTTCTATGGTCTGAAAAAAAGAAAAAAAAATCTTAGGTCCCTGGGAGTACTTCAACTGGGAGACTTCATTAACTAAAGAGATAATGGTTAATGAGTGTAGACAAGCCTTAACAGAAGGAGATTGCTTTTCCTCATTGAGCTTTTCCCTGCCTTCCCTTCTTTCCTTTGCTCAATTAGAGTGGAATAATAATAATTCATATCTATTTAATTCTTTAAGATTCATAAAACACTTTGCTTACTCTGTGAAGTAGGTATCATTTATATTCATGCCATTTTAAAGATGAGGAAACTGAGAGGTGAAGTGATTTACCTATGACCACACTACTAATAAACAGAACTGGGACTAGAAACCAGAACTCCAAAGGCTCAAAACCTGGCTTTCTTCCCACTGCATGATGCTGATTCTTGTATAAACAAAGCCTCTGTCAAATCTTAACTTTGTATCCCCATACCTAGCTCAGTGCTCTTCACATGGTAGGCACTTAACATTTATTATTCTTCAGAATCTCAGAGTTGGAAAGAAATTTGATGGTCACCTAATCCAACCGATAACCCATTCCCTGAACCCCTAGCAACCGTTCTTTGTGCCTGGGCTTTTAGCTCTAGTCTAGGTAGAATGTTTAGATTTCCTGTAAGAAATCATTTAGGAAAAATGATTAGTTGCTTGCTTATCATTTAGTTAAGCAACAGCAGTTCCCCAGAAAAGCAGCCTCGCTGAAACAGGGTCTTCCAAAGAATTACAGCCCTACCCTGCCCTGACCATACCATGCTCTGGCCTGAAGTGGCCTCATGACCTAGCCTTTCCACCTCCATTCTGCCTCCATACTAACCATGGTGTAAATCGTTTTTCTTTAGTGCTTATGAGCCCTTCCTGACTGTTGTCATCACTTTTTCCCTTGGAAATTTCTCTAAGAATGATCCAGGGAGCCAACCCAAGAGACTGTTTCAGTAAAGCACAACAGGCACACAACCAGCACATTGCACTGTGTCATGGGAGAGAGAAGAAAAGAACATGACTTTTAAGTTCTTGGGCAGCTTGATGGTGCAGTGACTAGGATGCTGAAGCCCAGCAGGTCATCCAGGGGTCAAGAAGATCTGAATTCACATTGTCCCTCAGACATTCACTGTGACCTGCCCAGGGGCAGGTCATGTAACCTGTAGCTTCAGGTTCCTCATCTGTAAAATGGGAGTAATAATAATGCCTACTTCATGGGGTTTTTATAAGGATCAAATAAGATAATATATGTAAAACATGTTATGAACTTGAAAGCACTGTGTAAATACTAACATGGTAGAAATGTAGGCCAGGTCAGCGTCTTTGCCAGGCAGGAGTTAAGGAACATTTATTCTGGGGCATCCTGTTCAATCACCTGATCACAAAGGTGTTAATCACTTTGGTTTGGCATCCAGATTCACCACCATAGACCTTATCCCCAGGTCTGTTTATCCAACCCTAGTCCTTGTCTGGAACTCTAGTACCAAATCCCCAACAGCTTTTTGGGACATTTGGACATGGTTGGTAATGTAGATTCAACACATCCAGAGCTCAATTTCCCCCCCCTTCAAAACCCTCCCAACTTCCTTATTACTGCAAGAGGGCACCACTCTGCTCTCACCCAGGTTTGTAATTGCCAGCCTCAACTCATCATCCTGCTCCAATACATTCAGTCCTCGCCAAATCTTGTTTCTACCTTCGCAACATCACTTCTTTCACAAAACTGCTATCTGAATTGAGTACTTATTGTTTAAGGTTCAACTCAGATGTCACCTCCTCTGGGTAGCCTTCCCTAGTCTGTCCCCACCCCACCCCCATCTCCCATCTCCTTTGCTGTCACCACTCCCTGTCTGTGCATACTGTCAACCCTAGTACGATGTGGACTCCCAAGGGGCAGGGGCCATTGTGTGTGTGTGTGTGTGTGTGTGTGTGTGTGTGTGTGTGTGTGTCTAGATCTAGCCACCAGGACAGTGCCTTGCCCCTAATAGGTACTTAGTAAAAGTTTACTGAATTGAATTGAATTTTATCCCTCAAGTGACCAGCTGATAAATCCTGCCAGACCAGACCCATGTGGCCTTTTGCCTGACTATACTTTCATCGATGGAGCCACTCACAAATAAGTTCCCCAGTAAGGAGTATCATGATTAGGAGGAAAAGGGACATGACAAAAATAATTTCTCTGTTTCTTGAAATTCAATAAATGGTGTGTAATATATTGAGAGAAACCAGTTTGTTATCTACTCTCTTTGTGTCTTCTCCATACTTTTAAGTATGACTCTTAGACATCAGAAATGCCCTATGCCCTTTCCTCTCCATCAAGATGTCTGTCTTTAGCTTAAAACTTTCCTCTTCTGTGGCCACTTCTCTCCTTCAGACTTGGTCACCATCCCCAGTTCATCCATCTCCAGTCATCCATCTCCAGAGTAAACATACTCCAAACTCTCAACACTACATCCTCAGATATTCTGCGATTTTTCTTGCTTGTACTGTTGGATTTTTTTTCTTAGTAATACAGCTTGTCTTCTCTACTGACTTGGAAACTACTTGGAAACCAGGACTACTTTGGCCATTTGTTATTTCTATTTTCTTCCTCTTCTCCCAGTACATAGAATAGTGTTTTGTGTATAGTAGGTTTTCAGTGATTGAGACCAAATAGGGAGTATGAAAAATCCCTTTAGAAGAAAAATCCCTTGCTCAGTTGGACTGGTGTAGTAAAGCCAAAATGGTAGAGTCCTAGGAAGCAGTGTGGTGAGCTCCTCTCCACAAACCTCTACAAACAGATATAGAAAATGCACCAGACTGAATCTGGGTGGGGAAATTCAGAAAAAGTCACAGTGAGGTCTTTGTCTAGCCTGGCTTAGCGTAGGAAGACAGATAGCATACTGCAGGTAGTACTCTAGCATCCAAGGAGCAAGAGGAGGTCCCATACTGGGGTCATGCTGGAGAAGACCCAGACTCATACCAGAGCACTGCAATGGAGACAGGTGCAAACTGGCAGCTCTGTAATGCCACCTCATTCCAGGTTACAGATCCAGAGTGGACTGAGAAGGTGGACTGCACAAGGGAATGGTATTCTAGGTAGGGAGGTCCTGTGTACAGAGAAAGGACAACATTCAGAAGTCAGAAGCAGTAACAATGTTACCTCAGATCCCAAATGTAGGGTCCCCAAGTGTCTAGCTCAGCCTACAAAGGAATGTCCAAGGCAGGGATGCCAAACCAAACAGGAGCCTATAATTCTGCCACTCTGAACCAACAGCTTTCTAGTTGGCAGTAGCAGCAGTCTGTTTTTGCTCAATCCCAAACTCAGGGAAGAGAAATGAGAGTGATGCAAGAAAATCATGAAAGGGGGTGGCTAGGTGGCTCAGTGAATAGAGCAATGGCCCTGGAGTCAGGAGGACCCAAGTTCAAATCCGGCCTCAGACACTTAACACTTACTAGCTGTGTGACCTTGGGCAAGTCACTTAACCCTACTTGCCCCTCCAACCAGCCAAAAAACAAAATCATGAAAAACGAATCAACTTCTTGGTAAAGGAGATACAAGAAAATACTGAAGAAAATAACACCTTAAAAACAGACTAGGCCAAATTATAAAAGAGGTCCAAAAAGTCAATGAGGAGAAGAATACCTTAAAAAGCAGAACCGACCAAGTAGAAAAGAAGATCCAAAAACTCACCAAAGAAATTAATTCCTTAAAAATTAGAATGGAGCAAATGGAAAATGCTACCACAAGTATGTGAAGACTTCCACTGGTGGAATGGGCAGATGAGAATAATTTATTCCAACAGCCATGAAGGCAGCTGAAGCAGAGGCTGTGAAGTGTTTCGAGCTTGGTCAGACATCAAAGATGTCAAGCTATCGGGAATTGTCTTGCCACTGGACTTTGATGACCCTGGAAGAGGGAGTGAGGCTGATGACTTTGTGCAATAATGGTTCACCTAAATCCAAGTCACACATAAGTCAAGATATTACCCTATGATGTCATTGGTCCTGTTTTGAAAACAAAGGAAAAACCAAAAAGTGATACAAAACCTTGCTCAAGCAACAAACTCCTTGAAATAAAATGGACCAAACAGAAGCCAATGACTCCATGAGGCAACAAGAAATATTAAAACAAACTCAAAAGGCTAAAAAGAAAAAAAAAAGAAGAAAATGTGTTATTATAGCAAAAACAACTAACTTGAAAAACAGATCAAAGAGAAAACATTTAAGAATCATTGGATTATCTGAACATCTTGACCAATAAGCTGAGACATCATTTCAAGAAATCTTAAAACTTAAAAATCTTTAAAACTTAAAACTAGATCTTTTAGAACCAAAGAACAAAGTGGAAATAGAATATGTCAGTCACCTCCTGAAAGAATCTCCAAAGTGAAAGCTTCCAGAAATGTCACAGCAAAAATTAAAGCTTACAGATCAAAAATAAAAAATAAAATACTGCAAGCAGTCAGAAAGAAAGAATTCACATACCAGGAAGCCACAGTCAGGCTCACACATGATTTAGCAGGCACTACCCTCATAAAGGCATTCCAAAAGGCAAAGGATATAGACTTGAAACCAAGAATAACCTGCCCAGGAAAACCAAGTATAATGCTACAAGGGAAAAATAAATCTTTAATGAAATAGAGAACTTCCAAGAATTCTTGGTAAAAAGACCAGAGCTGTAGAGAAACATTGCACTTCAAGCACAAGAGTGAAGAGAAACATAAAAAGATAAGCATGAATGAACAAAGATAAAAGACCAAGCAAAGACAAATTGTTTACATTCAGATATGAGTAAATGATTCATGTGTCTCCTCTGGTTCTTGCTGTGTCCTGGGACAAGTAAGTGGTACACTGGATAGAATGCTGGGTCTGGAGTCAGGAAGACCTGAGTTCAAATCCAGCCTCAAACACTGTCTAGCTGTGTGACCCTGGGCAAGTCACTTAACGTCTGTTTGCCTCATTTTCCTCAATTGTGGGAATAATGGGGATAATAATAGTACCTACTCCCAAGGTTGTTTCTGTGAGGGTCAAATGGGATAATGCTTGTAAAGCACTTAGCACAGTGCCTGGCACATAGTGGGTGCTGTATACATGTTGTTATTATTATCATAATATGATTCTGGATGATCTTGAGAATGGAAGGGGGAGTATGCTGAGGGGAGGGGGGCAGGGAAAGATGATCTCACACAATCAGAGTGCACAACTATGCTCTGGTACAAACAAGGAAGATGATATGGGGCAGGAGAATGGTTGGCACTTGAACTTCACTCTCGTGTGAACTGACCAAAAGGACACACACAGGTGGGCACAGAAATACATTTCACTCAGCAAGGAAATAGGAGGAGAAAGGGTGAGGAGGAATTAGAGGCAGAGGGGGACAGGATTAGTCCTAAGCAAGACATTCTAAAGACATATAAAAATATTTATAGTTCTTTTTGAAGTGACAAAGAATGGGAATCTGAAGACGTGGCCATAAATTGGGGAATGGATGGACAAGTTATGGCATATAAATATGATGGAATACTATTGTGCTAAACGCTTATCAGCATAATGACCGGCCAGGATTCCAGAGGACTAATGGGGAGACATACTACCGACCTCCTGAGAGAGAAGTAAAGAATTCAGAATGCAGAAGGAGGCATTTTTTAAAAACATTGCCAATGTAGAAATTTGATTGTACATCTACGTGTTTGCAATGGGTTTTGTTTTTCCTTTGTTCTCAATTGGGGGTCAGGGGTTGGGGTTGGAGATGGATCTTGAATGACTAAAACAAAAATTTTTCATAATTAAAAAAAAACATTGCTCTACTGCCTCATCCTATTTTCTCATCACCCCTGGCCTGGAACACTCCCTGCCCCTCCCACCCCTGCTTTCTTTCTGGAAATCCAACTCTTTTAAGGTGTGGCTTCCTATATCATCCTTGCAAAGTGCTAGAGGTATCAGAATGTGTATAGCCCTGTGTAGTAAGAAAGTTTGTTTAGATGCCTTTTTAACTTTTTGACTGCCTATGTGCTATCTAGTTGTGGTGCAAGTTGTCCCCGACCCATGGGTGAGGTGGGTGGGTAGTGTGATGAAGGCACATAGAGGGACATTAAAGAGTTTGCTGAAGATGAGCTCTAGCTCACAGAATCTTGGAACGGAGGAGAATGGCCTTTTCTCTGCTAAGAGCAGGGGCATTTGAAAGCTCCATCCATGCTCAAAGTCACCCACTCCCAGGATGTCCCAAACCTCTCCCATTTGCCCATATTCAGGCAGGGCCAAAGGCTTTTGGTCCATTGCCAAACAAAGCTTCCAGAGAAGAAACATGACCCTAGTTAAGCTTTGATGGTTTAGTCACATGAGACCTTTAGTTGGGTGAAGTAGAGATAAAGGTTTCTGAACCTGCCCGGAAGAGGAGGGAGAAAGGGAAAGGTAACCTTGTCCTTAGTAGAGAGAAAGAGAGGCACCTCTTTCAATAAAAGAAGGAATTCTCCAGCATGACACAAAACTGGAAATCCTCTTACAGAAAGACCAAAATCTAAATTGTGTTCCTCTGTCCCCAAGCCTAATCCCCACTCCCACTCTTGCCACCCTACAGATTGCCTTCGTCTTCAGCAGGCTCATTTCTGATCTCAAATCTGTGACATCAGACAAGGAATTGAGGAGCTTGGACCCTCCTACAATTGCTGTTTCTCCCTTCCCCCTAACTACAGATGGGACAGGGAGGAGCTTGTAGGAAGCAGGTTTCAGTTGCTGTTATCTGCTGAGTACCTTTGACAGAAGAGTTCATAGGAACTGTTTTGATTCTTCTCTAATTTCTCATATCTTCTCTTGAACTTGCTTATCACTGGCAGTTTATCCGCTCAAAGTTTTTCCTGTAAAAGCCTCAAGTGTGTAGCAGGCTTTTTTTTTCTCTCTCTCTCTCTCTTTCTCTCTCTCTCTCTCTTTCTCTCTTTCATGACTGTTACCAGGAACAGTGTGGAAATCATCCCACTTGTGCTTTGCTTGTTGGCCCTGGTTCAATATGTGACATGTAACAAAATGGTAAGATGATCCTGAGGTGTGTTTCCATGTTGGCCAACCTTTCCCTCCTCCATAGTGAGGACCCAGTCCTAGATATATGCATAGGTAGGGTGTGGCTTATTCTGAATAGTTCATGATATCAGCTTTCCTGACTGGGATCCAGCATGTTACATGGAAAGATCTTAAAGGTAAGTCCCATCTGCAGCCTAGATCTGGAGATAAAAGGGACCTCAGAGACCATCTAGCTCAACTCCACCATCTAACACTTGGAGAACAAAGGCTCAGAGAATGTGAGGCAGCTGGTGGTGACCCAGTGGATAGAGCACTGGCCTGGAGTCAGGAAGACCTGACTTGGCGTCCAGCCTCCAACACCTACTAGCTGTGTGACCCTGGGCGAGTCACTTAATCTCTGCTTCAGTTTCATATGAGATTAAATAATGGCACCTACCTCATAGGGGTGTTGTAAAAGTTGAATGAAGTATTTGCTTAAAAAAAAAAGTATATAGCACATTGTCTAGCATTTAAGTAGGCCCTCCCTTCCCCTTGTGACTTGCCCATAGTAAAACTGTTTATTTTTCTTTTTTTAAGTTTTTTATTTTTCCCCAGTAACATGTAAAAACAATTTTTAACATTCATTTTTAAAACTTTGAGTTCCAAATCTCTCTTCCTCCCTTCCCACCCCTACCTCGCCATTGAGAAAGTTCAGTATAGGCTATACATGTGCAGTCATGCAAAACACATTCATAATGGTCATGTTGTGAAAGAAAACATAGACCCACACCAAAAAACCTCAAGAAAAATAAAGTTTAAAAAGAGTCTGTTTCAGTCTGTAGTCAGATGCCATCGGTTCTTTCTTTAGAGATGAATAGCATTTTTTCGTCTTAAGCCCATCCGAGTTGTCTTGGATGATTGTATTGCTGAGAAGGGCTAAGTCATTCACAGCTCATCATCCTACAATATTGCTGTTACTTTGTACACCCCGTTTATTCTATTCTCTTTCTCCTTTTGCCTTGTCCCTTTTCAAAAGTGTTTTGCTTTGGACTAGCCCCTCCAACAGTCTGCCCTCTCTTGTGTCACTGCCGCCCACCTCACCTTCTCTTACCCCCTTTCCCTCCTAATTTCCTGTAGGGTAAGAGAGATGTCTATACCCAATTGAGTATGTATGTTATTCCTTCTTTGCGCCAGTTCCGATGAAAGTAATGTTCACTCATTCCCCTCACCTCCTCCCCTTCACTATAAAAACTTTTGTCTCTTTTATGTGTGATAATTTACTCATTATACCTCTCTCTCTCTTCCAGTACATTCTTCTCTCACTCCTTAATTTTATTTTTTAGATTTCATGCCTTCATATTCAACTCAGACCTGTACCCTCTGTCTATGTATCCTCCTTCTAACTACCTTAATAATAAAAAAGGTCTTATGAGCTACAAATATCTTTTTCCCATGTAGGAATATAAACAGTTTAACCTTATTAAATGCCTTACGATTTCCCTTTCCTGTTTATATTTCTATGCTTCTCTTCAGCCTTGTATTTGAAAGTCAGATTTTCTATTCAGCTCTGATCTTTTCATCAAGAATGCTTGGAAGTTCTCTATCTCATTGAATATCCATTTTTTTCTCCTAAAGGATTATACTTACTTTTGCTAGGTAGGTGATTCTTGGTTGTAGAAGCCGCTAAATCTTGTGTTATCCTGACTATGGTTCCACCTTACTTGAATTGTTTCTTTCTGGCTGCTTGCAATATTTTCTCCTTGATCTGGGAACTCTGGGATTGCGCTATAATATTCCTGGGAGTTTTCATTTTGGGATCTCTTTCAGGAGGTGATCAATGGATTCTATCAATTTCTATTTTATCCTCTGGTTCTAGAATATTGGGGCAGTTTTCCTTGATAATTTCTTGAAAGATGATGTCTAAGCTCTTTTTTTGAGCATGGCATTCAGGTTCCAGGTCAGTTGTTTTTCTAATGAGATATTTCACATTGTCTTCTATTTTTTCATTCTTTTGGTTTTGTTTTATTGTTTCTTAATTTCTTATAAAGTCATCAGCTTCCATTTACTCCATTCTAATTTTGAAGGAATTATTTTCTTTAGTGACCTTTTGGACCTCCTTTTCCTTTTGACCAGTTCTGCTTTTTAAGGTATTTTTGTCCTCATTGACTTTGAGGACCTCTTTTACAATTTGGCCTGGTCTGTTTTTTTAAGTGTCATTTTCTTCAGGGTTTTTTGTGTGTGTGTGTCTCCTTTACCAAGCTGTTGACTCATTTTTAATAATTTTCTTGCTTTGTTCTCATTTCTCTTCCCAATTTTTCCTCTGCCTCTCTTGATTTTCAAAATCCTTTTCAAGCTCTTCCATGGCCTGAGACCAATTCATATTTTTCTTGGAGACTTTGGATGTAGGAGCTTTGACTTTGTTGTCTTCTTCTGAGTGTGTGTTTTTATTTTACTTGTCACCATAGTAACTTTCTGTAGTCAGAGTTTTTTTCCTGTTGATTACTCCTTTTCCCAGCCTATTAGTTGACTTTTAGCTATTTGTTAAAGTAGGGCTCTGCTTCCAGGGTGGATGGTGTACTGTCCCAAGCTTCAGGGGTTTTGTGCAGCTGTTTTCAGAGATGTTTCTAGGGATTTGTAAGTTTTCAGTTTTTCCAAGGTGATATGATCTAAGGCAGTGGTTCTCAACCTTCCTAATACCGCGACCCTTTAATACTTGTATATGGGCATATCTGCATGTGGGCAGACCCGCCTGGAGACATACAGAGGAGCCGTGTCTCAGTTCCTAAGACCATCAAAAATATGTGTTTTCCAATGGTCTCAGGTGACCTCTGTGACCTCTGTGAAAGGGTTGTTTGACCCCCCCAAAGGGGTTGCGACCCACAGGTTGAGAACCACTGATCTAAGGAGAGGTGTTTATTCCTCTCTTGGGCTATACTCTGGTTTGTGAGCAACCACAAGCACTCTTTTCTGCCCTGGAACTGTGAGAAGAATCCCCTCTTCCACTGTGGCTGCAAGCTCTACTATGGTAGCGCTCCTCCTTGTCCTGGATCTGAATATGGGCAAAGCAACAGAGTCCTGCCTCAGTGCTAGCAACAAGACCCCTGTAATCTCCTTCTGACCAGTTGTTGAGTTCCTTCACTTTCTGTGGGCTGAGAGTTCCAGAAGCAGCCACTGCTGATTCAGTCACTCCCAAGACCTGGTTTGCTTGGGTCATGGCTGTGCTGGACTATGCTCCTCTCTCATCTTGGTGCAACAGACCTTTCTTGCTGACCTTCCAAGTTGTTTTGAACTGGAAATTTGTTGTACTTCATCCTTTGGGGAGTTCCACTGCTCTAGAATTTGTTTAGTGTCATTTTTTAAAGGCATTTGGAGGAGTTTGGGGGAGAGCTCAGGCAAGTTCCTGCCTTTATTCCACCATATTGGCTCTACCAGTCAACCCTTTTTCTTTGAGCTCATTTCCTTATTTGGGTCAATTAGCATTTCTTAGGCCGCTCCTTAGTTCTGGGCCCTAGAGATTCAAAAAGGAAAAAAATCTTTCCTCAAGGAATTTATATTCTATTGTCCCATCCCATGCTTCCTTTCAGGATCAAGGCATACAGGAAGGAGTATACTTTTCATTGATGAATTTGTAGCAGTATACACATAGTAGATGCATCCTAGAGAAAAGCTTGTTAAGGAAATAAGAAAACACTTTGGAAAAGCACACCCTTCCCCTCATTCCTCCACGGTCCTCAAGTATCATTTGGTTGATGCTTGCCAACGTAGAACTTCCCTTAATCATCTGAAAATTTGGTCACTTAGAGTATAGAGAGCAGTATGCTGACTGTCATAAGATGAAATTCAATAGGAAAAAATGTGAAGTCTAATTTAGGTTCAAAAAATCATATTTCTAAGCATAGGATCAAAGAGATATGATTAGATAACAGTTTTTAAAAGATAGGGAAGTTTTAGCAGACTACAAGTGCAATACAAGATAGTAATGTTTTTTAAAAAATCACGATCTATGGTTTCATTGATGTCAGGATCTCCCAGAAAGGAAATCCCTTCAACCAATATAGATTGGCAACAATGTGGTAACTCTCTCAGAGTTGCCTAAGTTAAGTGACTTCCTTTAGGTGTCAGAGGCAGAACTTACACTAAGGACTTCTTGAAGGCCAGCTCTCTGCCTACCTAACCATGATCCCTTTCCAGAAGAGACGTTCTTTCCAGTAATGAGGAGGTAATAGTCCCTTTGTACTGAGCCCTGGGCACACTACAACTGTGTTCAAGTCTGACCAACAGTTTAAAAAGGACTTGGATAAGCCCTTCACATGAAGCTTGGGATCCTGGTGTTACGGGTTGGCATAGTGTGGGGTAAAGGACAGTAGATCAGGAGGCAGAAACAGAGGGCTTGAGTTGAAAGCTTTTATTCTAATGGGGGAAGAACATAAAAAGAGAAGTGAAATGCTAGGTGAGAGGTAAAAGGGAGAAATATGAAAGCACCTGTTATGGAGCATAGTACAGAAGCCCAGCTGGCAGAGCAATGAAAGTGAGCTAGCTTTGCACTCCTCCCCAAAATGGAGGAACTGGAAGCAACTCACCAATTGGAGCAAGGAGAAGTGTGATAGAGGGATGTTCCAGGGCAAGAAAGCAGAAGGGAAAGGTGGATATTCCAGGGTGAGGAAGCCCCAGGGTCTGAGGGAGGTTCCAGACCAAGACCATTGCTGAGGTATCGTATCAAAGTCCAGACATCAATCCTCTTCCCACCACCCACATGGATACCATGGTAGTTCTGGGCTTCATCATCTCTGACCTGGAAGTGCACTATCCCTCTAATCCCGTCATGAGGATTCCATTTCTTTCCATCTATTGATTAGATTTGGTGGCCACTGAGTTCACTCAACACTCTTTCTGTTATGGGGCATAGTGTCACCCCTGACACCAGTCTGTCTCTCTAATTCTGCCAAAGCTCTATTTCTAAAGACTTAAGTTTTACCATATTGTTCTCCCAATCAGAAAACTTCAGTGCATCCCTATGGCCTCAAAGATAAAATAGAAACTCCTCCCTTCTCACTTGAAGTCCTTCATGATCTAGCTTCAGTCTCCTTTGCCAGGCTTATTATATATGGCTCCTCTTCCACATTCTTCATTCCAACCAACCTGGTTTCTTTGCTGTTCTTCCTATGTGCCACCTTTTCTCACATCAACATGTCTTTACTCGGGCTGTGCCCCCCATTCCAGAAATACTCTCTCTTCATCTCTTTCCCTTAGAATCCCTACCTTCCTTCAAAGTTTCACTCAAGTGCCACATTAGGCCTTGCTGCACATTAACATTTCTGATGTACATGTCATCCTCCCTTCTCCCAAACCCAAAACTCTTTGAGACCAAGGATTGTTTGTTTCATCTTTGTCTTTGTATACCCAGAGCCTAGTGTATTATCTGGTACATTGTTGCTGTTGTTCAGTCATTTCAGTGGTGTCAGACTCTTCATGATCCACACCTTTTGTTACTTTGTAATTAGGCAGTGGGTCATGCAGGTTCTAATGTCTTCTGGCCCTGGAGGCTATATATATATATATGGCTTCGAAAACCCAGATGTTGGTGCTTCTCTCTCTCTGGTAACTAGCTATGTATGTATGTAATGGTCAGACAGCTAGAAGCCATGTCTGTTGGTCTGTTGCACTGTGTTATTTTCTCTGTCTGTATTTTTTGTCTACTTGCAATTTCTGTTTGTATTTTCTGAATTTCAGGGGGCTAACTTTTTGCCCTGAACTAAGTGAATGATATATGTTTGATTAAAGAAAAGATTGTTAACTCCTTTTGAGTTGCTTTCCTTTAGAAAAGCAGACCAAAGAACTTGTGCCAGCAACCATCCTGCGTATGCTAGGATGCTTGCTGTTACAAAAGCTCAGAAGCCACTTCCCACATGATGTTTTTACTGATCTACTAGCTACTGCCTCTTTCTTCTATCTCCAACATTGCTTTGTCTTTGTATATATGTTGTATTATGCATATATATATGTATGTATATGCATATATATATATATATGTATGTATATGCATATATTGTCTTCCCCCAACAGAAGGTAAGCTTCTTGAGGACAGGGACTATTTCCTTTCTTGTCTTGTGTATCCACAGCAGAGGTCCAGAATATAATGGGCATTTAAATTTTTTTTTGGTTAATTGATTCCCTGGTTCCATTTATTCTAGTAACCTCACTCAATACCAGTTGTGTATAAGTTATTTTAAAAAAAAAACACTATATGAGAGAATACAAAGGTGTACAATGGCATAATTTCTGCCATCACAAGTAATTACCAGATACAGTAGTTTATATTAAGTTTAATAAAATTACCACAAAGAAGTTTAACAGTTCAGACAAGGAAATCCCCTCCCAAGAAAGGTTTCATGGAAGAGATGGTATTTCAAATACCAAGAGGCAGGATTTCAAAAGTTTGAAATGAATTGGGTATGGAATTTGGAGGTAAAGGACTGATAAGAACAAAGTTTTTGAGGGGGAAAAAATCACAAAGTATGTTTGAGGAATGGCGAGTATTCTAAGCTTTTTATTTAAGTAGTAGTGGGAGAAGAGACTCGAAGTTTGTTATTTGGGGCCACATTATGCATAGTTTAGAATCATAGGCTAATGTATTTGAACTCATTTAATAGGTAACAGAATACCATTTTGGATTTTAGGTCTTTGGAGAACATGATCAAAGCATTGTCAGAAAAATAAATCTGTCAATGGTGAGGCAGCTAGGCTGTGCTGTGGATAGAGCACTAAACCTGAATTCAGTCTAGCCTCAGAGACGTAGTAGCTGTGATACCATGAGCAAGTCAATAACCTCTGTTTGCCTCAGTTTCTTCAACTGTAAAATGGGGATAATAACACCATTTACCTTCCAAGATTGTTGTAAGGATCAAATGACATAATAGTTGCAAAATGTTTAGCACAATGCCTGGCTCATAGGAGGTGCTGTATAAATGTTTGTTCCTTTCTCCTTCTCTTGGTGTGCAGGATAAATTTATGGAGAGCTGGAATCTGGGGGTGGAGGTAGGGAAGCTTATTAGGAAGCTATTTCAATTATCTAGGCAAGAAATCACTGGACCTGAGCTAGGACAGTGGGAAAGGAAAGCTTAGGGTGGAGACAGAATTGACAAGAATTGGCAACTAATTGAATATGGGGGGGGGGGGGGATCTGGGAGAGGGAAGTAAATCCTCAGTAAATCCTAAGTTTTTTAGCCTTGGCAACTGGGAGAATGGTGGCAGCATGAACAAAAAAGAGGGAGCTCAGAGAAGTGAGATTGGCCTGAGGTGAGCTTGATGGGTTGATTTTAGATACACCGAATTGGGAGGATCAATTGGTAGAAGGGAACCAGCAAACAGCTAAGAATGTAGGAAATGCTAGAATCAAGAAACAAATAGAGACTAGGTGTTTGGGAACCATCTGTATGCTGAGGAGAGCTTTGGGGCTATAAAGAGTTACACAATTATAAGGTAATCATGAAAATAGATGAGATCACAGAAAGAGAAGAGAAAAGGGTTAAGGACCAGATCTTTAGGAGCAACCATACTTAAGGGCTGGAAGGAGGCATCAAAAAATTCAGAAAGGGGGCAAGAGGAAAAACAGGGTGGAGTTGTTCTGGTCTCGAGAGTAGGAGAGAGCATCTCTTTTCCTCATCAAGAAGAATTATCTTCAAATGGACAATAAACAACAAGTTTAAGAAGAGACAGCCATCTTTTATTTTTTTAAAAAGAATTTTTTTTGAAAGAGGAAGAAAGAAAAAAAGAGGGAACTGAAAAATCAAGATTAGTAAGAGAGCATCTAGCTCCCCTCAAAGAGTTTAAGTCACTTAGCCTGGACAGATTGTATCCCAAAGTGCCGAAGTGCTTGAAGACATGGTTGCTGACTGATTTTTTGTGAAATCATCTAGTATAAAGGTGAGATCTGCTGTAAGATTAGGGGTTCAATCTAATTCAACAAGCATTTATTAAACGCTATTATGTGCTGGGCACTAGAAATATAAAGAAAAAAATAAAAGCAATCCCTGTCCTCAAGAAGCTTAAATTCTCCTGGGGAAACCTTGTCACATAACCAATGAGCATCTGAGACCAGATCCGAACTCAGGAAGAGGAGCTTTCCTGATTCTACACCCTGACATTCTACCCACTGAGCCACCCAGCTCCACAAAGTTTGATGGTATGGGAAGGAAAGCACTAACTAGGAGGATCAGAAAATGTATCTTGTAGGAAGTAACACTTGACCTGAGCTTTGAATGGAGCTAAGGGTTCCAAAAGGCAAAGATGAGGAGGGAGACAAAGCCATGGGACAGTTGTCTGTACTTTGCAAAAACAGAGAGGCAGGAAATAAGATGTTACATATGGAAAAAGAACTGGTAAGCAAGTTTTGTTGGGAAAATGGCATGCATGATGTGGAGTAATATAAAAGAAGTTTAGAAATATTGGTTGGAGGAAGATGGTGAATAACTTTAAATCTATGAGCTGGTGAGACTGACATTGTTCCCCCAACAAAATTCTAGATTGTGAGGAAAAATAGAGGAAAGTATCTATCTCCATGAGCTATCACGGATCCATAATGTACAGGTCTCATCAGACTGACATCATTTCCCTTTTTTGACAGGGTTGTAAGACCAAAAGATCATGGAAATTCTATTGACCTAGTATACACTGATTTTATATCTTTGTAGACAAGATGAGGTAGAAGATGATAGTGTTTGGTGGTTCCAGCAACCAAGTCCAGAATGTTCATGGATTGATGTCAGTCCGAATATATTTATCAAATCTCTGGGTTTACTCTCCCAACCCACACAAGCATGAGTAGCCCCCAGAGTGTGGCCAGTTGATTATACCTTCCCCTTAGGGTCCTAGGGGTACTCCTGAGGGGAAGTGGAATTCTTCTAATGGTTGAAATGACAAGACAAAGGTATAATTAATAGAATAAGTTCCTAGAAGTGAGTTAAATAGGATAGATGTTTTTACCCTACCTCCCTTTACAGATGAAGGAAACCAAATCATAGAGACAATAATATATGGCACCATACTAAAAACTGAAGAAGATGCAAAAGAAACATTATCTATCTGTGAAATATAATTGAGAGGATTGTTGAATATCACACTTTAACCTTTAGGTTACAGAGTAAGGTTAAGTTAGAGAAAGTACCAAAATGAGAACACTAATGGGAGTGTAGAAAGAAAGGGAAGATCCTTGTATACTTAGAGTGGCCTGGAAGAATTCCTTGAGGAGGTGAAAACTCCATCAGAACCTCAAAGGATAGATAGGATTTGGAAAGGGAAAGAGAAAAACAACATAAGCAAAGTCAGGGAAAGAAACAAGTATGGCTTGTGTGAGAAACATCAGAATAGCTGAAGAAGAAGGGAAGGTTTATGTTTTGGAGGACTGGGTTGTAAAGTTATCAACTTGTTGAGGATCATAAAACTCATCAATAGCATAGTCTGGACCATGACGCAGGTCTCCTGACTCCTTCAGGCATCAAGCAAAACAGAGGTAGAATGTCTGATGCAGAGAAATAGATAGATGTCAATTGGGCTGAGCCTAGACATTTTTTTCTATGTACAATTGGGTCACTAATTTGGCTTGAGTTAAGCTGTACTTCCTTCAATGTGGAGTACTAGTAGTTTGAATGAAAGTGAAGAGGGACCTTCTCCTTACCTGATTAGCCTCTTCCAGCCTTCACTCACTACATGGCTGAGGAGGCATCCAATCATTGTAGCCAGGCATAGATTTGGAACTGGGAGGGACAATATGGTTCATTTGGTTTAACCCCAGTAGAGGCCCAGAAAGGTTAAATAATTTGCCCAATGTCACACAGGCAATAAGTGGTAGAGCAGGGTTTCAAACCCAAATCCAAAGTGGGTGGTCCACTTTTCCTGAACCTGTTGATAATTCCAGCTTCCCAGACTGGGAGCCACCAGGCAGTGCCAAAGGTGTCTGGTGTTAAATGTTATAAATGATGAGTTACCTTGGAGACAAAAGAAACGGGATACATATAAGTCAAACAGAAGGTATGATATTTATTCAGCAACCCTGACCTTGTTTACTTAGCTTTGGATTTATTTACCTAATAGAACTATAAACTCATCTGGACTGAAAGTAAAAGTCCCAGGAATGAGCACCGGATGCTTCCTTCCTCTGTCTAGTGTTCCTGGCATCCTACTAGCTCTTTGAACATGCTCAGGGAGTACACAGGACCCTGAGTCAGGAGACCTGGGTTTGAGTCACAGTATTCTCTACTACTTACTAACCTTTGGTAAGTGATGATAACAACAACAACAAAGATTATATAAGAGAAAGAAGAATGGGTTGGGTTTGTCCCTTAGAGGTAGCTGGCTGGCACACTAGATATAGCTCTGGGCCTGGGGTCAAGAAGACCTATTCAAATCCAGCCTCAGATACTTCCTAGCTGTGTGACCTTGGGCAAGTCACTTGATCTCTGTTTGGTTCGGTTTCCTTATCTGTAAAATAGGGCTAATAGCAGTATCTACCTCCCAGAGGTGATGTGCGGAACAAATAAGATAATATTTGTCAAGTGCTTAGCACATAGGAGCCACTTAAGAAACACTTGTCTCCTTCCTTCCTCCTTCATTTGTTCATTTGTTCCTTCCTCTTTGGAGGATGATTTACAGGAAAACATGGGCAAGAATCACACAGGATGAAAGGAGTGGATGAAGTCACAGAGCAATAAAGAGCCAAAAGTTTGCCCAAGTGTCCCCAGGTAACTAAGTCCCTCCCTTCAGACCAGAAGGTTCCTGGGAAGGTGTCACACCAGGCTGGCTAACAAGTGTGAGTGTGGCTGGCTCCAGTGGGTGGTGTCTCAGCATCTTCCTTGTTTGATTGTTCTTTCCTGAAAGCCCATTTCCTAGAAGGAGAAGGACATACCTGCTGTTTACCCAGCAGTTACAGCTGACTTGTGCCCCAATTGCCTTGTGGCAGGGCTCCCTTTTTGCTGTGCTGATACATGAGCACAGAACAAGTACTCCTTGATCCCAGCAGAACAGAAAGTAAAAGCATAAACTCAGCCTTTTACCGATTCCTCACCTACCCCCAGGCCCAGAGTCCAGGAGCAATCATGCCAAAGAAGGTCGAGTTAATGTTTCCTTGGATACTTTGCTTTTTTCATTGGCACCTTCTCTCAGCCTCACCATCCTTCAGGGAGAACACGGTTATTCATGGGGAGCAATCATTGAGATAACTGCTGTTCTCCTATGGCAAGAGGAGAGTGAGCATGACTAATGAATCTGAAAAAAAAGCCTAGAGTAGATCTAGGCCTGGGCTGGACCTGTTGTTTTGTCTTGGACAGTCAACTTTCTGCTGGTTGAAACATTCCTCCCACCTTCTCAGGCCTAGTTTCCTCTCAGCTTCTGAATTCTGATCTGCTTTAAATGAGATCTCTAAAGAAGGTGATCCAAATATGCTCCTAACTCAGGAAGGAGAACCTCTTGTTTCTTACAAACTGGAAAACAATCCTTGTGCCTTGTAAGTCCTCTATAATAGCAGTTCCACAAGAATATAATCCAAAAGAGAGGTCCCAAGTAGCTATGAGGCAGAATTCAAGTTGTTTCTAGCTCCCCAAGCATCATTAGAAGCATCACAAAAACCTTGCCTCTGCCCAAGGACCAAAACCCAGGTAAGTCCCAAGATTGTGACTTGGGACTCTTGACTATGAAACAAGGATCTGAAGAAAGTGAAAAAAGTCATATCTGTACAATGAAGCCTGAATCTGAGACCAGGAGTGAAGAGTAACTATTCTGTGAGGACCTGACTTCCTGTGAGGTCCTATCATTTAACACCTCTCAGCTAGAATTGGTTGGAAAATTAAAGGACAGTAGAGGGGAACAGGGTAGGGGAAGTTTGGGGGAAAGTTATTAGATATCTCCCCAAAGGAGACATAACAACTCACCTACTGGCCTTGCTGTACCAGATCTCCAACTATTATAAAGCAGTAAACATCAAAACAATCTGGTACTGGCTAAAAAATAGAGTGGTGAATCAGTCAAATATATTAGCTACCCAATACACAGTAGGAAATGACCAAAGTAATCTAGTGTTTAATAAACCCAAAGATCCAAAATTTTGGGACAAGAATTCACTATTTGATGAAAACTGCTGGAAACACTGGAAAACAGCTTGGCAGAAACTCTAGATCAGCGGTTCTCAACCTGTGGGTCACAACCCCTTTGGGGGTTGAATGATCCTTTCACAGGGGTCGCCTAAGACCATCAGAAAACACATATTTCCGATGGTCTTAGGAATGGAGACACCGCTCCTCTATCCATCTCCAGGCGGGTCTGCCCACATGCAGATATGCTCACATACGAGTATTAAAGGGTCGCAGTGTTAGGAAGGTTGAGAACCACTGCTCTAGATCAACATCTTACACTAAGATAAAGTCAAAATGCACACATGATTTTGACATAAAGGGTTTTGATACCATAAGCAAATTAAGAGAACATGGAATAGTTGACCTGTCAGATCTATGGAGAAGGGAAGAATTTAGGACCAGACAAGAGACAGAGAACATGACGAGATGTAAAATAGTAGATTTTGATTATGTTAATTTTTTTTACAAAAGTTTTTGCACAAACAAAACCACTGAAGCCAAGATTAGAGAGAAGGCAGAAAGCTGGAGAAAAAAATTTTTTACAGCAAATATCTCTGATAAAGGCCTCATTTCTCAAATATATAGAGAACTGAGTCAAATGTATAAGAAAACAAGTCATTCCCCAATTGATAAATGTACAAACAGGTGATTTTCAGACGAAGAAATCAAAGCTATCTATAGTCATAGGAAAAAATGGTCTAAACCACTATGGGTTAGAAAAATGCAAATTATAATAACTGTGAGGTAACATATCACAGCCCTCAGATTGGCTAATGGGACAGAAAAGCAAAATGACAAATGTTGGAGGAAATGTGGGAAAATCAGGGCATTAATGAGCTGTTGGTGGAGGTGTGAAGTGATACAACCATTCTGGAGAACAATTTGAAACTATGCTCAAAGGGCTATAAAGTTGTGCATACCCTTTGACCCAACACTACTGGATTTGTATCTTCAAGAGATTAAAGAAAAAAGAGGGGCGGAGCCAAGATGGCAGCGTAAGAGCAGCAACATATCGCAACTCTCACATAGCCATCCCAAAATACCCATAAAATATGACTCTAAACTAATCCTAGAACTCCAAAACGCACATAAATATACTTTCCACTAAAGTCAGATCGGCTACAAGGAACCATATCAGCACTGCGAACCAAAACCAGCCTGGCCTGAAGCCGTAGCTGTGCCCTGGGGGCGGCTGGACAAGAAAAGCCAAGCCCTGACCGGAGCTTCGGGTGAGTGGATTGGCGGCAGCTGCGGCAGTGTCTAGAACTAGGTCAACGGGGCTTGTGAGGTCGTGGGAGAAAAGCGGTTTGGCCAAAATGCCTCCAGGGCTGAGAAGTGGAAGGCAGAGGTTCTGCACCCGCCTCTGCATTGTGGCTTCAGCACTCTCAGCCTGCAGACTGCAGGGGGACCAAGCGATTGTTCAGAGGCCAAGTGCTCTCACGTTGAGCGGCCTGGATCCGGATTGCGGTCTTGGGTGTTGGTCTTGTGGTCCTTTTTCCATCAGTGAGCCGGAAGTGGGGGAGGGACCCAGCAACTCCCTGAGAGCTCCAGCAGCTGGGAGGACCCCAGCGATTTGGGATAGAGCTTTCCCCTCTGGAAGCAGAGCTCCACAGAGATTAAAAAAAAAAATCACAGACTGACCAATCATGAATAAGAATAAGCATAAGAAGCAGAGTAAGAACAGCAACCAAACCCTAGATTCCTTCTTTGGAGAAAAGAAGGACCAAGGCAGAGAGAGAGAGGAGGACAGCGCAGCCAGAGCTCCCCCACCAGGGGCTTCCAATAAAAATGAAGATTGCCATAAAGCAAGAGATGAGCTGAAGAAGGATTTTGAAAACCAAATGAGAGAAGTGGAAGAAAAATCGGGAAGACAAATAAGAATGTTGCAAGAAAATCATGAAAAGAGAGTCAGCAATCTGACTGAAGAAATTAACACTCTAAAAAATAGATTAACTCAAATGACAAAAGAGGCCCAAAAAGCCGATGAGGAGAAGAATGCCTTAAAAAGTCAACTTTGCCA
>CM053590.1:133120999-133144499 GCA_028646515.1 Pseudochirops corinnae
CTGCCCTACAGAAAAGTCAGAGGGGTGAGGGGGGAAGACATAGGAGAGAATAGATTGGGAAGGGGGGATACACTGGGATGACTGTTTTGGGGTGGTGGGTAGGGGAAAGATGGGGAGAAAATTTGTAACTCAAAATCTCGTGGAAATGAATGATGTAAACTAAAATAAAATAAAAATTTAATTAAAGAAAGAAAAAGAAAAGGACCTATGTGTAAAAAAACCAAAAAAACATTTATAGCAATTCTTTTTCTGGTGGCAATGAATTAGAATTTCAGGGGATGCCTATTAAATTGGGGAGTGGCTGAACAAGTTATTGTATATGATTCTAATGAAATACTTTTGTGCTATAATGATGATGAGCAGGATGATTTCAGAAAAACCTGGAAAGACTTACATGAACTGATGAAGAGTGAAAGGAACAGAAGCAGAACACTGTACAAAATTGTACAATGATCACCTGTGAGTAACTTAGTCATCCTCAGCAATACAGTGATCCAAGACAATTCCAAAGGACTCATGAAGAAAAATGCCATCCACCTCCAGAGAAAGAACTGACAAAGTCAGAATGCAGATCAAAGCATGCTATTTTCCACTTTCTTTATTTTTCTCACCTATTTTTTGAGTCTGTGTTTTCTTTTACAACACGATTAACGTGAAAATACATCTTGCATGATTACACAAGTATAACATATATCAAATGGCTTACCATCTCAGGAAAGGGAGAGGGGAGAGAGAGAGGGAGAGAATTTGGAAGTCAAAAATTTTTTAATGAATGTTGAAAATAGTTTTTTAGGGGCAGCTAGGTGGCACAGTGAATAGAGTACTGGCCCTGGAGTTAGGAGACCTTGAGTTCAAATCCAGCCTCAGACACTTAATACTTAATAGCTGCATGACCTTGGGCAAGTTACTTAACCCCAATTGCCCTGCCTTCTCCCCACTTAAAAAAAAAGAAAATAGAAATTTTTTTTAAACCAACTCACATTACTTTAATGTTTACAGAGTGTTTTCTTCACAATTACCCTGTGCAGTAGGTAATACCAGAATTCTTAGCTTCATTTTGTTGTGAAGAAACTGCAGTTAGAGAAGTCAAGTGACTTGGTAAGCCTAAAGCAAGTGTCAGAGCTAGGATTTAAAGTTTGGTCTCCTGACCAGAAAGCCCTATTTTTCTAATACTCTAAGACATTCCCTACCCTTGGCTTTCACTTTGTTCCTACATGTCACTACAATGAACAGTGACCCTCCCCCAACCCTGCCAAGACAAAACCTTTAATAAGAGACCAGCAATCATTTTCTCAACAAGGATTAGAGAGTAGGGAGGTTTGGAAGAGGAAGTCAGAGAGAGAACTTTGCAGAGTTCCTTTGCAGGCTAGCACAGCTTCAGAGCCACAGCTCTGCCTAGTTTGATGGCCTTCTCCAGGTCACTGTGCTTGTTTAGGCCTTGGACTTCTTACCTGTACAACTAGAAATGAGGCTGGGTGATCAGAGAGGTCTCATTCTACAAATCTATTTAATACTCAAAGATGTCATCTTTTTTTTTTTTTGCTTTTTGGAGGGGGGAAGGTAGGGCAATTGGGGTTAGGTGACTTATCCAAGGTCACATGGCTAGTTTTTTGTGTTAAGTGTCTGAGGCCAGATTTGAATTCAGGTACTCCTGACTCCAGGGCCGGTGCTCTATTCAATGCACCACCTAGCCGCCCCTCAAAGATGTCATTTTATTTCAGATACCTTGAAACCTTCAGATACCTTCAACTTGAAAAAGCTACAAGCCAAGAACAAAGTGGAGGGAGTGTTGGTGCATGATTTTCTGTTTGCAGATGATTTTGCACTCAATGCAGCCTCTGAAGCTGAGATGCAACAAAGTATGGATTGATTCTCTACTGCTTGTGCTAATTTTCGCCTAACAATTAACACCAAGAAGACACAGGTACTCCATCAGCCACCACCACACCATCCATACTTGGAACCATCAGTTACAGCAAATGGAGAAGTTTTGAATGCTGTGGATAAGTTCACTTACCTTGGTAGTGTACTTTCCAGGGATATACGCATTGATAATGAGGTTGACGCACACATTGCCAGGGCTAGCTCAGTCTTTGGGAGACTCTGAAGGAAAGTATAGGAGAGAAGAGGTATTAGACTGACTACCAAACTGAAGGTCTACATAGCTGTTGTGCTGACCTCATTGTTGGATGCCTCTGAAGTTTGGACAGTCTACCAGCACCATGCCAGGAAACTGAATCGCTTCCATTTGAATTGTCTTAAGAAGATTCTGAAGATCACCTGGCAGGATAAGGTAGCAGTCACTGAGGTCCTAACTCAAACTAAACTGCCAAGCATTCAAACTCTGCTTCAGAGAGTGCAACTCTGATGGGCTGGCAGGTAGCCTCTCAGTTGTGGTATGGATGAAAAAATTGTAGTATATAAATGCAGTGGAAATATTATTATGCCACAAGAAATGATGATTGCAAGAGACTCAGAAATATGTAGAAATACTTGTATGAATTGATGCCAAGCAAGGGAAGTAGAACCAAGAAAATAATATACACAATGGCCTAATTTCTCTCTTTTGGTTTGCCTACAAATGTGCCTACATATTCCCATCACTAAAGGACCTTCACTACATTCTTTCATCCCTTCCAGCTACCTTTTTTATTTCTCCTCCCTTCTATGTCTGTTGGCCTCCTCTCACTTTTCAGCCCTAATCTCCTTAGTCTCAGACTATTGCAATAACCTGCTAGGTCTGTCTGCTATAACTCTCCCTACTCTTCCTCTACTTAGCCATCAGAATTATTTCCCTAAAGCTCAAATCTGACCATGCTGCCTGCCCCGCCCCCCCCCCCCAAGCCAGTATCTCTCTCTTACCTCCAAAATCAAATATAAAATCCTTTTTGGGAGGCATTTAAAACCCTTGGTGACCTAGCTCTTCCCCTCCTCCTGCCCCTATACACACTCTTAGATCCAGTTTCACCGGCTTCCTCGCTGCTCCTCAAACAGAACATTCCATCTCGAGTCTCCAGTCATTTTCCCAGGCTGTCCCCATGTCTAGAATTCTTTTTCACCTTGTCCCTGCCTTTACAGTTTCCCTGGTTTCCTTCAAACCCCAGCTAAAAGCCTTTGCAATCCCTCTTAATTCTCATGGTCTCTCTCTGCTGATTACCTATTACTTAGTAATCCTGTATCTATTTATTATATTATATATTATAATTTTAATATATATTTATTTTTAATTTTGTTTATATTTATAAATATATAAATACTTATATCTAATTTGAATGTATTTATACATTATTACTTATCCTGTATATAATTTAATTGTAAGTAATAGTTTTCCTGGGTAGCTAAGTGGTGCAATGAATAGAGTGCCAGACTTAGAGTTAGGAAGACCTGAGACACTTTTAGCTGTGTGACCCTAGACAAATCACTTAACCTTATTTGCCTCAGTTCTTCATCTGGAAGGAAATAGCAAATCACTCCAGTATCTTTGCCACGAAAACCCCAAGTGGGGTCATGAAGAGTTAGCAGGAGTGAACAATACTAGTTGTTTTCTTGTTGTCTCTCCCATTAAATTGTAAACTCTTTGAGGGCAGGGACTGTCCTTTGTCTATCTTTGTATCTTCGGCACTTAAGGGAGGGCCTAGCACATAATTGGTTGGTTGTTGTCCTTTGTTCTTAAAGAGAACCAGAATGACATTACTATGTTGGGGTCAAGGTACAATGTGTCTCAGTGTGACTGATCAGACTGAAGGGCTCTACAACAGACAGGTTGGGTATAAATAGTCCGTGTGAACATTTGGAATGGAGATCACTCTAAATCTGAACATCTCAAATTTCTTTTTTTTTTTTTCTTTTTTTGGTCGGGGGAAGGCAAGACAGTTGGGGTTAAGTGCCTTGCTCAAGGTCATACAGCTAGTAAGTATGTCAAGTGTTTGAGATCAGATTTGAACTCAGGCCCTCCTGACTCCAGAACCACTGCTCCGTTCACTGTGCCACCTAGCTGCCCCTCAAATTCCTTTTAAACTACTGCAATTCTGTTTTGCTCATAGAGCACAGTCCCTTCTTTGTTCTAGACATGCCATGCTGGGTGATTTTTTGCTTATGTCTTAAATTGATTCCAAAGTTCTTCGAGAGTTCTTCAGAGAGACCTTGAGAATTTCATTGTATCACTTCTTCTGACCTCCATGGGAGTGCTTACCTTGTATGAGTTCTCTGTAAATGTTTATTGACTTACTGGTTCACTCTGTACCTCAAGTCTCTCCCTACTTCAGTCCATCCTCCTTTCAAATATCAAAATGTTCTTTCTAAAGCACAGGTCTGACTGTGTACTACTCACTAAACTCCTGGGGCTCCCTGTGAGCTCCTTCTCTTTGGCTTTTCAAACTTTTCATAAACTGGCTCCTTCCCATCTTTCCAGTGCTCTTCCACTTCACTCCCCTCCATATAGTCTTTGATCCAGTGACGCTGGCCTCTTGGGTGTTCTTCTAGTGAGATACTCTATCTGCTGACTTTGGGAATTTTCAGTGGATGTCTCCCAAGTCTGGAACTCTTTTCCTTCCTTATCTTTGCCTTCTGTGGTTCCCTGATTTCTTTCAAGTCTCTACTAAAGTGTCATCTTTTTTTTTCACAAAGATTTTACCATAGTTTGCATGTAGTTATTGGTGTATCATCTCTGCCATTAGACTAAACTTCTTGAGACCAGGGCCTGTGTATTTTTCTTTCTTTGTATCCCCACTGTGTTTGGCACATAATAGGCATTTAATAAATGCTTGTTGATTTGGGGCAGAAAGATGGGGATTATTCTTGAGTGGAATAATACATACACTGCCAAACAATCATTTTTGTTGTTAGAGTTTTGCTTAACTTTTTCTTGGTTACAAAGGAGAATTCAATGAGAAGGCATGTATGTTCAGAAATTATTGTAGTGCTAAAATATGAATAAAACTTTAAAAAAAATAACAAGGAAGAGAAAAAATATTTTGACAAATGCATTTACAAATACAGATTCCCTTTACCTGTCTCCCCTCACTCAGAAATGGAAGGAAACCCCTAATTTGGTCTCTTCTTTCCAAAGCATGTTCTAGGGGATCTGACCTCACATTTCCTCTCTTTAGTACATTCAGACTCCAAGCAGGTGGGTAGTTTGGTCATGTCCTGTAGAGAGCAGCAAGGTCCTATCCTTTTCCCCAGGTGGTGCGGTGTCCTGTGAAGGAGGGCACTGGCCTTAGAGCAGAAATCCTAATTTCCAATCTTAGCTGTGTCGTATAATAGCTGTCAGACCCTAAGCATAACTCAACCTCTCCAGACCATCTTGGGCTATTCCGTGGTGTTTGACTTGGAGTCGGGGAGACCCGAGTTAAAATCCTGCCTCAGACAGGTCACTTAACCTCTCTGAGGCTCAGTGTCATCTGTAAAATGGGGTAATAATAGTACCTACTTTGTGAGCATTGAATGAGATAGTTTGTAAAGAATTTCGGAAACCTTAAAACTCTACATAAAGGCTAGCCATTATTATTGTGGCTATTGTTGAAGTGAAAGTAGTGGCTGAATGATCTCTAGCTCTAAAAATCTGTAAGTTTATAAGATCATCCTGGTCCATATTGATGAAGGGCCTCCTTCTGGCTGGGGAGCTCTCCCAGGAGCTCAATAAGAGACCCAGCTATCCTGGGCTCTGAGGCTGAGGAGTCCATGTGCTGTGTCAGCTCCAGGCTTATCCACTGAAAAATAAGCCAGTGGCTGATCGTTCTTCCCAGACTAGGCCACTGTCCTCCGCTCTTCAGAATACCCTGAGGATGTGGTTAATTGTGCTGAGTGAAGGCTGCCAATGGAGGGTGATGGGATAGATTACTGTGTGTGTGAAACTGAAGGAAAGTGAGTGGGATTTAAACTGACTTCAAATTTTATGTAATTAAGTCTGCAAAGCCACCATGGTCACATCAGAAGCCCTCATTTTAAGCCATAACACAGGGTTAGAATATAATTGGTCTGGGTAGAGAATTAAGGTATTGGATACTTGTTCCAAGGCAAAACTTCTCCAGAATTTTTCCAAACAAATCACTTAGTTTCTCTTTCTCTCCCTTTCCATAAAATGCCAGGAATGGCTGTGAACCATTTGATGCTATTCTTTTGGACCAGAAGCCTTCAACCCAAGCAGGGAATGAGTGATAAATAAATATCCAGACCTCAATTCCAAAGGACTCTTAGCAGCCCCTGTGTTAAGACTTAGCTGACCTACTCAAGTTGATGACTCCTGCAACTTTTGTCTGTTCCAGAGAGAAGCACACATTCCCTAACATCTATGAGCTGTTTAGTTGTTGGGCTATGTCTGAAATTGTCTTGGAGGGAGAAGTTTCATCCAGTAAAGGAGGTCTTTCTGTACAATGCCTTGTGCTTCTTGAAATCTTAGACCAGACTGGCATACCATTTGACTCATAGATCTACCTGACCTGAATGGAAGGGGTCGGGACGGTAGTAGCAGAGCATGCAGAGAAAGTAGCAATTCTCTGACTTCTGCATTTAGGTGCACATGTTGACTGGTTCCTCTTCCCTCTGAGTCACAGGCAGGCTGCTAAATGTCACACCAACTCTTGGCAGTTTTTCTAGCCACATGAAGCTCTTGGAACTGGACTGAAAACAAAGCTTATGGAGCCCTGTAGGTGTGATATGGGGGTAGGTGGGGGCCTTACTGAAGTCTCAGGACCTACAGCTAAGAATCTCTTCTTCCCTTCAATCCCTCATGGTTCCCTCAGTATTGGAGGGATGCATTAAGTGTGTTCCTCTTACCCCCCCAGACCTATACACTTCAGATGTCTTATATTGGGAAAACTGGAATGTAGATGGCTTTATAAAGTTATACAATCCACCCTTCTGTTACTCCATTCCCCTCTGTGTTTGGAGACCAGGTACACAGGGGCTGATGGGGCTTCCTCAATTATAAACTTGGTCTAGATCAGATGGAGGACAGCAGGAAAGGCAGGTGCTGTTAAAAAGACAATCTTACATGCAACCGGGAAATAAGATACACAGGCAATGGGATATAGAAATCCATCTTGCCCTACAAGAAAGTAGGAGAGGAATGGGGGGGGCGGGGCAGAATATAGGAGAGGGCAAATAGGGGGAAGGGGTATTCAGTATGCTTGCCATATTGGGGTGGGGAGTAGGGAAGAGACAGAGAGAAAATTTGTAACTCAAAATCTTGTGGAAATTAATGTTGAAAACTAAAAAAAAAAATTAAATTCTGATTTAAAAAAAAAGAAATAGAATTATTTTTGTATTCCCAGCACTTAGAACAGTGCCTGGCACATAATAATACTTTACATGTAATAAATACTTTATGATTGATTGATTGATTACAATTGCAGAGCTTTTCCCCAAAGCCTTTTTCTAAGGAATTCAAAACACTTTGAATACTCAACTCTTCTCTTCCTCACAACATTATACAGATGCTTATCTTGTATGTACCTAATTATTCACATGATTCTTCCATTAAATGGGAATTCCTTGAGGGCAGGGATGCTTTTTGCCTTCTTATCTTAGATGAATCATATGCCTCCCCAAAACTTGCACATAAACCACCCATTTCTCCCTTTGCCAGTCATTTTTCACCTACTCTGGGAGAAAAAGGGTGGGGTGAGAAAAACCCATGCCCTGGGAAAAAAATGCAAATCATAGCATATACATGCTCTTCGGGTCTTGTTGGGGTGATCTAAGCAGGCATAGTTCTGTTCTGGCTCTGATTCACTACATGAACTAGGCCAGGATGATCCCTTCCCTTCTAGCATCAGGGTTCTCATTAACCACAGGAGCCCAGGAGCAGCCCACTCTAACATGTGCAGATGTGAGCAGTTCTCTGAGATCACAAGAACCCAAAGCAACCTATTTCAACACTTCCACAAAGTGACTGGCAAATAGAAAATGGAAACCCTATTGGTGTGAGGGTGGGAAACCTTAAGTCTGTCCACTGAGCCATTGGGGGAGAAGAAAAGGAAGGGAATAAACACATATTAAACACTAGATACATTATGTGACAGACAGCATTTCACAAATATCTCATTTGATTTTTAAGATATAAGACATCTGAGGTGTTTGGGTCCAAGGGTGAGAGAAACACACCTGGTACATTCAGCTCCAATACAGAAGGAACCATGAGGGGATGAAGGGAAGAAGAGATTCTGAGCTGTAGGTTCTGACACTTCAGTAAGGCCCCCACCTACTCCCTTATGAGACCTATAGGGCTCCATAAGGTTTGCTTTCCATCCAATTCCAGGAGCTTCACATGGCTAGAGGGGAGATACTATTATGATCCCCATTCTACAGTTGAGGAAGCTGACTCAGAGATTGAGTGACTTGTCCAGGAAAGGAAGTATCTGAGTTCAATTTTGAACTCAAGTCTTTCTGACCCCTGGACTAACACTTTATCCACAGTACCATCAGGGGTGGGGAACCTGTGGCCTTCTAGGTCCTTGGGTGCAGCCTTTTGACTGAGTCCAAACTTTACAGAACAAATCCTTTTATAAGGGGATTCCTTCTGTGAAGTTCTGATTCAGTCAAAGGGCCACGCTTAAGGACCTAAAGGGCCATGTGTGACCTCAAGGCCACAGGTTCCCCACCCCTGCACACTTTGAGGAGGTCAGAACATAACAGGCCGATGCCAAAGTCCAGGGATGGAGACATACTTCCTCAGTAATTCAGTTTCCATCTTGTGTTTCTGGTTCTTCACAAACTTGTGTTGTTTTTGGCTCTCTCGTTTCTGGTTCTTTAGAGAAGAGGGGATGGGCACGTGGGCAGGGTATTCCTGGGTGTGCCAGCAGGTTCTGGGGCATGCCTCACCTCTTCCCTTTCCCCTAAGAGAAAACCAGTAATGACTGACAAGGGGAACAAGGAAGGAAGCAGGATTTTCATAGATAAAACCCCAGTGGGCCCAGTCCTCTTTGCCAGTTGCCCTGTGACCTAGTTTTCCTGGACCTAACAAGGAAAAGACTCCTGTCTCTGAGATCATGCCCAGTGAAAACTCTAAGGACAAGCCAAAAAAATGTAGTTGACAAGAGTGAAGGACATCCTTACCCACAGCTATTCCTTTGTCCCAGTCTCTATTTCCTTATTCCTAGAATTTGTATAGTTTTTTGTTTTTTGTTTTTAGCACTTTGCATATGCTGGCTCAGTTGTTTCTCACCACAACCCTATCAGGTAGGTGCTGAGGAAACTGAAGCACGGAGTAGTTAACTTGTCCAAAGTCACATAGCTGGTAAGTGTTTGAGGCAGGATTCACACTCGAGGCTTCCTGATTCCAAGTCTCGGGATGTCTGTGCCCAATGTGTCCTCTCATTCCCTCCCAGGGCCTCAGAAGGCTGCATTCATCATCCTAGGCTCATAGGCTGAGTTGAAAAGGACCGAAGAAGCCAGAAACTGAGGCCCAGGTCAAGTGACTTGCCTCAGATCACTGAGGTAGTCAGTGACAGGACTGGGATTTGAACCTAGAACCTTCGACTCCAAATCTAGTACTCTTTCCCCTGTACCACACTTAACTCATCAGGAATACTTCTGGTCTTGGCTTTTTAGCTGTGACCAAAGTGATCCTGTTAAAATCCATGATATCTGGGTGCTAGTAGAAATCGGTTCCAGTAGAGGGCCAAGAGGATCCTCTCCCTCAGCCCCAGTTTGGCTATCCAACCAGGGGAAAACATGAAATATAATCTGGGAAAGAATTAATTTTTTGTCTCAACAGAACAGTGTAGTGGTAAAATCACTGGACTTAGAGTGAGGAGAGACCTAGGTTCAAATTCCACTTTCCATACTGACCAGCTCTATAATTATTGACAATTCACTTAACTTCTCAGCCTCAATTTCCTCATCTGTAAATTTTCACTAATCTACTATTATTATCATTGTTATTCTTGTTGTCAATTACTAGAAAGAGAGTGTGTCACAATGCAGAGAGAGAGTTGACCTTACAGCCAGAAGGACTTGGGTTCGAGTCATACCTCCATTGACTTGATTGTGACCTGGGACAAATTGTTTAACTTCTCAGGGCCCTAGGCAACTCTCAGACTACACCTGAGTCCTGATTTGTGTGATTAATGAATCCTGTGAGAAGTAGCTGCATGTTGACACCATTCGAAGTTGTAATTACATAAAATATGGTCATTGGTTCCAGTCCAATGGAAATATGCTGTTCAATTTGAATAATTCAACACTTCATAAGATTCATTATTCGTACTAATCAGGATATAGCTGTATAAATCGCAGAGAAGTTCCCTATTATGATGAAATCATGCATCCATCCCTATGTTATTATTGTAATCAATATTATTATTATTATTGAGACATAGTGTGGTGTAGTGGTCAGAGAGCTGGCCTCTCTAAGGAAGCAAGGAAGATCTGAGTTAAAGTCTTTTCTTTCACACGTACTGGCCATGTGGCACTGGCTAAATCAATTAACTTTTCAGTGTTCTAGGAAACTAAGTTATGGAGAAGCTACTGATTTGCACGGATGGAGGGTTTCTCACTGGGGAGTTCCTTATACCAACGAAGGGGACACAGTGGATAGAGTGCCAGCCTGGCGTCAGGAAGACTCATCTTCCTGAATTCAAATCCAGCCTCAGACACTTACTAGCCATGTGACCCTGGGTTGTTTGCCTCAGTTTCCTCATCTGTAAAATGAACTGGAGAAGGAAATTGCAAACCACTCCAGTATCTCTGCCAAGAAAACCCCAAATGGGGTCATAAAGAATCAGATACAACTGAACACTAACAACAACATACCAATGAAAAATCCTAAGTCAAGTCAGTTAGTTGACAAGCATTTATATTAAGTGATTGTGCTAAATGGTGAGGTCACAAAAAAAGGAAAAGTACACAGTCTCCATCCCCAAGAAGCTCATGATCTAATGGGAGAGACAACATGAAGACAACTGTATGCAAACAAGCTGTATACAGGATAAACTGAAAATAATCAGCAAAGGCAAGGCACTAGCATTCAGGGGACCAGGAAAGGCTTCTCACCGAACGTGAGATTTGAAGGGAGCCAGAAAAGAAAGGATGCAGAAAAGAGGAGGGAGAGAATCCCAGGGAACATGCCCAGAGTCCGGAGATGCAGTGTCTTAGGTGAAGAACAGTAAGGAAGCTCAGAGCCGGTAGGTGGGAGTGAGGTATGAGAATACTGCAAAGTCATTCTTATTGCTTTTTATTTTATTACCCCCCTAATGACATGGGACAACATGGATACAGTTGTCAGTCTTCTCCACAGGGAAACGTGGCTTCTCAGGGAGGAGAATTCTTTGAATTTTACCCAGCATGATCTAGATCAGAGTTGACCCCGCGCATCCCTAGCAACTTGGGAGAAAGGCCACAGCTGTCAGCTCCCCCTGGAAGCCACCGTCAAGTTGGTGACTCCCATATTAATCACCCAGCCAGCTTAAAGCCAAGATCAAGATAGCATGTCAATGCTACTTCCACCCCAAATTTTGCTTAGTCACTTTTCCTCTCCTTGATCTCTCAGCCTCATGTGACTCAGACTACCCACAGATGACCCATCTTCTCTGGGAGAAATAGGTCCATTTCTCAGGGCTGAAACTAAGACTCTGCACCACAGCACTGACATTTAGAGAGTCTTGATGATGCTCCTAGGAGTCTAGATTTAGAATGAGAAGAGACCACAGAGGTCATCCAGGAGGAAGCTGAGGCCCCAAAAGGAGAAGTACCTTAACCAAAACTATACAGGTAGTGACAGAGGCAGAGTTTGGACCCAGGCCCTCTGACTCCACATCCAGGGCTCTTTCTATGGCCCAGTCCCTCCACTTTGATTCACTTCAAGGGTAGACAGGTATTAAACTCAGCACCTTGCTAATTAGAATTGATTTAAGGAGCAGATAGGTGGCAAAGTGAATAGAGCACCAGCCCTGGAGTCAGGAGGACCTGAGTTCAAATCTAAGCTCAAACACTGATCACTTACTAGCTGTTTGACCTTGGGCAAGTCACTTAACCCCAATTACCCTGCCTTCCCCCCTCCAAGAAGACCAAAAAAAAAAAAAAAAGAATTCGTTTAAATAGGAATCTAACCAATGACCCACCCTCTCTCTCATAGGATCCAAGGCTTGGAGAATCATATGGGAATTTGGAGGCCCTCTAGTCCATCCTCCTCCTCATTCTACACCTGAGGAAACAGGCTCACAAATGCCAGATGTCTTGTCCAAAGCCATACGCATAATAGGTAACAGAGTAAAGATTTTAACCCAGGTCCTCTGACTCTGAATCTGGTGCTTTTTGTGCTCTAGCACCTGCCTCTTCTTTTATTATTACAGCAGTTAGAATGCTACCTTAAAGAAGAATTATTTAAAGCAGGAAGCAACCAGATGGCCCACCACCTTTCCCTGGCAGGTGAATCCTGGGATGGGATTCACTGGCTCCTCCCGCGTGAAGCTGTATTTTATACCCTCCTTTATTTACTCCTCAGCAACAACTTGGTGTTGACCAAGGGTCCTAGGGTTTTTCTCTCTTTCTTATTATGAGGCAGGGTCCCAGGGTCCCTGTCTTTCCCCAAGGGGGCAAGGTCTCTTCCCACGTGGAACCTTATAGTCTAAGGTCCAAGATCTCTGCCCCTACTCCCAACTTAATTTTCAGTATCTTAAAATTAAAGACCTGTTGTACCTTGCCTGTTCCCAGTCTTTGTGCTGCTTGCCCCAGCAGCCAGAATCACTAGTTCTAACGCTGCCATTTCTTGAAAGAGAGATGGCTTCATGTATCAGTACCCCTACAGTTCAGTCTGACCTTGATTGTATCAGATAACTGAGGGAAAGGTGTGAGAGCATATTTGGGCTTGTCACTTAACAGGCAATGCATCATTGCTGCTCTTTCTTGTTTTAAGTGGAGCAAAGGGGAAAAAAGAGAGGGAAGAGAGATAAATGATGCTAAACCAAACAACAAAAACAAAAAATAACTCTCATCTCCACATCTTGTACCACCAGTTTCCCCCACCCCAATGCCCCCAGGGAAGCTTTCCCCTGGACCAAAGCAAAAGTGAATCTGACTCCACTTATAGTTCAACAGCTTCCTTACTGTCAAAGCAGAACACTTGGAAAATTCCCTATTCACATAGGAATTTCCCACATAGCTTTGCTCCTAAATTCAGGTAATTGAGTTTAACCCCTCTGCCAACTCTTATGAGGGAACAGATCAGGATTTGAAGATTCTAGAGGGAGAGTGACAAAAGAGGCCATAGGAGACTCCTGCCATTGAGTGTTGGATTAGCTAAAACTGAGCAAGTCACCTGAAGACCCCAACTCTGAGCCCATTGTTCACATGCTTGAATTGGAAGAGAGAGCATCAGCCTCTTGGGAACTGTGACCCTCTCACAGACTGACACCATGAGTAGCTCCTATGACCTCTCACTCCTTCTCTATACAAAGTGCCAATTTTATGAGATAATAAGTTTCCTTTCTTACAAGAAAGGTGCAAGGTAAATGTCTGAAAATAGATATTAGCTATGTTTATATAATGTAGGAAGAGAGATTGAAATATAATTATAACTTGTGGTAATGACTTTAATTATGGCATAAGATCAGGCAAGTGAGCCCGCCCATGGTGGTTCCCAGAGCCAGGGTCACAATTCAGGGAGAGATAGAAGGGGGAATTTACTGAGAAGGGAAATTTGCTCAGTTGAACCCCAGGGGCTTTCTAAACCCAACTATGGACTCTTTCTTCTCACATATAGGTTATTGTCCTGCCTGAGACTGTAATATCAGCAATTCAAGGACAATCTTTATTGTCTACCATGAAATAATAGTTAACATTTATATACTGCTTTAAAGTTTACAAAGTCCTTTAGCTAAACCAAGTCAGGTCAACAAAGCAAGCATCATGCCCTTTCTATGTGCCAGGCAAGCACCGTGCCAAGCTCTGGGAATACAAAGAAAGGCAAAAAAAGCAAGGTCCCTGCCCTCAATGACTTCATATTTGACCTGAAAACAACTCTGTACTTACAGGATATATTGACCAGGTAAATCGGAGGTATCTCAGGAGAAAAGCACCAGCAATAAGGCAGACCAGGAAAGACTTCTTACAAAGCTGAGACTTGAAGGAAGCCAGAGGAATTGAGAAGGGAGATGTGTTATCCTACTTGATTCTGCCAACCACCCAGGGAGGTAGGTGCCATTGCTATCTCTTATACAGGTGAGGAGGCTAAGTAATGTATCTAGTCTTACACAGCTAATAAGTGTCTGATAACAGGCTTTGAATTTGGGTCTTCCAGACTCCAAATCCTACCATTCTATAACTGCCCAAGTGTATGAGGAACTGTGCTAGATTTCATGAATATGTGATTTTAATACTTTGTTACTCCTTCCACCAATGCGATCCCTCTCTGATTTGGTATATTGTCTTCAAGAGGTGTAACCACAAAGGTCCTCAAGCTTTCTGCCTCTCCAGTTTCTTGAACTGAAACTCAGAAATTAGATATTCGGGCTTGGATTCAATAATGCCGCTTTAGCTTGACAGGACCTAGGAGAGCTAGCATTTCACTGGCAGAGCCTTCAAAAGCCCTGGTTGCCTCCAGGTCTTGATGACACATTGGTATAGGATCTTAACTGAGACTAAGATAAAAAAAAAATGATTCAGTCCTTGCAGTCAGAGCTTACAATATAAAGTGGGTGGGGTGTCTGTGAGAGAAATACCCAAATAGTTATCCTGTGAGAATGAGAAAAATATATAGCAGAGGCTATAAGTTATGAGAGATTAGGGAGGGAATCAGGGAAGAAGGGGCATCTGAAGAGAAAGCCATCATCAAGAGGCGGAGACACAGAGGAAGTCAGCTCTAGGGAATAAGAGAAAGAAAAGGGAATGTGTTTATATTGTCCCTCTTATGTATGTTAGGTCCTACGCTAAGCACTTTTTACAAATATTACCTCATTTTAAAAAATATTATCTCATTTGTAATATTATCATGGCACTGTGAGGTAGGTGCTATGATTGTTCCCACTTTACAGTTGAGGAAACTAAGGCAAAGAGAGGTTAAGTAATTTGCCAGTCACAACTAATGAATGTCTCAGGCTGGATCTGGACTCCTCCCTGCCTTCTTGATTTGATTCAATTCTGCAAATATCCATCCCAGTATTCTAGTCACTGTTTCTCAGCTGCCTCTGAGTGTGTTCTGAGGCATACAGGATTTCATCAACAAGCATTAATGAAACACTGTGTCCTAAGCACTGAGGATACAAAGACAAAAATGGAATATGCCTGTCCTCAGGGAGTTAACATTCTACCCTAAGACTGTAAGAAATGATGAAGAGAAACACAGAGCGACTTATATCAGTTGATACAGAGTCAGGTGAAGAGAACCAGGAGAGCAATTTATACAATAACAGTAATATTGTAAAGACAAACAACTTTGAAAAATTCTGATGAACACAATAACCAACTACAATTCCAAGGGACTCATGATGTCCCACTTACTAAGAGAGAGAGAGGATGGACTCAGAGTGCAGACCGAGACATCCTCTTTTTTGGAGACATGACCAATGGGGGAATTGATTTTTCTTGACTATATATGTCTGTGATAGGGGTTTTGTTTTACTTGTTTTCTTGTTTGGCCGGGGGTGGGGGGTTTGAGGGTGTGGAGGGAGAGGGAGATAAGGGAGGAAGTGGGGGAAGAGAATGCAGAATTGAAAATAAAATTTAATTTTAAAAATTCTACTATGTTGAATACGTGGAATCAGTAAAAGGAGAAAGTACAGGACAGGTTTGGGGAACAGCTAGCTACTAGGCCCTGGCCTCTAACTGCTAGTTCCTTCTCTCTAAAGTTACCATATACCTCCTTCATATGCATCTTGTATATAACCACATATGTGCATGTAGTCCCCTCCAGTAGAATGTCACATCTTAAAAGTGTAAGGTCCTTGAGAGCAGGAACTATATTCTATAATATTCTATTCTATTCTATTCTAAACTAGATTTGCCCAGTGTCTGACATGTAATAAGCACTTAATGAATGTCTGTTGAAGTATCAACTGATAAGCCAATTTGTTGGAATACAGAAGTGACTAAGGGGAGTATTATGAAACAGCATGAGAAAGATACACTGGGATAAGAATAAGAAGAGCCTACTTTAATATCAGATAAAGATGTTTATTTTTTTTTCCTGCAGGGTTCATAAGGAGTCACAGAATGCTTGTTTGTGTTTTTCATCAAGGACATAATGTAATCACACTTGTGCATCAGCAAGATTGCTTTGGTAGTGGTGGTGGGACACATTGGAGAGTGAGAGGACCGGATGCAGAAAGACCAGAACTGTAGTCTGAGCAAGAGGTTGGTTGTTTGTCCTTCCTTCTTGAAGAGGACCAATGACATCAGGAAGGTAATACCATGACTTGTAAGTGAACTGGATTTAAGGGCCGTACAAGATCACCAGCCTCACTTTCTCCTCCGGAGCCATCTGGGTCCAGTGGCCAGATATAGATCAGGACAACTGGAGATGGCCCCCAGTCTGAGCAAGAGGTGATGAGAGCTTAAATTAGGGTGATGAGATGATGAATTGAGAAGTGGGGACAGACTGAAGAAATATATGGTAGTGGCCTCACTGGGACTTAGTCATTGAATGCAGGATGTGAAGGAAAGAGAAAAGATAACCTGAAGGTTGGAGTCTGGAATGATTAGTGGACCTATCAACAGAAATAGGGAAGTTAAGAGAAAGGGAAGATTTGTAGGGAGAGGAAATGATGAGTTTACTTTTAAATGAGTTGTTTGAAATGTCAGTGTGACTTGCAGATGGAGATGTCCATCAGACTGATGAAAATTCTAGATTAAAACAAAAGAGGGAGGTCTGGAGATGTAAGTGGGGCAATCATCTACACAGAGACGATGAAAGAAGAAGCCATGGGAGTAGACGAAATGGGCTGGAGAACTAGGAAAGAGTAATGTCATGGGAGCCATGATAGATGTGTCTCCAGAAGGAGGTTAATAATATTGAAAGCTGAAGTGAGGTCATGGAGCATGAAGATGGAAAAAATCCTAATGGAGTCATCTTTCTTCAAATTTAATTTTTAGAAATTAGCAGAAGTCTATTTTTCTCCCTCCCACTCTCTACCCTATTAGAAAAAGAAAAAAAAAAAACAAATTCTTTGTAACAAATATACACAATCAAACAAAGTAAATATCCTCATGACCGCATCAAAAAGATCTGTCTCATTCTGCATCGAATTCATCATGTCTCTATCAGGAGGTAGATGGCATGCCTCATCCCTGGCCCTCTGGAATCATGGAATGGGCATTCTATTGGTAGAGTTCTCCCGGCTTTCAAAGTTGCTTATTTTGACAGTATAGTAATGGTATAAATTGTCCTCCTGATTCTACTCGTTTTCTTCTTCATAGGTTTGTACGTCTTCAGAATAGTTCGTTTTCATCACATTGATGTTATAGTATAAATTGATCTCCTGGTTCCACACACTCTATATCCGTTCATGTGTCAAACAGAAATCGCCTCTTTCCTTGTTTCTGACAGCACCACAATATCACAGCACATTCGACATCACAGTGTGCTCATCCATTCTCCAGTGGATGGGCAGTCCCATAGGCTTTTGCTTTTATTTTTTTGCCACCACAGAGAGAGAGGCAGATTCTTGTTCACGTAGGACCTTTTCCTCTTTCTTTTATTGCTTTGAGGTATAGCAATGTCCAAAAACTGGATTTGTCAGTTAGAAGGTAATTGGTGATCTTGGAGATAGTAGTTTCAGTACAGTAGTGAGAAAAACAACAACAACAATAATAGTAGTAGGAGTAATAGTAATAAGTTGCCCTAGTGGATAAAACACTGAACTTGGAGTAGTTCCGAATTCAAATCCCTCAGATACTTACTAGTTGTGTGACCCTGGGCAAGTCATTTAACCTCTGTTTGCCTCAGTTTCCTCATCTGTAAAATGGGGATTATTATAGCCCCTGCTTCACAGGGTTGTGGAGACAATCAAATGTAATGATATGTTCAGCACTTTGCAAAATCTTAAAGTTAGATAGAAATGTTAGCGATTATTATTAGCAATAATAAAAGTAATAATAACAATTGACATTTATATTGCTTTAAGGTTTACAAGGTGCTTTACATACAGTATCTCATTGGGGAAAGAACTCAATTGCAAGGGAAAGCTGTCTTATTCATGACTGGCCATTTGGTAAAATATCTTCCAAAACTCCATCTCTTCTTTTGTTTTCCCCCTCTATTCTATTCAATTCAGCAAAAGATGTATTACATTCTGAGTTCTGTGTTGAAAGGAAACAGAAAAATAAATGAATTGTTGATGTGGCTTAGCAGCAAAAAAAGAGCACGTGCCTCTTGGATTTCCTTCAAAAAGTCATAGTGTACAGAACAATGATCACTGGAGTCATGTTTTGCCATACTCTGCCCTAGTCAAATCACATCTGGAGCACACACTTCTGTTGGGATTAACATGTCCAGAGCACTTTTCCCACAACAACCCTAGTTACATTATCCCCATTTTTCAGCTTAGGAAATTGAGGCTCAGAGACCCTCTCCCAGAGTCATATCATTAGGAAGTGTCCAAATCTGAGGAAGAATCCAGGTTCTCCTGACTCCAATTCTACCATATACCACAACTCTTCCAACTAGACCGCAACATCTGGGTCCTTCCCAACACCTAGGGAAAATTTGTGTATATGGTGAGCATCTAAAAGCCCCGTGGAAGTTTTTCTTTTTCCTCCTTGAACACTTTCAACACTCCTAATCTCACTACATCTGACCTTCAGAAGCTGATTTCAGGGCAGTGTTATTAAAAACCACCTAAACTGGTTCCATCTAGCCTGTCAGCCATACTGACCCCTCTCCCCTTGCCCTTATCCTGAAATACCCTTTCTGAAACCAGGGGGAAGAACAGCACTGTCTGACTATCATTCACTTCTATCCACAGAAAGGGGGAAGAGGGACCAACCTACAGCTGGTTAGAAGTTATTTTTAAGTGTGTCTGTGGGAGGGGCATTAGGCAGAGTCATTGCATGAGAAGGGTGCATTGGCTTTGTCTTGTGAAGAATCAACAAGCAAGTATTGTGTCTGCTGGGCTTCAGGTTGTGGATACCAAGATAGAAATGAAACCATTCCTGCCCTCAAGAAATTTACATACTTTGGCTTAATATATTTTTTAAAATTTCATTTATATCATCTTCCTTTCTGAATGTATGCCTCCTCCCCTCCCCAGAGAGCCATTCCCTGTAATGAAGAATGACAACATTCACCAAGTGGTATGATATATGTAGCACACAGAGCTTACCCTCCTTGGAGAAGGGATCACAGGTTCATGAGCTAGAAGTAACAATAATAAGTAACTAACATTTATAAGGGCAGCTAGATGGAGCAGTGGATAGAGCGCTGGGATTGGAATCAGGAAGACTCATTTTCGTGAGTTCAAATCCATCCTCAGACACTTACTCAGCAACGTAACCTTGGACAAGTCACTTAACCCTGTTTGCCTCAGTTTCCACCTCTGTAAAATGAGAAGGAAATGGCAAACCACTCCAGTATCTTTGCCAAGAAAACCCCAAATGGAGTCACAAAGAGTCAGACACAACTGAAATGACTCAACAGCAACAGCAAAAACATTAATAAAGAACCTACTATATTCCAGTGCTGAGCACTTTACAGATTTCGTCTCATCCGATTCTTCCAACAGCCCTGGGTAGGAGGTGCTATTTTATCCCCATTTTAAAGATGAGGAAACTGAAGCAGACTTCAAGTGATTTACCTAGGGTCACACAGCTAGTAAGTAAGCAAGCTAGATTTGAGCTCAGGTCTTCCTGACTCCAGACCCATCTGTTCATAGACCAAGAGATGGAAGGAACTTATAAGCCACTGAGTCTACTCCGCCCCATCATTTTACAGATGAAGAAGCTGACGAAGAAGATGTAGAAGAAGAGAGAGAGGTTCAGTGACTTACCCAAGGTCTCATGTGGAAGCACAGAATGATGGAGTAGGAAGGGGCCTCTTGTTCAACCTCTTTATTTTGTAGAGCAGGACATTTGCCTGAGATCATGTAGCTAAAAAGTGACAGGACAAGAATTTGAACCCAGGTCTTTTCATTTAAGTTATAGGATCTTAGATCTAGGGTCGGAAAGGACCTCAGTACACGACTCTCTGAATCTATGCTGCCATTTTTTTAAGCTTTTAGAAGGCTTTTCAGTTTATCTCTAACAAACGACATTTGATAAATACTATTCTGTTTTGACATGGTTTTATTACCGGGTTGTTGTTTTTTTAAAGACAGAAAAGAATCTAAAGCAGAAAAGTCAAAGAAGAAAGATAATCAGGCAAAAGAAATGTAATCAGGTAGCAACAGAGATTACAGGAAAGAGGATGGGTTATTACAGACATTTCTGGGAAGAGAGAGAGAGAGCGAGAGCCTAAGACAGCTGAGGCCTTTGACCTCAAGCTAAAATGCACAGCTGCCAGGGCTGATGATCTTCTTCCTTTTCCTGGAGAGGGCTCTTGCTCAGAGTGTATCACTGATCGATCAGCCACTCTCTGGTGCTCAGGTAGATTTTTAGCACAGCCTGCCATCCATCCGCTGGCCAGAATGAGATTAGAGACTGGGACACTAACTTCTGGGCAGAACTTCAGTCAGAAACTCCTGCTCTTTCTGGGCTTTTGGCCTCACAGTGATTTCTTGATAAATTCCCCATCCCTCCCACCTCTCTACCCCTATCTCTGCCCTGTGACTGTTTGACAGAGCTTGGTCTGGCTGTCTGAGAATCACAGGAACTGTTCCCGCTCCTAGTGAGACTTAGATCAAATGGCTTTGTCACAGTTTCAGAAATCATATGGGATTAGGCAATGATTTATATCCCTTTCCTGTTATAGTGGATATGCAAATGTGGGAAAATGAGGGCAGTTTTCTAGTGCAGCTTTCCTGGAATGATAACATTGATTTCCTTAGTAAATTGGTCCCAAGACGCTGGGAGTTGACACTTGGTGACTGTGATTTTTAAATGGTTATGGATTTTTATGTGTAATTTCTGGCTCCTTTTCTATATAGATGCTGGACAGCAACAAACATCTCAGATTCCGAGCAACCAGGTAGCAATCTGAACTGTTTTTTTCTTTTTCCCAGTGAGGGGAAAAAACCCCAACGAGGACTAGGTGACCTCCAAGGTCCCTTGCACTTCCAAATCTCTGATCATATATGAATATCAGGCTTGATTCATCTCCTAGGATATGTTAGCATTGAATCACAAGTAAATCTTGGCCATTGGCCTATCTGAGTCTTTAATACCTGGTCAGAAGAGCTAGACAATAAGAAGAATCAGATATTCCCTCTTGTTTCCCATCTCCCCTCTCTCTTTTCTCTGCCTCTGCCTCTCTGTCTCTTTGTCATATGCCTTACCTCCCAACCCCAGTTCAAATCTCACACATGTCTTTCTGCATTCTGCCTTAGTCAGAGCAGGACACTGACCATATAGAGAGCATTAGGAGGGAGACCAGAATGTTGAAGGGCCTTGAGTTCATTAGTCATTCAGTCAATCAACAGGTATTTATTGATCATCTACTGTGTAAAAGCACTGGGGATCCAAGTACAAAAAAAAAAATGAAACAATGCTTACTTGCAAGTATATTATATTTTAATGAGAGACAAAAAGCACATATAAAAATATAAACTTTAAAAATAAATATACATATACATATATACATATACATGTATGTATATATATATGTGCAATACACACACACATATATACACACACAAAGTAGTTCATATAAGGTAGCTTAGGAGGGAAAACACTAGCAATTGTGTAATTCAGGAAAGGCTTCATACAGAAGATGGTGCCTGAGCACCATCAAGACTATGAGGCAGAAGTAGGGAGGGAGTGCAATCCAGATGGGGAAGACAGCCAGTACAAAGGCATGGAGATAGTAGATGGATAATTGTGCGTAAGGAATAGAAAGAAGGCCAGTGCAATTGAATGAAAATTGCAGGAAAAGGAGTAATATCCACTGAGACTGGAGAAAAAGGTTGGGGCCAGGTTGTGTAGTGCTTTCAAACAGAAGAATTTCTATTTGATCCTTGAGTCAATAATAAGTTACTAGAGTCAATTGAGTAGGGAGTCACATGCTCAGATCTGTGCTTAAGAAAAATGCCTTTGGCAGCAATGAGGACAACTTGCTGGAGTGTTGAGAGACTGAAGGAAGATAAACATGGTTGTTGCAATAATCTAGGGGAAAGGTGGTAAAGACCTGACTTCATGCCAAATGAGAATGGATTGACTGGAACTGGAGATATTTAGGCTAGAGCCTTCTCTTCTCCTCTTAGTTTCTTCAACCAAATCTTCGTGGGACATGGACTGAAGACCCTTAACCATCCTGGTCACTGTCTTCTGGATACCTTCTCTACTTTGTCAATGTGCTCTGTAACCTTTACCTCCCAGGACTGAATATAATACTGCAGATGTGGTCTGAGGAAGACAGAGCACAAAGCACTGCCTCTCTATTCTTAGGAGCTATGCCTTTCTTAAGGGCAGCTGTGTGGAGTGGTAGAGAGAGTGCCAGGCCTGGAGTCACTAAGACTCATTTTTCCTGAGTTCAAATATGGCCTCGGATACTTACTAGCTGTGTGAGTCTGGGCAAGTCAATTAACCCTGTTTGCCTCAGTTTCCTCATCTGTAAAATGAACTAGAGAAGGAAATGGCAAGCAACTTCAGTATCTTTGCCAAGAAAACCCCAAATGGGGTCACAAAGTGTTGGGCACAACTGAACGAAAACAACATGCCTTTTTTAGCGCAGCTCAAGATTGCGTTCTTTATTTTTTTGGCTACCACATCACACTGCTGATTCATGTTGAGCTCATAGTCCACCAAAACCCCTAGGTCTTTTTCTGAACAAGTGCTGAAATCAAGTACTTTTTCCAATTGTCCCATGATGGACTTTTCTTCCCTACTTTAGCCAAACTGCTGTCATTTGCTTAACTCCACTTATCTACACTTTGCTTGTTCTTACATGGTGCTGGAACAGTCTTCATTTTTTCCTCTTTGTAAGGGGTCTCTCTTGTCCCAAAGGTGACATTTAATGGATTCTTGGAGGCAGCCTGCCTCCAAGGATAAAATATGAGATCCTTAACCCGGCATCATAAACTCTCCAAAATGTGGCTCCTGCTTTCCTTGCCAAACTCGCTTCATATTGCAGTTAGTCTTTGAGCCAGTCAAACTGGCCACTAGTCTCAACATCACGTTCCATCTCCTGGTGGCCCCGGGGCCTACCATACTTCATCTTCCTTCCTCTCCTGACTCTGATTCTGACTCAACAATCTGGGCTGCCATGACTCAGCTGCTTTCTCGCACTGGAAGTTCCATGGCTCCCACTCTGGAACATCCCTATTCCCCGACAATCCCCTTCTCCCATGTTAAGTTCCTTCCAGAGCCTCCATTTTGAGGGAAGGCCCAGGCCAGCCATCCTCTCCTGCCCCTTCCCTGTTCTACTCCCTTTCATGTGTCAGTTTCTCCTATTAGAATGTAAGCTCCTTGAGGACAC
>CM053590.1:133144999-133181297 GCA_028646515.1 Pseudochirops corinnae
TATATATATATATACACTTGTATGTATATATGTATGTATATACATACATATATGTATATATACATATATACGTACATATATATATGTACGTATATATGTATGTGTGTATATACAGAGTATATGTACTGTCATCAGCAAGGAAAACCTTGGAGAATCAGAACTCTGCTTAAGAAAATGGTTTTAGCAATCAGGGCTTACTTATGTGGCTATAGCCTCAGGTTTGATAACTTGGGTGTTCTGTGGACAGAAATGACTCTTCAGTGTATATACAGATGGAATGTGATTTGATTCCTTTATTCCTCATCTGTTTTTACCACTGAAGTCCTGCTAATATGCCATTGATCAAGTACTGATTGAGCACTTACCATATCTGTTCTACGTGGAGCTAGGCTGCTAGAGGTGTGTGTGGGGGCTGGGGGTGAGGAGAAGAAGCTTAAACATTGTAAGCTTCTTGATGGCACAGACCAGCTGGTTAGAAAGAATCATAAAATCTTGAAATGTTCAAGCTGGATATGCTCAGAGCTTAGATATGATGTGGTAGCAACCAGGAAGCCATCTGGTCCAATGCTCTCATGTGACAGATGATGAAACTGGGAACAGGGAGCTTGAGACTAGACTATATTAACACAGATATTAGATCTTAGTGGAACGCAGTAGAGTAGAGGCTATCTGTGCTTTAGGGATGCAGAGAAGAGAGAATGTAGTGAGGTATGGAACAAGTTTCAGGGAGAAAATGGGACTTGTGTGGGGCCACGACCGGTGGAGAAGGCCTGCATTGGCAAAAGGGAGAGTGGAGAGCAAAGGGGAGAGGATTCCAGGACATGTTTGTAGGACAGGATCCATATTAGACTGTACTTGACAAAAAGGTTGAATAGTCTGTAGCTTTTTAATGTGTTTATTGGGTAATACTGAAGTTTTCTGTGTTTGGTCCTTATTCCCCCTATTTGACCATAATTCCTAGTGGACAAGAACTGGTGTTTAAACTTAGTCATTTCTCCAGATCACGGATAATAGGTCATAGATTTAGAGCTGGAGGTGTTTAGAGGACATTTCTCATTTCACAGATAAGAAAATTGAAGCCTAGAGAAGTAAAATTATTTGCTCAAAATCATGCAGGTAATAGTGACAGAGAATAGATTTGAACTCAGGTCTACATTGTATTAATTTCTAGGCCACTATATATGGCAATGCTTAATAAATGTTTGAATGAGTGTTGTTGTTTGTCCTTCATCCTCAAAGAGTCAAAGAGGACCATGACATCAGGAAGGTGATACCATGACATGCTAGTGAATTGAGTTTAAGGGAGGCAGGACGGTGCAAAGTCACCAGCTTCACTCTCTCCTCCAGAGCCATCTGGGTCCAGTGGCATGATATAGATCAGGACTGAGTGAATGAGTGAATGGGTGAGTGGGTAGATGGATTAATTAATAAATTAATGGGCAATATATAGACAAATTGTGAAGAGCCTTAAGGGCAGGCAGAAGAGCTTAGATATGATGTGGCAGCAACCAGGAAGCCCCTGTAGGCTTATGATCAGAGGAGTAGCATGAAATGTTAAGGAACAGCTGGAGGAACCACAGCTAGGGACAGAGAGGGGAACTCACTCTCATGGGAGTATTAAGTATTAATAATTCATTCCAATTGGAACTTTCCAAAGCATTTTCTTATCTGTGATCTCATTTGATCCCCACAATAAGGGAGACAGAACAGGTAAGGTATCCACTATCTCCATTTGACAGATAAAGAAACTGATATATAGAGAGCTGTGGTTGCACTCTCATTCTGGGCGATCTCAACAGTTCTCATTTCTTTGTAAATGGTTCCCAAATCTGTTTCTCAAACCCTGGGATCTCTTCTGAACTCCGATCCTCAAAAGAACCTCATTTCGTCCATCCATCCCAGCTAGCTATCGTCTCACAGATGTCCTGTTTTACAAATAAAACTCTTTGAAAAGTCTGTCCACAACAGGGGCCTGCACTTCCTGTCCTCTCACTCTTTTCTTAACTCTCTTATCATTCACCCAAAACCGCTTTCTCTAATGTTTGTGATAATCTCTTTCTCTGTTTTTTTTTGTTTTTTGTTTTTTTTGCTTTTTGGAGGGGAGAGAGCAGGGCAAATTGGGGTTAAGTGACTTACCTAAGGTCACATGGCTGGTAAGTGTGTTGTGTCTGAGGCCAGATTTGAACTCAGGTCCTCCTGACTCCAGGGCAGGTGCTCTATTCACTGCACCACCTAGCCGGCCCTGGAATAATCTCGTAATCACCAACTCTAATGACCTTTTCTCATTGCCATCCTTCTTGAACCTTCTGCTGCCTTTGACACTTTCAATCACCCTCTTCTCCTTGATAATCTGTTATTTCCAGGTTTTCATGATACTACATTGTTCTGGTTCTCCTCCTAACTCTCTGACTGCTCCTTCTCAGACTCTTTAGTTGCAGCTTCATCTAAGTCATGTCTGCTAACTACTGGTGTCCCACAGGGCTCTGTCCTGGACCCTCTTCAGTTCTCCTTGGATACTATTTCCTAAACTCCCATGGATTAAGTTATCATCTCTATGCTGGTAATTCTCAAATCTATCTATTCCTAACCTCTCTGCTGACCTATGGACATCTTCAACTGCCTATTTACATCGCAAACTGGATGTCCCATAGATATCGTAAATGCACTCATTTTGTCTCTCCAAATCTCCTACTCTTCCTAACTTTACTTATTACCGTCCAGGGCCCAGGCTGGCAACTTCAATGTTATCCTTGGCCTCCTTGGCCTCTCATTCCACCCATGTGTAATCTGTTGCCAAGGCCTGATGATTTTACCTTCAAAATATCTCTTGTATAAACTCTCTTCTCCCTTCTGACACTGAGGACCGCCCTTATCACCTCATACTTGGATTATTGCAATAGCCTGTCAGTTGGTTTCCCTGCCACAAGTCTCTTTGTACTTCTGTCCATCTGTCATTCAGTTGTCAGAGTGATTTTCCTAAAATGAAAATCTGACCGTGTTACCCTCCTAACTCAATAAGCTTCAATGACTCCCTATTACCTCTAGGATCAATATATAATACTCAGGGGTTCAAACCCCATCATAACCTGCCCCACTTCTTTTCAGTGTTCTTACACCTTCCACTGTCCCCATTTACTCTATGCTTCAGTGAGTACTCTATGCTCCACTGGCCTCCTTGAACAAGATAGTCCATCTTCCGAACTCTGGGCATTTTCACCCGTTGTACCCCATACCTCCAATGTTCTCCCTCCTCACCTCCACTTCCTGACTGCCTCCAAGTTCCAACTAAAATCCCACCTTCTACAGAGAGTCTTTCCTGATCCTCCTTAATTCTAGTACATTTCTTCTGTTGATTATTCCCAATTTATCCTGCATATATCTTGTTTATCCATAGTTGTTTGCATGTTGTCTCCCCCCTTAGATTGGGAGCTCTTCTAGGGCAGGGACTGTCTTTTGTCTTTTTGTATCCCAAATGCTTCACACAGTGCCTAGTCCATAGTGGGCACTTAATAAATGTTTCTTGACTGACTGAATAGAATCCTTGGCTACCTTAAAGACTCTGCTCAAGTGTTGCCCCCTAAAGGAGAACTTACACAATCTCACCAGGCAACCCTTCTAACGTTGCCTTCATCATGCTCTGTATTTTTTTTTTATATACCAGTTAGGCATATTCCCGTTAGAATGTAAGCTCCTTGAGGGCAGGAACTGTTTTTTTTTTCTTTGCATCCCCAGTGCCACGGTTTTTGTTGTCCATTCATTTCAATCATGTCCAACTCTTGATGACCCCATTTGGGGTTTTCTTGGCAAAGGTACTGGAATGGTATGTCATTTCCTTCTGCATCATGTGCCACAGTACGTGATACTTAATAATTACTTCCAAGTGACAAATCCTTGTTGATAACTTTTTTGGTGCTGAAAATTAGTGATAGAGGAAGAAGTAGAGACCTGAGTTTCTAGACTAACACTTTTCCACTTTATCACACAGAAAATCTCTCATACAGGAAGACTCTTGACATTTAAACCTGGTTAGGGATGGAAAAAATTCATAAACTGATCTACTGTATTCCACTGCTAGGTCAGGGAGCTCAAACAGAGGGCATGAACTATAGAGCTATACTTAAGATCAAGTCAGAATTCCAGGCCTGACCAGGGGAAGACTGTAACAGGAATACATTCTTTGCCTCTCTGCCTCACCATTCCCAATGGAGAAGAGGTGGGAAGGTCAACAGTCTCTCTAAAAAAAACAGTTGCAACCCATGGCCCAGAATTGAAACCCTGGTTTATATGAACTGGATTCATTCTTGGAGATTCTAAGTCTTTGGTTCAGGCTTCCATCTAAGGTTTCTCTCTGGGAAAATTTAGAATTTTCCTTGTTTTGTCCCAAATTCTAAGTCACCATCTGCATTTTTGAGGGAATATCTAACTTGATGAGGACACAGATGCATTTAAGAATTTGACTATAAAATAAGGAAAACATTTCCTGACAACTTGAGCTGTCCAAAAGTAGGATCTGCTGCCTTAGGAGACAGGAGGTACTCTTTTACTAAAAGTTTCCAGGGAAAGGCTAGATGACTTGTTCGGGGTATAATAGAAGAGAGTCTTTCAGTTATGGCTTGTGTTCAATGGTTTCTGGGAGCATGATGATAAGAATAGCTTTAATTTATATGTGTTTGCAAAGTACTTCAGAAATATTACTTCATTTTATCCTCACAACAATCCTGGGAGGTAGGGGCTATAATTATCTCCATTTTACACATGAGAGAAGTTCCTGAGGCTGGACTGAACTCAGATCTTCCAGATTCGATTAGCTGCCCTAGCACTGAAGTCCCTTCCAGCACAGCACTGAGATTCAGCAATTTTAGTAAAATGATTTATCATTAAATCACTGAACAAATTAGAAGCCTGAGGACCAAGGGCTCCAGGCTGTCTTTCCACTGCATGTGATCTCTACTAAACTATCTCTAGTATGGATTTCTAATCTAATCTAAGAGCCAGTATTTTCCTGGCCATCCTAGCTGGGCCCAAATGAGCCACCTGTAAACATCACCTGAGCTCTCTATACCAGGTCGGGTTTCTGGTGACTAGAAATGTGAACAACTTAAACCTCTAAAGACCCACTGGGAAAACAGACAGAAATCAGCATTCAGGAAAAATGCACCAAGACAGATGCTGAAACGTCGTTGATCATGTCTAAGATTCACTATTAACTACAAAGGTTAGGCTACACAGTCCAATTGCATGTCTAGGAAGGAAGAGATATTTTCTTTATTTGCCAGACACTTGCAAAGATCTGGTCATGTGACTTCTCTGCTCAAAACCCTGCAATAGTTCCCTATGGCCCAATGAATAAAGGTCAAGCCCCTTTCCTTGGATTTAAGGAGAGAAGGTAGAAAAATAGTATAGTAATGTTTAGAGCTGGAATGGACTTTTTGATCATCTCGTGTCCAAGCCTCCTCCCTCAACAAAAAAGGAAAATAAAGCTCCAGAATTTCAGCCCAGTTTTTCTGACTTCAGATCTTGTATTCTTTCCATTATACCATGCTACCTGCCTCAGATTTCCTTTTCACTGAGCTTTCACCATGACCAAGGATATACCTCCAAGGAGAACAACAACAAAATAAATGTTTATGGACTGACTAGTATCCCCTTAGTTTCCAAGTCTTTGCTACAACAAAAAAAGATAAGCTTATATTTGCAAGTAATAAAATCACGCTTCTCTTAAAATATTCAAAAATTCCAAATCAGATTGGCCTTTTCCTTATTTCACTGAATTGATGAGGTTTTGCTGTGTTTTTGTTGTTGTTCAGCCATTTTTTCAGTCATGTCTGACTCTCCAGGACACCATTTGGGGTTTTCTGGGCAAAGATATTTGAGTGGTTTGAGATTCTCTTCTCCAGTTCATTTTACAGATAAGGAAACTGAGATAAACAGGGTTAAGTGACTTGCCCAGGGTCACACAACTACTAAGTGTCTGCAGTCAGATTTGAACTCAGGAAGATGAGTCTTCCTGACTTCAGGTCTGGCATTCTATCCTCTGTGCCATCTAGATGCCCAAATATTTATTAAGCACCCACTATGTGCCAGGCACTGTGTTAAGTGCTGGAGTTACAAAGAAAGGCAAAAGATAGTCTCGGCTCTCAAGGAACTCCCAGTCTAAAGAGAAGATAATATGCAAACAATTATGTACAAGCAAAATAAATTGGGGGTCGTCTCAGAGGGAAAGCAACAAGATTAAGGAGGGCTGGAAAAGGCATCTCACAGAAGATGATTCTCTAACTGAGATTTGAAGGAAGCCAGGAAAGGCAGGAGGCAAAGATGAGAAGAGAGCCTTCCAGGAATGGGAGAAAGCTAGTGGAAATCCCCAGAGTTGGGAAATGAAGTATCTAGTTTGAGGAACAGCAAGAAAGTCATTGATACTGGATCACAGAGTACTCTGTAGTCTATGTGGGGTGGGAAGGGGGAGGTAAAGGTAGGAAGGGACCAGAATATAGAGGGATTTTAAAGCCATACACAGGATTTTATATTTTATCCTGGAGGCAGTAGAGAACCCCTAGAATTGACTGAAGTGAGGGGTAACATGGTCAGAACTGTGCTTTAGAAAAATTAGTTTAATAGCCATGTGAAGGACAGACTGGAGCAAGAAGTGACTTGAGACAGGGCCACCAAGCAGTAATGTATTGCAATAGTCTAAGCATGAAGGGATAAGGTCCTAAACCAGAATGGTGGCCATGGCAGAAGATAAAAGGGGCATATATAAGAGATGTTTAGAAGGCAGAAATAACAGAAATTGACCACTGATTGGCTATGAGAGGAAAGAGAGAGAGAGAAAGAGAGAGAGAGAGAGAGAGAGAGAGAGAGAGAGAGAGAGAGAGAGAGTCAGTTAGAAGTTGAAGATGACAAGATGACCCCTGGATTTCAAGTCCAGGTGACTGGGATGATGGTGGTACCTTTGACAGTAATGGACAAATAAGAAAGGGGGGAGGGGTTGGGGGAAAGATAATGAATTCAGTTTTGGACATGTTCAGTTTAAGATGTTTATAGCACATCCAGTGTGAGATATCCAATTGGCAGTTGGAGATTTGAGATTAGCAGTCAGAAAAGAGGTTAGGGCTGGATAAATCAATCTGAGAATCATCTGGATAGATATGATCAATTGGGGAATGGCTTAACAAGTGATGCCATATGAATGTAATATGAATATCACTGTGTCATAAGCAATTATGAAAGGGGCAATTTCAAAGAAACCTGAGAAGGCCTTTATGAACTGATGCAGAGTAAAGAGAGTAGAACCAGCGGAACAACTCATACCATAAAAATGGCATGATGAAGGAAAATGGCTTGATGACTGATGAACCACTGTTCCAGAGGACTAATGATGAAGCATTTTCTCTCCTGACAGAGAGGTGATTAACCTAAGATGCAAGATAAGACATACAATTTCAGACATGGCCAACGCAGAAATTTGTCTTGTCTTAATATGAATATTTGTTACAGAGGTTTGATTTTTTTTTCTTTCCACTTAGGTAGGTGAGGGGGAGAGGGAGGAAAAGGGGCCATAAGGATAGGATAAAAAAAGAAAATGAAAATGAAAGAAAAGAGAATCATTGAAAAATCTTTTTAATGCACAAAAAAAAAAAAAGAACAGAAGAAAGGCCAGAAAGAATCAGAGACAAGTAAGACAGCTCTAAGAATTTCGTAGTGAGTTTGTTATATGTTTAAAAGAAAAGCAAGCTGTATGTATGTTTCACGGTCAGTCCTCTTTCTTTATCATACTATGTATACAGTGGGAATAACCATTTTATTTGGTGTTAAGTTCAGAATTTTAAAAAAAAGACAAATATAAGCTAAGATAAAATCAGAACTAATTCATAAAGTATGTTAAATCATAAACAATAATAAGGCTCCAATACTGCATAATAATTCCTGATGAGCATTCAAAAAGGTTTTGAATGGAATAACAACAACAAAGTGATTTTACAGCAGAGAGAAACCGGGCAGAAGGACAAGGTAAATAGCTTATTATTGATATTATTTTGTATGACTTCTTTAAAAAAACAAAAAAACAAAACCTGAGAGCTATGACTGGAGCAGGGAAAGCTGGGGCTTACTCTGAGAACCAGGAATATAGACGTCATTGGAAGGACTTTTAGTTGGCTGGTGGGTGGGTAGGAGCAACAGAGGTAAGCATCTAGTTAGCAAGAAGAACTAGTTAAAATTAGAAGCTATCTTATCATTCCTCCCAGATCTTTATAATAAGTAAACTTCTGACTCTCCATCTACTCTTTCCCCTCCCCAACATCTCCTGTCACCTTCTTGGCAACATGCAGGGAACCCATGGGATTCACTATCCCGGCTTAAAAAATTGATTTAAAGGCTACTCTGCCCCCAGGTGAAAAAATTACTAGTTCCTTTGAAAAGTGTAAATTTTACTGATTTTATTATTTTATTGGATGTTTTCATAGGGTTTTTCCTTTGCTTTGTTTGTTGGTTGGTTTGTATTTTTTTTTTTATCCAAACTGTAGAACTCAAATCTTCCTGACTCTAAAGTAAGCTCTCTATTCATTGTGTCAAGCTGCCTCTTAACTGTTAAGATTATTAAATTCATAATTAAATATTATTTTGAAACAATTAAAAGAATTAATTTCTGGATCCAGAAACTAAGCGTATTGAAGTCTTGAATTTCTTGAGCTTTTAGTTTGAAAAAACTATGATTTTAGACTTGATCCAGGAAACTCTCAGAGGTAAAAATTATTTTGATCTCTTTTTCCAGTAAGAATTACGCATATTTTGTCTGCTATTGAAAATTTTAATGAGTGTTGTCCAGATTTACAAGGTTTGGTTTTTGGTTTTTGGTTTTTTTTAACTGTAATCAGTATTGGTTTTCCTTCTGGGGATCTGAATTGGAACTTTTCTATTTTTCTTGAGTTAAGTTCTTTCCCCTGTTGAATTTCTGATATTATGACTCTAGATTTTGGGAATGTCCAACTTAATTTCTCTTTTAGAAAATAATCCAGTGGTGATGCCTTCTATAAATGCAATACCCAATCCAATGAAAAACCTCTCCCCCATCCAACATTTCTCCAAACTCCTTTCTCCCCCTCCTTCCTCCCTTGAATATTCCCACCCAACTACTCATTCATAGCATTCCCTGGCTTGACAAGCACATCCTGGCTTTTAGCCAAGAGTTTTACTAAAAGCACTGGGTCATCTCTGTTGGGAAAGCCCTATTCATTCAGATTTCCAAAAGTACAAGGCCTAGGGGACAGAAAATATAAGTCTTCCAGTTAAATGTTTGACACACGTTTCCTAGAGGCTGGTCCAGAAAGCATGAGTCATGGAAACAGTACCAAAACCTCATACATTGTCCCCAGTGTAGACATATACACACTTCTAGTTAGCCTTCCTCTACAACAAGCCTGTTCTACCCAGGGATCTGCAGAGCCTCTGCAAGAGAAGACAATGGATTTGTTTTCTAGCTCCCTGTTCTGGACTGAGATCATCCAGTTTTCCTTCTTTGATTGTAGTTAGGTGGTAGGCCTGGGATAGATTGGTGTGGAGATGGAGAGGCCTAAGTAGGAGTGACTCCCTAAATGCATACACCACACTAAAATGGTTCCAAGCCGTCCTTGGTAGAGTGAGAAGCAACCTCCCGACTTAGTGTGGTAAAGGGAAGAGACATTATTATTGAGGCAAGCTAAGAAATTCTCTTCTCTGCTTTGGGTAGTAAAAGAATGTCCCTAATTGAAGGCCCCTATGACTTATTTATCATGCGTCCGTGTCAGGTTTCTGATCTGTCTCCTAAATGCCTCATCTCTTTCTTCTTTCTCATCCTTCCAATGAGCTTCAGGTGGTGACCATCTGCAGCAATCTATAGATATATATATCTCCTCAGGTCCTGCTGTGTCCCATTCTGGGTACCCTATCTCTCCCTCTCTCTCTCTCTCTCTCACACACACACACACACACACACACACACACACACACACACACACAGATTCACAATGGTAACCTACCTGGACTCAATTTTCTCAAGGGAAATCTGCAAATAGCAAACCATTCCAGTATCTCTACCAAGAAAACTTCACATGGGGTCCCCAAGAGTGAGACATAAATGAAAGACAACACAAGCCCCATTATACCTATCCCCATTCCAGTGATTCTAAATGCCTAGTTGTCATTGTTCAAACTCCGTTCTCCAACCTCCATTGACTAATCTCTGAATCCCATCCCCCTCAACCCAAATCCCTCAACTTCCCACTCTAAAGCTACCCAACCCTTCCATTGTGCTCAACGGAATAATTGCACTCCATGGGTAACAAAGTAAATTTTATCTTAAATCTTTTCCTTTCTCACCCCCTCCATCTTCTTTCATTTACTGAGACCTACTTTCCCTGGCTACATATTCCATGTTTGTAGGCAATTGGGTAGGAGTCAGTAGAGAGAGAACAATTCCAGTTCTGGTTGCACTCTCCATTCATTTGCCCAGATTCACTGGTCTTGTTGGGGGGAGTTAGATTACTCCTTATTCCCCACTGCTCCTTCTAGGCACTCAGTAACTTGATTGGGTGACAAATATCACCCAATCAAGATTCTGGTAGCTGTTGTCTTCAGACTTCCAGGACACTCTCCTTCTTTCCTCAATGAACTCAATGCCTAGCTCACAGCCTTTCTCTCTTTCATACTAAGGGACTTCAACATACATAATTACACATCCTCAAATATCCCAAACTCCCAATTCCTCAACTTACTCATTTCCCATGACCTATTCCTCCACCCACACAGAGAGTCATTCCCTTGATGACAAATGCTCCACATCCATGTTCATAAACTCAGAAATGCCTTGACCTGAGTATAATCTGGTTGTTCCACCTCTCTCTCTGCCTTGCAACCCCCTCACCCTTGTTCATCATCCTCACCATGACCTCCAATCCTTTGACACTTCAGCTGTTTCCCAGGCCATCACTCCTACATTGTCTATCCTCTCTTCCCTTCTCCATCTTGACTCCCTACCGAAACAATCCAACATTTACACCATCCTCTTCTCTCCAGTTCTTTCCCCTCTTATCATATCTTCAATCTTTCCCTACTCATCCAACCACCCAACCATGTTGACTGGATCTACTAGAAGTTTCTGTTACATAACTTCAATTGAATCCTCACCACTAGAAAGCAAACCTTCTATATCGCCCTAATTAATTCACTGTCCCACCCCCCACAGTGGTTTTTCCAAACCTTTTCATGCTTCCTCCAGCCTTCCATGGCTCCCCCTATTTCTCCGTTCTCAGATGAAAACTTTGTATTTCACTGGGAAAAAGAAAATGAGGCCATTTGTAGAGAGCTCCTCCTTTTTCCTGTTCCTCATCTCACATTAGCTGGTTGCCTTGTACCGCAATCTTCTCCTTAACTTTTCTTTCACATGAAAAGGTGGTCTTTCTCCTTGCCCTGTACATGAACAAGTGATCACATTCCAATTGACTTCTGTAGTGCGTTGCCTCTTCTGTTATCTTTACTAATATTCAGTTGTTCTCTCTCTACTGACTCCTACCCAATTGCCTACAAACATGCCCCCATCTCCAATTCCTCAGAATAATTTCCCTTGATCCATTCATTCCTGCTGCTAGCTATCTCTCCTTTTTGTGACTAAAATCCTTGAGAAATCCATCTAAAATAGGTGCCTCCATTTCCTTTCCTCTTACTTTTCTCTTAATTCCTTTCAATCTGTCTTCCATCAACCAACTGAAACCATTCTTTCCAAAGTTATTGATTTCAAAGCTAACAACCTTTTCTTAATCCTTATTCTTCTTGGCCTCTTTGCAGCCTGACATTTCAATCATCCTCTCCTTAATTGATACTCTGTTTTCTCTAGGTTTTCATGATACTGCTCATCCTTGACTCTGCCCCATCTGTCTGATGGCTCCTTCTCTGTCTACTTTGCTGGATCTTCATCCAGGCCATGCCCCCTCAAGGTGGGTGTCCCCCAAGGTTCTGTCTTAAGTCCTCTTCTCTTTCAATTCTATTTTGCTTGATGATCTCAGTAGCTTCCTTGGATTTAATTATCTTCTCTATGCAGATGATTCTAAGATCTACTTATCCATAATTAACCTCTCTGCTAACCTCCAACCTAACATCTCCAACTTTTAGACATCTCAAACTGTATGTCTCATAGACATCTTAAACATGTCCAAAATTGAACCCATTCTCTTTCCCCTAAAATCCCTCTGTCTTCCTAACTTCCTTATTACTGTCAAATAAGTACCATGTTTTCCCATTGGATCTCCCACAGATTCCTAGCCCTTGTCACTTCTCTTCCTTAGAATCCCTGGCCCTACTTCAAACCTAGCTTTTGCCAATTAGTTCAAGTCACCAAGATTCACAAGCTAGGTGTTATCTTCAACTCCTTATAGTCTCCTCTCTCCTATCATTGGTCAAGTCCTGTCATTTACACCTTCAAAAAAATCTCTCATGCTGCCACCACCTTGGTGCAGACACTCATTAACTCATGTCTGGATTATTGCACCAGACTGCTTTTTGGTCACCCACTCAAACCTCTTTCCACTCTGGTCCATTCTCTACTTAGAGGCATCTAAGTGACACAGTGATTAGAATGCTAGGTCTCTAGTCAAGAAGATCTGATTTCAAGTTTTGCTTCAGACATTTACTAGCTGTGTTACCCTGAGCAAATCACTTAACCACTGTCTGCCTCAGTTTCCTCACCCGTAGAATGGGGCTAATAATAGTCCCTGCCTTCCAGGGCTCTTGTGAGGGAATTGTGTGAATTAAATGAATCATCCTGACTCCATTTCATGCTTCAATCCTAGATCTAGCTCAGTTCCCTTTCTATTCAATTATGGTTCTAGTCTAGTCCAATTTCTATCCTGTGAGAAAAGTTTATTCAATTATGGGAATTGTGAGAAAACTTTATTGCATTGTTTGAACCTAGTTCTACATATCTGGGAAGCTGAACCACCTCTACTTATTTCTTAGAGACCCTTAACAAAGTACCTAGATTATACTGACCAGAAATCCAGTCGGATCTGAAGACTAATGCAAGGGGATTTCTCAAAATTATACATTTCAAGCAACCTATATGTCTTATCATTATTTCCATGTTCCTTTGATTGAATACAGACACTTGGGGGGAGTGGGATATCCCTTTTTTTCTGATTTCAGGGAATTGCACCTGTTTGCTCTTCCCTTCCCAATTCAGAAAGCCCATAATCTTTCTTCCAATTAGAAATCAGATTACCTGATTTTGCATACCAGTTTGTATCCTGTTAATTGTTTTCTTTTAATTAATTGGTCTTATTTGAGTAATTGTTTTTTTAATATGTAAAAATCTATCTCCCCCTGGGGTCTGGTGCTCAGCTGAAGAGGTCTGGTTCCAATTTATAATGCAATTGGCATGCATTGCTTAATAAATTGATATGTTCAGAAGCTGGAACTTTTGTTTCCTCAGTCATTTCAACTTCCACCTGCCACAGTTGTGATGATCAAATGAGATAATATTGTAATACACTTAACATAATACTTACCATATAGTTGGCAATATATAATTATTTTCATCATCATCATCATCATCATTATTTGTCAAATTGATCTTCTTAAAATTCATATCTTACCATATTACACTTCTTTTCAATCTATTCCAATGGTCCCCCATTACCTTCAGGATCAAATTATAAGATCTTCTGTTTGTCATTAAAACTCTTTATAACTGGGCCTTTTCCTGCCTTTCCTGTCTTCTTACTTCTTACACTACTACCCTTCTTTTTCTCCCCATCCCCCTCATATTCTATGATTCAGTGATACTGGAGATTCTCAAACTAGATTCTTCATTTCCCAACTCTGCGAATTTTTACTGATTGTCCCCCAAGCCTGGAATGCTCTTCCTCCTCCTTTCTACCTCCTGGTGTCCTCCATGCTAAAATATTACTCTGCAAAAAGGCTTTCCTAGCTCTCCTTAGTTTCAATGCCTTCCCTCTGAGACTACTTCCAATTTATCTTAATTATATCTTGTTTGTACTGATGATCCCATGTTATCTGCCCCAGGATGGGGAGCTTCTAGAGAGCAGGGACAGTCCTTTGCCTTTCTTTGTATTCCTAGTACTTAGCACAGTGCCCAGAACACAGTAGGCACTTGATAAATGTTGATTGATTGACTGATTTCTGCCTAGATAGTTGGTAGTTTATGTCCATGACAGCAATGTTTTCATTTCTGTTTCTGTCCATCTTTACCACAATATGCAAACTGCCCCCCCCCAATACCTGTGTTTCCTCACATGTGTTCATCTTTTTAATATACAACACTTCTCTCCACCCTCCTTTTATTCTGTCCCTTTTAAACAAGACATACGCATCTATAGGCACAATCTAGTCATGGATCCCATCTCACCAAATCTCGGTGCTACCTTTTATTGTTTTGGTCTAGACCTGTGATTTAATTGCTAATGGAAAATCCCAGAGAGGAAAATTCCTTCAGCATTGTTGTTGCTCAGTCATTTCAGTCACACCTGACGCTTTGTGATTTCTTGAGGTTTTCTTGGCAAAGATACTGGAATGGTTTGTCATTTCCTTCTCTGGTTCATTTTACAGATGAGGAAACTAAGGCAAACATGGTTATTTGACTTGCTCAGGGTCATGAGTGTCTGGGACTGGATCTGAACTCAGGAAGATGGGCATTACTGACTTGAGATCCCACATTCTATCCACTGTATCCCTTAGCTGCTGAGATTGAGCTGCAGATATGTGATTTTTCCACAATTTATAGTCTTACAGGGTTATCTGGGAGCAGTGAGAGGTTAAGTGACTTATCCAGGATAACATGACTAGTAGGTATCAGAAGTGGGCCTTGAACCCAAATCCTCCTGACTCCAGAGCCTGCCCTTTAACCACTATATCATATTACCTCTCAGCGATACCTATGTGGCCAAATCCACCTCTTTGTGTTAGACTCATTTTCTTTGCTACTTTGTGTGTTTGTATATAGGTATTTACGGTCACAAGCTTTGTTGCTGTCTCTTGCATTTTTCCTTCTGTGAGTTTCTGTGCATTTCTGCTGCTATTTTTAATACAATAAAGAGTTCTCGGTTTAGAGTACATGGGGTCACATCTTGGTTCTACCACTTACCACCTGTGTGACTTTGGGAAAAGTCATGTAATTTTTCAGTTGTAAGATTAGGAGGCTATTTATGATCTCTAGTTTATTTTCCAGCACTAGATCTAAGATCCTACAGACTCCCTGGAAGTCTGGCACAAAGGAATAGGATTTACTCGCATCCCACCATGAGAGTGCCCTTAGTTCACTGCCCTTCCCTACAGCAGTAACCCAAGTTTCTCTCCACCATTCCCCGGAAATCTGGTATTTCCCCAATCAATCTCCCACAGCTTGCCATCCCTTGCCACTTCTTTTCCTTAGGATCCCTAGTCCCTTGACTTGTTCAAACCTAACTTTTGCCAACTAGCCCAAGCTTCACCTTAGGGAATTTCCACCCCACCTCCCAGGCAGGGACACTTAGCTTGTGCTTGGCTTATTATTGCCAGTCTCCCCTGGCATAAACAGAATTGAAAAAGAACAAAGGTCTTGGCAGAAACAAGCTCTGAGGCTACAAAGAAGTTCCCACCCTTCCACAGAGTAAGACTGTAGGGTGGCATTGAGTTGCCCTTCTACCCTCCCTCAATCAGCCCCTCCCACTTCTCCAAGTACATCCTTTACACTTCCTTTCTGGAGAATTAGGTGCCACCCTGGCATGCCAGTAGAAAGCAAGCCCAGCCAAGCTTGGGGCTTCCCAGTGGCCAAATGAGTTTTTAAAATTAAGGGAAAAAATTGCAATTCAGGGTTGGGATTCAGCCCTTACCTAGGCAAGGCAGAGATCTGTCTATTCTACCACCTGCAGAATACCACAGCACCTGACAGGAGACAAATCAGCTGATCTGAATCATGCTTCTGCACCCCGCGGCTAGCAGCCAGCCCCCTGGAAATCGCTGACAACACAACCCAGAGTTATCCCTAAACTAAGGTTGCCCTCACAAGCTCAACGCTGTTTTGTCTGGGAAAGCTTCCAAGAGGAAGTGGGCTTGGACAGAGTGGGAGGGCTGAAGAGCGATACGGAGCACACATGTTATCTGTAGTGGTTTTCCTTCATTTTTTTCCCTACCTGCTGGCCTCTGCATTTCTGAATCTTCTGTGGAGAATTCCAGATGCAACCCCATTTAGTCTAGTCCAGACCTAACTCTTACAAGTTAGAGAACACTTGCTCAGCAGGGCAAGGTTAGCAGACTTGGCAAAAAGCCTTGCATTTAAACCAGTGCTTGTGTCTGCTAGAGAGATGTGTCTATTGGCTGCCTGGTCTAACAGACTGACTGTAAGAAGGTTGGACTTGAAATGCTTCACAGGCGCTCCTCATTCTAAGGAAATTCCTTACAGATGAGCTCAAGTTTACAGACTTGAAAAATTAGAGAATGAGCACATCTGACCAAATTCACAACCTCCCACTTCAAGGATTCCTTCTGCTATACTCTTTTGTAAAATGACAGGAAGCTCCCAAGGAGCATGTAGATGGAAGTAATAGAAAATGAAAATTAAAAAGCTTTTGTACAAATGAAACAAATGTAGCCAAGATTTAGAAGGAAAACAGAAAATTGGAGAGAAAAATTTTATAGATAGTTTTCTTGGATAAAGGTTTCATATCTCAAATACATAGAGAACTTTGTCAAATTTATAAGAATGTAAGTCATTCCCCAATTGATAAATGGTCAAAGGATATGAACAGACAGTTTTAAATTAAAAAAAAATTTTTTTTGAAGGTGAAAAGCAAGGCAATTGGGGTTAAGTGACTTGCCCAAGATCACACAGCTAGTTAAGTGTCAAGTGTCTACGGTCAGATTTGAACTCAGGTCCTCCTGACTCCAGGGCCAGTGCTCTATTCACTGTGCCACCTAGCTGCCCCGAGGCAGTTTTTTTTATGAAGAAATCAAAACTATATATAGTCATATAAAAATGCTGTAAATCATTATTAATTAGAAAAGTACAAATTAAAAGAACTTTGAGATATCATCTCATACCTATCAGATTGGCCAAAATGACAGAAGAGTAAAATGACAAATGTTGGAGTGGATGTGGAAAAATTGGTACTGTGAACTTATCCAACCATTTTAGAGAGCAATCAGGAATTGTACCCAAATACTTCTAAAACTGAGTATGTACCCTTTGACTCAGGGTCAGCAACACTATTAGGTCTGTTTCCCAGTGTGGCAGGGAAAAAGGAAAAGAACCTCTATGTTCTAAAATATTTATAGCAGCTCTCTTTGTTATAGCAAAGAATTGAGAACTGAGGGCATGCCCATCAATTAGGAAATGGTTAAACAAGTTGTGATACATGATTGTTATGAAATACTACTGTGCTAGAAGAAATGATGAACTGTTTGATTTTAGAAAAACATGGAAAGACTTGCATGAAATAATAAAAAGTGAAGTGAGCAGAACCAAGAGAACATTGTATACAATAATAGCAACATTGTTTGAAAAATAATTGTGAACAACCAAGTTATTCTAAGTACTAGAAATACTCAAATCAACTCTAAAGGACCTTTAAAGATAGATGTTATCCAACTCCATAGAAAGAACTGATAAATAGAAGTATGCAAAGTATGGTTCCACATATATTTATATATTGCATTGAATGGTGGCCTTCTCTAGTTCAGGGTGGGAGACAGTTTGGAACTTAAAATGTTACCAAAAAATTAAATTAAACTTTAAAAAATGAAATGCAAACCAACCATTCTGGCTACGAATTGGCAGTTTTAATAAAAGATTCAAAGGAAGAGAATGGCAAAACTATTAGATAATTTAAGGTCTGAAGGCTATTAGCAGTTATCACTTATCCACATGATTCCTTGAGATGTGGTTATGTGAAGAAACTTGTTAATTATATTTAACAATTGTTGAGGTTTTGTCTGGATTGGAAGTTATCTGGCTTTGAAAACATCCAACTAAAAGACAAGGAAGGTTTGAGTCTTAAAAAAAAATGAAGGTGTTAGACTAGATGATTTCTAAGATGCCTTCTAGTTCTATTAAAAAAAAAACTTTTGTGGCAGCTAGGTGGTGCAGTTCATTAAGTGCTAAACTTGGAGTTAGGATGACATGGGTTAAGCGATCAGTCAGTCTATAAGCATTTCTCAAGTGTCTGCTATATGTCAGGCACAGTACTAAATGTGAAGGATACAAAGAAATGCAAAAGACTAAACCTTCCCTCGAAGAGCTCACCGTCTGATGGGGAGACAACAGGAAAACAACTACTTACAAACAAATTGTCTACAGGATAAATGCTGTTCGTCCTTCATTTTTGAAGAGGACTAATGGCATCATAGGTGATGACTTGTATATGGATTGGATTGAAGTGAAGCAGAGTTGCACGAAGTCCTCACCCTCACTGTCTCTTCCATAGTCCAGTGGCAAGACTTTTAAAAGTCAAAGTGACTGGTGACAACCCAGGATTCATTGGATAACCTTGGCATCTTCAATGTCTGACCAGGCTCTAAGTGCTCCTGCTTCAGCCCCCTTTGTGGCCACTGTAACCCTGTTGGGGTGTGGCTACAGTTTCTTGGAGCCAAAAGAGAGAGTTGGGCGACAGGTAGATACCAAAGGTGGATGAGCAGCCCTGAAAAGGGCTCCCCAAGCCCTCATGCTACAGGTGCTAGCCTTCCCTGAGCACCTCATACACCCCATAACGGATAAATAGAAAATAATCAATGGAGGGTAGGCACTAGAATTGAGGGACTGTGAAAATTAAAATCCTATATCAGACTTTTACTTAGCTGGGTGGCCCTGGGCAAGTTACTTCCCTTTTCTCAGGATCAGCTTTCTCATCTGTAAAATGGGGATAATAATATCACCCACCTTACAGGGTAATTTTGAGGGTCAGATACAATAATTTAAAGTATTATATAAATGATAGGAATTATTAAAAGTCATTTTTATGATTCTGGGAATTTTCCAAGTGCATTATATACTTAGTACTTAAGGAAGCAAAGTGCTAATGATGCAGTGAAGACCCTTGATTTAGAGTCAGAAGAGCCAAGTTTGAATCTAAGCTCTGTCACTTGCTTCTACTTGCATAAACTTGGTTGTTGCTCAGTCATTTCAGTCATGTCTGACTCTTTGTGATCCCATTTGGGGTTTTCTTGGCAAAGATACTAGAGTGGTTTTCCATTTCCTTCTCCAGTTCATTTTACAGATAAGAAAACTGAGGCAAACAGGATTAAGTGACTCACCCAGAGTCACACAGCTAGTAAATGTCTGAGGCCAGATTTGAACTCAGGAAGTTAAGCCTTCCCAACTCCAGGGACTCTATCCACTGAGCCATCCAGCTGCCCAGCATATATTTAGGACTGTCACTTAAACTCAAAAGTCTTCAGTTCTTCATCTATAAAATTTGGGGTGGATCTCTAAAGTCTCTCCCAGCTCTAAATCTATGGTTCTTTGTGCTAGATGTCCCCCACCTTTACCCTCCACCTACTGATGCAAGGTCATGTTACAACTCAGCCCCATCAGACATGATAAAACTTCAGACAAATAGAGACAGAAGATCACAAAGTTCCAGAAGCATGTAGTCAGACGATGGAGAAATTCTAGCAGCAGTCAGCAGGGTAACTGGAGGTGGAGAGCAGATCCTCAAGTAAGGAAACCACTATCCCCAAAATGGCAACCACATCTTCCAGTAGGAAAAACAAAAAACTAAAGAAAAATAATTCTAGCATCACGTTAATGCCTCCTCTCACCAAAAGATCTTTTGTTTATATTGTTAGTTTTTTATGCCATATGAATTAATCTCAGATTTTACATTGAAGAAGCCAGCAAAAACACAAAGTTTGCATTATAGTTCATGAAACTTGAATGTAGCCATTGTATAAAGTAACTGACTAGTCATTCACTTCCATCCAATCCACTCCAATTCAACAGGCACTTATTAAGTTCCTTCTGGGTGTAAGGAGAGAGGAGGTATGGCATAGGGAATAGAAAGCCCTGCCTGTCTTGGAGTCAGGAAGACCTGAGTTCAAATCCTACCTCTAAAGTATACTAACTGTGGCCCCAGGCAACTCTAGTCAGTCTACAAGCATTCATTAAGCAGGGTTGTGCTCAGTGCTGGGGATACAAAGACAAAACACAACAAAACAAAACCCCTGTCTCCACTCTCTAGTTCACAGTCTAATGAAGGAGATAATACACTGACCCTAAGTACAAACAACCTATACAGGATAGATCAGAGACAATCAACAGAGTAAAAGGCATTAGTTTAAGAAGGAATAGGAAAGGCTTCCTGTAGAAGCTAGGACTTTAAGAAAGCCAGGGAAGCCAGAAGGAAGAGATGAGGACAGAGAGAACTCTAAGCGTGGAGGATATCCAGGGAAAATGCTCAAGAGTCTGGAGATGGAGGGTCTTCTTGGAAGAACAGAAAAGAAGCCAGAGATAATGGATTGCAGAGTCCCTGGTGGGGAGGATGGTGGAAGAAGACTGGAGAGGTAAGAGGGAGCCAGGCTATGAAGGGCTTGGAAGATCAAGCAGAGAATTCTCTATTTGACCCTGGAGGTCATAGGAAGTCATCAGAGCTGATGGAGGAGAAGGATGACACCATCAGAACTGTCCTTTAGGAATATTCCTTTGGCCACCTGATGTAGGATGGACTAAAGTGGGGAGAGATTTGAGGCTGGGAGACCACTAGCAGGCTGTGACAATAGGTGAGACATGAAAGCTTGTGGAACTGAATGTAGTAAAATAAAAGCAAATAAATATATGAAATTTTAAAAAAATAGTTGAGGCATGAGGTGACAAGGGCCTGCACCTGATTGGTGGCAGTGTCCGAAGAGGGAGTATAGGGGAGGAATATTTGAAAAAAGTCACAAAGGTAGAATCAGCAGGACTTGGCAATTGATTGGATACGGGGGGTGAGAGAGGAAAGAGGTAAGGATGACAGCTAGGGGCCTGGGGGGACAGCGTTATCCTCAACAGTAATAAAAAGAAGAAAACTCTGAGATTCTAAATGGCAGACAAGTTAACTTGCACCAGTGGAGGCAGTTTCCACATGGGGAGTTTCCCACACTGACATAGTCATAGACTTGAACCATGTGATAGACACTGTGTAGGTAGCGGGGATACAGAGATGAAAAAGCTTATGTTCTTGGGGATATGACATGAATACAAAAAATGTACAGTAGGAAGGAGAAAGCACAACTTGGGAGGGATAAGGGGCAGGGAGGATTTCCCCTCCGGGATAGTCCTTTGAAGAAACTTGTTTTGGGCTCTTACCTGTCATTCCATTGGAATAAGAACCCCAGGTGCAGAATCTCTTATCCATACAGATAGGCAACTTGTTATAATCTTAGAGAGTCACCCAGGGCACTGAGAAATTAAGTAATGTGTCCACAAGATCTGGTACATGTCAGAGACAGGACTTGGGCCCAGGTCTTCCTGACTCTGAGACCGGGTCTCTATCTACTATATCACATTGCCTTCTGAATAATAACAAGAAAAATGATAATCTTCATCACAGCTAACATTTATACAGCACCACCACGAACCAGGCACTGTGCTAAGCACTTCACAAATATTTTATTTTAACCTCACAACCCTGGGAGGTAGGTTCTATGGGGATATAATCTCCATTTTACAGTTGAAGAAACTGAGGCAAACAGAAGTTAGGTGACATGGCCCAGGGTCATAAAGCTGGTAAGTGTCTGAGGTCAGATTTGAACTCAAGTCTTCCTGACTCCAGGCCCAGTCCTTTTAATCACTACACCACCTTAAAAAACTCATCTTTATTAGGAAGTGAATCAAAACACTTGCTATCATCATCCATAGAGTTGGGCACTATTACTCATGAGCTGTGAGAAATGCTCCAAATTGTAGTCATTGAACTTTCAAACAATACCTCACTTACAGGATGTTAGTTTTCAGGGGAAGAAAGGTTGGACCTTAGAGAGTAGCCCTTTCATTTTGTAGGTATCTGTCCAAACTCCTACCTTCCCCTTTCTCTTTTCCCAGCTAAAATCCTCCATTGATGTATCTGCTCACATGGAAGGAGCTCTATTCTGTGCTTCATGTTTGAGTCTAAATCTTCACACATGGAAGTGGGAAGAAAGCTTCCCCATTCCTTATCTGCTTATTGGGTTATGAAATGGTCTACTGGGTGTTTCTTTTTTTGTTTTGTTTTCTTTTTTCAGGAAGTGTTCCTGGAAAGCATGCCTCACTGATTTTCCTCAGAAAGATCAGAGGAGGTACCAACTACCCACCGCCACTCAGCGGGTAGAGGTTTCTGTACCCTGGACTTAGGTTAACACTTCCCTTCAGTGGGGAAGCAAACTTTACACCAACTTGAACACCGTGTGCTTTGAGATGAGCATTTCTCGGTAATAGTGACCTTCCTGTCTCTTCGCCTTTGGAACAATCTGTCTCAGTGTTTCCTGTAGCTCCACGTCACTGCGGCTGGGTTCCACTGTTACCCTGTGCCAAGCTCTCCCCAGCAATGTCTCTCCTGAGCCTAGGAGCCTGAAGGATCTGAAGGACCCTTCACCCTTTCCTTGATAAACTTCAGAAAAAGGTGAAGTTTCTGAATGTCTGCAGGCTAGAACTGGGAGCCTTAGGTATTTGAGCTAGCTAGATTCTGTTCACAGTCCCCAGGGTTGGCTTCCCCAACCATAGTCCACTCCTGCCAGATAGTCCTGAAGACAGAAGAACCTAGGGCTTATTTTGCTTGGCTGGGAGCTTTGCCCAGAGCTGAGAGTTTCTCACACAGATGGAATTCCCTCCATTGGCACAGAGTGATGTCTTTGCATGGTTGTTCTAGTTAGCGTTGTGATTCCTGTATATCTTAGGAATACCCAGTACTTAGAGCTGTGACACTGGGCAAGTTACTTAACTTCAGTTTTGACTCAGTTTCCTCAACAAGATGGAGATAATAGCATCTAACTCTCAGAGATCATATTGGTAGTACTTAGCACAAGGGCATAGCAGGCACTATATATATAATATATATTATATATATAGTAGGCAAGATATATATATACACACACATACATACTTATTCCCTTCCCCTCTCCCCTATATGTCAGGACATGGACCCAGAAATATCTGTTTGGCTGACCACATTAGTGTCAGGACAAAATGAGGTGCCTTAGAATGGGACTTAACCCTTTTTATTTAATGGACAATTTGGAAAAACCTATGGAAGGGGTAGCTAGGTGGCACAGTGGATACAGGGCTGGGTCTAGAGTCAGGAGGACCTGAGTTGAAATTTGACCTCAAGCATTTACTAGCTGTGTGACCCTGGGCAAGTCATTTAATCCCAATTGCTTCCTCCCCTAAAAAAAAAAAACCAAATCTATGGGTTCCATCTTAGAATAATGTTTTTAAAGGCATAAAATAAAATACATAGGATTACAAAGAAACCAGTTGTATTGAAGTAAAGATGTACTTTTTTTCCCCATCCAAGTTCATAGCCCTGCCTCTCCCCAAATCAATCCATGAATCCCCTTACCCCAGGTAAAGAAACCCTGTAGCAGAGTGAGATAATAAATAGAAGCATGCTTTGAAAAGGAAAGCTCTATAGACATATACAGTCACCATCAGCATCAATGTCATCATCATTGCCTCTCTGGCAGACAGACTTCCGTGCAAAGCTCTATCCATGCTTGGGTCTGCACTTGGCCTGGACAGATAGACCTGGAAAAATGGTCTAGAGATGGTCACTATGGTAGCCTCTAGACAGTAGGATAGAAACTCCTGGAGGCCAGGAAGTAGCTCCTTCTTGTCTCTGTATCCCTGGGACTTCACACTGTAGGCACTCGATAGACGTCTGCCATATTGGAGTTTTGGAGGTAGCCTTCTATAAGGGCCCCATGTGGGCACCAAAGACCCTGCTCAGCCCAAGTTCTCTTGATCAGTATTTCTGGGGGTCTAACCTGCTTCCACATCTCAGGCCAGTGCCAGGTTTCTCTTTCTATTACAAGCTCCCTTTTTCTGTTTTCTGTAAAAACCTCACCTATTATCGTCCCCAGCCACTTTCACTTTCCCCACAACCTCTTCCTCTTTGGGCTGTCTTCCTGCTTTCCCCTCCTCCACCCCTCACCCCAGCATCCAAGTCTCCTCCCCACCCTGATTGTTCCTGCCATTCCTTATCTCACTGTCCCATGCTTAGTTCTAGCCCCTAATCATTCTGTTTCCCCCTAACTACCTGGCTAAAATGTTCGTGGTACCTTAGAGTATGGTGAGGCTAGGCAAAATTTTCTCTCCACATGGACCAAATTGGCCCAGAGCATGCATCTACACAGTCTGCCTCAGAGGTCTAATTCAGCTCTGGAGGGCAGGCTGCTTCCTTCCATTGTGCCTTCCCCATGAGGTTCTCAGCCAAGACTTGCTTCATGCTCCATTCCATTAGGGGTGGATTGTAGCAGAATTAGTCCATGTCACTTACATTCCATATGCAGCAATTCAGCTTCCCCCTGATACTTCAGAGCCTTGGGCCCATGTGATTTTGTGGCCTTATGGGAGACCCGATTCCATCCAGATCACTCAACAAACATTTGTTAAGCCCATATTGTGTTTCGGGCACTGTCTCTTCCCTACCCCCTTCCCACCATCTTGAGAGACTGACCCTGCCACAAATATCTGAATTACTTATTAAGCCTAGCCCAGCACCTAGAGCTCAATTCTTTTTCATTGATGCTATTATAACTGTTTATTTAAAAAAATAAAAACATTTATCAAGGGCCTACGACAAACCAGACACTGTGCTAAGCTCTGGTGATACAAAGAAAGTCAAAAGACATTGTTACTTTCAAGGAACTCACAGTCTAATGGGGAGACATCATACAAACAAGATATAGACAGGATAAATTGAAAATTAATCACGAGAAGAAAAACTCTAGAACTAAGGGGAATGGAAAAGACTTCCTGCAGATGAGATTTTAACTGGGACTTGAAGGAAGACACAGAAGCCAGGAGGTGGAACTAAGGAGGAAGAATGTTCCAGGCACTGGGGATGGTAATAAAAATGCCCAGTGTTGAGGCAGCTAGGTGGTGCAGTGAAGAGAGCACTGGCCCTGGAGTCAGGAGGACCTGAGTTCAAATCTGACCTCAGACACTTAACACTTACTAACTGTGTAATCTTGGGCAAGTTACTTAACCCCAATTGCCCTGCCTTCCCCACCCCTCCAAAAAGATAAAAACAAAACAAACAAAACAAAATGAGGGGATTGAGAGAGAGCTGACTGATCCTACAGGGTCCTTTCCAGTTCTAATGTTTCATGGTCCCATGTTTCTATGTCTTCTCACCATGACCTTTATCTGCAGATCTGATGGTTTCTACCAGAGCTGCTGAGTTCATTTGAGCAGATAAAGGAGACAAGAGTGCACCTGCAAAAAGTTCACTTTTCAACGATCTTCTTTATGATGCAATTACCAGGAATATGCTGTATTGTGAAAGTGTGAAACATCTGTTTATGGCTTAGTACTTAGCAGGGAATTAGGTACATAGAAGGTACTCAGGCGGTACTTACTGAATTAGTCCATGCCGAATTGACCCTGGACCTTATAAATTCAGTAAGAAGGAGATTTTGTAATTGGAGTTGCCACATAAGGAGGGACTGCTGTGTTAGTTAGCCAGGCCTGAGACTCGAAGATCACTTCACCAAACCATGGATGACCTATTGCTGTCAGTGGACACTAGAGCCACAGCTCTGACCTCCAAGTGCCCTAGAACAAGGTTAGCCTTTGTACCCTGATTGACGAGCAAAAGGAAGGAAGTCGTGGAGTGCTGGCTGGTTTGCAAGCTGAGCTTGTCACTTCCAAAACTAGGCCTCTTTTAAGACAAAATTAATGGGAAGGGATTTGGCCCTTTCAGAGAAAACGATGGGATTCTTGGGTTCCAGTCAGGACCAGGGGCCAGTAGTGACAGTCAGCGTTTGGCAGAACAGCCTGGACTATTTTTCAGTTGGTTTGGGTTCGGCCAACTCCTCACTGTATTTTGCCAAACTCATTTTCCCATCCCATTCAAGCCCCATCTACGGCAAGGAAAGTCTAGCCATAACTCTCTTATCCCCCCAACCCTCCTTAGCACCAGGTTTAGAGGTGGGAGTGGATATGCAAATTCTACCTCCAGCCTCATTTCAAAGCCCTTACAATCCATGCCCTTCAGCCTTTAAACCCAGAAATCCCATAAGACATTGGGTAAAAGGAAGACTTATGTATGTTGTGACATTTTAGGGTGAACATTTGGTTTGAGTTCGATTATTCTGGCTCTTGAGGCAATGGCAACTTTGTTTTGACCTGCTTGTCTGTTTCCTTTAGCTGTATAGGGATGGGGGCACCCAAAAAGAATGTTTCCTGACTGGCTGAGAATGAGTTTAGGATTGTAGAAGGGACAGTTAGATTTAGAGTGCCCAAGTGAGAAAATCCTTGGAGGGGAGTAGTGAGGAGAGGGAGGGCTCATAGAACCCACATTTTAGAGCTGGAAGAGAATATTGTTCTAGAATTGGAGCTATTATTCTCTTGAGGGGAGGGAGCAGAATGGTGGGTGGGTGTTGTTGGGCTGAAGAGAATCATTAAGACCAAGATAGATCCAAGGACCTTTCATTGAAATTAGGTTAGAAAGCTGAAGTGCCTATCATTTGCGGTGAGAATTTTCAGGGTCCTTACTAGCTATTGCCCTAATTAACCAGCACAAGATACAGACAGACAGGTAAACTACAGTTTATTCATTCAAAAACATGACCCAGTAGGTGATGCTGAGAGGTTCTAACATGCCCATGGTTTCTGCCCGTGCTGCTGAGTTCCACTGAGCAGATGAAGAAGACAAGAGTGCACCTGCAAGTGCCAACTTCGTTTGTCAACCATCACCCTTATGAGGCAATTACCAGGAACTTGTATTGTAAAAGTGTGAAACATCTGTTTTTGGCTTAGTACCTAGCAGAGCATTACATATATAGTAGGCACTCAGCCTGTACTGTGATAGATATTTGTGTCTCACAATTCTGCAGATGGCATATGTATATTTATACATAGAAATTGTTGTTTTACTTATGTATGTATATCTTCTGATGCTGAGCTATTTACTAGGAGCCAGAGAGGAACAGCTTCTTTTTTTTTCTTTTTGGAGGGGGGAAGGTAGGGCAACTAGGGTTAAGTGACTTGCCCAAGGTCACAGGGCTAGTAAGTGTTAAGCATCTGAGGCTGAATTTTAACTCAGGTCCTCCTGACTCCAGGGCCAGTGCTCTATTCACTTCGCCACCTAGCTGCCCCTCAATAAGCATTTATTAATTACTTACTGTGTACTAAGCACTGAGGTATTCAGTGAATGAAATGATCCCTAACCATAAGGAACATACTCTGTATGAGGCAGAGGTAAGGAGAGAGGGCATTCCTGGCATGGAGGGCAGCCATATGTCAAGTGTGATGAGTAGCTAGGCTGACTTTGTTGGATTGAAGAGTGGAAGAAGGTGAGTAATGTACAGTGACACTGGAAAGATAGGTTGGGCACAGGTTCTGAAGGGTTTTAAAAGCTAAACTGAGGAGAATATATACCTGCTTGGGACCGAGTGGTGCTTTCTATAATATGCGCACTTCTTATGACCTCACCCCAGTGTACTATCTCTGAATTTGTATATTCTTTTTTTTTCCTCTTGCAAACAAACTCTAGAAAACCTACTCTTGAGATCTGCGAACATGTGGTAGCAAAGGTGGAAGGGCAGTAAGAGGCAAATGCCTGAATTAGTCATTCAATTACTGTGTCAGCAGCAGAAGGCGAGAGTGAGACAGGTCATTAGGGGTTTGATGCTGTAGACCCTAATGAAGCCCTAGGAGGCAGATGGCTGGAGAGATGAGGAAGATCAGGATGTTCAGGACCTGAAAATGAGGTTTAAAAAAGGATCGAACTTTAGTAAGTCATGAAAAGAGGAAGCGTTGGGACCAAGAGTAAGTTCTCCTGGAGGAGCTCCAAGGAGGAGCTGGAATCCCCGGGAAGCTAGCCGAGATCGGCCGGGCCTGAGGCCCAGGGACAGATCTTTCACAGAGTCCAAACCGCACAGTGTCTGTGTTTTGTTAGAAACAGAGAGCCTAGAAACAGCTGGAGGCTATTCACCTTCCATCTGTGGGGCTCCAGCGGCCAGTGGCTAAGGAAGCCATGTGGTCTTGGAATTGTGATAAAGGGGTATTAAGTGCCTCATGCTGGTTTCCTCTCTAAGGATGAAAAATCAGGGATGAGTTCAGCTGGTACCATTCAGACTGGTCTTTCCAGGCTGGATCTGAGAGCAACTTGCTCATATACTCGCTCAATTCCATATTCAGTCCCTAGAGCCAAATAAGCTACAATCCCATAAAATAGAGAAAATAATACCCATCACAGTCTATCAACTTCAACCTCGATATTTTAGAGATGAGGAAACCTAGGTTCAGATAAGTCAAGTGACCTGTCCGTGGTCATATAGTTAGTAAGGTTCAGAAAGCAGGATTTGAATACACATCATCCTATCTCCAAGCCCACCATGCCATGCACTACAGGGGCCAGTCAATTACATCTGACAGGGCCAATCTAGCTAGTTTTTTGTGTAGCCTGAGAATTAAAAATGGTTTTTACGTTTTTAAGTAAAATCTTGTATTTTAAAAAATGTCTAAACCAGACTTTATTTTAAAAGTAAATACCATTGTAGGGTTAGAGGTGAGGGATGGGGGGGGCACACAAAAACAGGAATTTGGTCCATGAGCTGCAGTTCGAGGGAAGGAGTTGTCTTCTGTGAACTTTGGGGGTGAACAGTGTGTCAGGTTGAATTATTTTAACTTTTCAGATGATGGAAACATTAACTTTTCTAGATTTTTCTTTAGTCCAACAGAAGAGGTGGGGAAGTGGGGGAATAAATCTAGTGATTGGACAGGAATGTGGATATACCCAAGAAGCAGAGTGCTGGGAAACGGCAACAACTAATTCTATAATAATAATAAAATACTTTTAAATTTAATCTCCATTAGTAACATTGTCTCCAACACTTTCTTAAGTCTAGAGTGACCATCGATAAGTCAAGCCCTTATTTCTGGCATTTGTCTATTTCTGAGATGTAGATGTTAACACTAAAAATTTAACAACTGGCTCTATGAGCCAGCACTAGTAGACCCCATTACCAAGATACAGCAGGAAAAAACAAATTCCTACTAGGTTTGGAATTAGAAATTTCAAAAACCTGGGTTCAAGACCCACATCTGTCACTTACTACCTATATGTTGTTATTGTTCAGTCATTTCAGTTGTATCTGATTCTTAGTGACCCCCTTTTGGGGGGAATTTCTTGGCAAAGATACTGGGATAATTTGCCATTTCCTTCTCCAGTTCATTTTACAAATGAGAAAACTGAGGCAAACAGGGTTAAGTGACTCACCCAGGGTCACACAGCTAGTAAGTATCTCAGGCCAGATTTGAACTCAGATCTTCCTGACTCCAGACCTGATCTCAAGTTGCCTGCAAGGACAGTGGAAAGAATGCTTTTATTTTTATCACCATTCTAGAATCTCTTCGTGACTCTTTAGGGACCCTCTCTCCAGAAACTGTGTACAGTCACCCTCTCTGTTCTTCTTCCTAATGTTCTCTGTGTTTCTTCATCCTGAAAAAAAGAGCCTTTCATTCACAAGGGCCCTGGATATCCCCTGTCAGCAAAGGTAGAGGAGTTGATCATTAAATCTATCCATCTATCAATCAATAAGCCTTTATTAAGGGCTTACTATGTGCCAGGCGCTACACTAAGCACTGAGGATACAAAGAAATGCAAAAATACAAAAAGAGCCCCTGCTTACACACTAGTAGTCTCCTTTTTTTTGTAAGTCAATCCTAAAACAATAACTAAACCTCCATTTATTAGTGTGAATTTAGAGCCGGAAGATAGCTTAGAAGTCATATTAGTCTAACCCTCTCTAATGTGACAGATGAGCAAACTGAGAATCAGAGAAGATAGGCAACTCGTCCAAGATCACGAAGCAGAGGAGGATTTGGTCCCAGTCACTTAACTTCTATTTTCTCAGTCTCCTCATCTGTAAAATAGAAATAATAATAGCACCTACCTTCCAGAGTTGCTGTGAGGATCAAAGGATATAACTGCAAAGTACCACCTAGCACAGTGCCTTAGCACATAGTAGGTGCTATAGAAATGTTATTATTATTATTATTACTATCTGGAACATAGTGTTCTCCAATAATTTTCGTGTGTGAAAGACTCTGCTACCCATCACAACAACAGCTCACATTTATTTAATACTCTACAGTTACAAAGAACTTTCAAGAGGAAATTTTTTGTTGCTGTGTTTGTCCTTCATTTTCAAAGAGGACCAAGACATCAGGGAAATGATGACTTGACTCGAAATCGACTTTGATTGGAGGGAGGGAGGGCTGTGCAAGGTCAACAGCCTCACCTTCTCCTCCAGCACCATCTGGATCCAGTGACCAGATCCAAGAGGAAATATATTTTCTGAGAAAGAAGAGCATTGTCCTTGGAAGCAGAGCTGAGTTAGTTCCCCAAGCTGATTGTTAAATTTTTCAGTGTGAGCATTTACATCTTGGAAATTGGCAATTGTCACAAATCAGTATTCGATTTTGTTGTTGTTGCTGCTGTTGATGGTCTGTACTTCCAAAAGAGATGGGAAAATGTTAATAAAGCAGATTAAAATTAAGTGTTATGTTTTCCAGAGAGCTGGTTGTTAAGCATTTACCAGCACACTTCTGGTATAACATTATCCAAAAATATATATATATATTTTTTAGTTCAGAGTCCCCAGGATAAGACCTAATCCCTGCTTTTGAGTCAGAGGACACTGGAATCAATTCCACTTTGGATGCTTACTGCCTGCATGAGTTTAGGTAGGTTGCTTAAACTCCCTGGGCCTTTGTTTCCTCATCTGCAAAAAAAAAGAGTTGATTCTGGGTTCAATCTGCCTGTAGTTTCTGCTGCTGGAGTGGCTGAAACTGAGAAGAGTCAGTCAATTAAGCTCAGAACTTTTTGGAGGGGAGAAGGCAGGGAAACTGGGGTTAAGTGGTTTGCCCAAGGTCACCTGGCTAGTAAGTGTTAAGTGTCCAAGGTCACATTTGAACCCCGATCCTCCTGACTCCAGGGTGGGTGCTCTATTCACTGCACCACCTAGCCGCCCCCAGTCTCAGAACTTTTGAGCTGTGGTAGGCTAAAGTCAATCTGGTGTCCAAATAAAGTCAGGAACCACTACGATGAGACCCAGGGAGTGGAGGTTTAACAAGCTACCCAAGAAGGGTTAAACTGGCCTGGGATGGGAAAATTGAGAAGCTTCAAGTTTTTGTGACAAATCAGTATTAGGATCAGATCTGTGATTCTGATATTCTGTCCTAGAAGAAATAGGGAAATCCAGGAGAGGAGAGGGGAGGGGAGGAAAGGGGAAGAGAGAGAAACAGAGAGAGAGAGAAGAGAGACAGAAAGAGACATAGAGAAAGAGGAGACAGAGATAGAGAGAGAGAGACAGAGAGACAGAGAGAGAGACAGAGGGAGACAGAGAGAGAGGCAGAGAGAGAGACAGAGAGACAAGAGAGCCAAGGGGTTATACAAGCTGATCTGTAAAGTACTTTTCAGCTCCAGCATTCCATGAGTCATGTGTTATCTTGATTGGTCTTTACTACAACCTTGAGATATCTAGTACAAATATTATTATTCCCATTTTAGAGAAAGGTGATGTTTCTTTGGTCTCATTCTTTTCTTCATGCATTATCACCTCTAGGATCTATTTAGCATTACATATCTTTCCCAACTTGGCGCCATCTTATCTTTCCAGCTTTTTTACACTTTACTCCCTTCCACAATCCTCTCTAATCTGGCTACATGGCTCTGCTTGCAGTTTCTTGCACAAGACCTCCATCTTCTGCTTTTGCATTGACTGTCCCTCAAATCTGGAATAGTCTCTTCACCTCCTGGTTTCCCCCAGTTACTTCAGGATGCAATCCTAATCCCACTTTCTACAAGAGATCTGTTGTTGTTTGTTGTTCAGTCATTTCAGTTACGTGTGACCCTGAGCAAGTAATTTGACACTGTTTGCCTCAGTTTCCTCATCTGTAAAAGTGACTGGAGAACGAAATGGCAAACCACTCCAGTATCTTTGCCAAGAAAACCCCAAATGGGGTCACAAAGAGTTGGACATGACTGAAACAAATTAATAACAACAAGTAGATAGAAGGGAATCTAAGAGGTGAGGGTAGGTCAGGGGAGAGAGGAAGGAAGGGAAAGAAAGGGCCTCTTGCAGAAGGTGGGATGTGAGTTGAGTCTTGAAGAAAGCCAGGAAGAGGAGGTGCAGAGAGAACATTCCAGGCCTGGGGTACACCCAATGCAGAGGCCTAAGTCCGGAGATGATAGTGTGCTGTGTTCAGGAAAGAGCAAGGCTGATGTTGCTGGGTCTTAGAGTATATGCAGGATAGCAAATGACAAGACTGGAAAGGACGGAAGGGGCTAGGCTATTCAAGCTTTAAATACCAAATAGAGGATTTTCTATTCGATCCCCATAATGCCCACCTACCACCTTTCTTTATGAGAAGCCCCTCGAAAGGATAGAAATTGCAGGACTCATCCCACATTAAGAAGCTAGCCTTGGAATTTCATATCAGTGCTGGAGGCACCTAAAAATAAACCATGAGCTGAGTAGGAAGAGGTGGGATTGGCTGAGAGAAGCCAGAAACCTCAGACTTTCCCCCTGTTTGCCCCCCATCCATCCCCAGCAGGCCCATTATCCAGCACGCTCTGTTTCAAGAGTGTGCCTCAGGCCAGGGGATGGATTCTATCTTGACTTCAGTCGAAAAGGCCACATATTGATTTTCAGAAATGCTGTTTTTCAGTGAGCTTGTCAATAGACGCTGGGGGCCCATTGGTACTCAGAGCTAAGAAAGAGCTGACTGCCCATTACCCAGGCTGGGAGCCTGCCCCACTCTGGGGGTGTTGGGCTCCAGGGGAGAGTGGATGACGTCATTTCCTGGCTCAGAGGATCAGTCTTGGAGGAGTCGGAGAGTCTGCTCTCAAGGACCATTCTTCGATTCTCAGTGTCGCTGTGGTTGAGCAATGAGATTCCTGGTTTGGATGTGCAGAGTCAGGGGGAGATTGATGAGAATCCTGCCAGAGGACACACCATGGAGTCGAGAAGGGAAGGCACAGGGATGGAGGTTGGGGGGCGGGGTGCCTTATATCTCACCCTTGTCTTCCTCAAGTTCAAATATCAACACCCCCACCCCCACCCCCAACATAAGCTCCTACCATCAGATAAGCTCCTATAGTTAAGAACTTTCCCAAGAAGGCTTGAACTCCAAGTCTATTTGGCTCCTTTGCTGAAAGCCCTCAGGCTTCTGTGATGACAGGCAAGAAGAGAGAAAGAATTAACATTACTTGGCCCACAGGATATCAAAGGTGATGAAGATGCCCCTCCTCCCTCAGTTGTGTCTACTAGTGCCACCAGAAAGGGCTCCACAATTAGGAGCCAGTAGATACTCTAACAGGGACCTGTGGATGACTCAATTGAGATATCTCTAAAGGTGATTAAGAACTCCCTTCCCCATGCCCATAAATTGGGGAATGGCTGAGCAAGTTGTGGTATATGAATGAGATGGAATACTATTGTTCCATAAGAGATGATGAGCAGTGGAGTTCAGAAAATCCTGGACTTACATGAACTGATACTGAATGAAGTGAGCAGAACCAGGAGAACATTGTGCACAGTAACAACCACACCGTGCAATGGCTAAGTTTGATGGACTTAGCTCTTCTCAGCAATACAAGGATCTAAGACAGCTCCAAAAGACTCACAATGGAAAATGCTATCCACATCCAGAGAAAGAACTGAATGCAGATCAAAACATACTATTTGCTCTCTCTCTTTGTTGTGGTTGCTTCTTCTTTCTCACAGTTTCTCCCATTGGTTCTAATTCTTCTTTACAACGTGACTAATGTGATATGTTTAATATGAATGTATATGTACAGTCTACATCACATTGCATGCCAACTTGGGGAGGGAGGAGGAAAGGGAGCAGGAGAAAATTTAGAACTCAAAATCTTACGGAAGTGAATGTTGAAAACTAAACATTAATTAAAAAAATAAAAAGAACTCTCTTCCCCACCAACTGTTCTGGACCAGATTGTTCCTGGAGGGAGTGAGGATGACCTAAGGGGAATTTCTTCCAAGTTCAAGGGACCTGGGAGCTCTCGGATTTTCCAAAGGTGACCTCTTTTCCCCTCTCCTCCTCCCCTCACCAAAGGAACAACAGGATTACTGCTAAGTAGCATCATGTGCTTGGTAAATAGTATCCCTCCTTGAAGGCTTTGGAGACAGAACCATCATCACCACCATTTGGTTGGAATGAGCCCTTTCTTGTGTCTCTGAACTGTAATGTACTTTATGGAGTAACTGTTGTTGCTCAGCCTTCATTCTCAAAGAGGACCAATGACATCAAGAGAGTGATGTCTTGACTTGCTTGTGAATGGGACAGAACTGTGCAAAGCCTCACTCTTTAAGGCTAAGGAAAGGCTGAACTTGTTTGTCACAAGGTCTCCAGGTCTCGTAGACAGGAATTGACGAATCCTTGGTTACAATAATAAAGACAGATCTTGTATTTCTTTCAGAGAACTAACTAGCTATAGACAAACCAGTATAGGTGGCACCAAGAGGGTAGAATTTGTAGCCAGAAGAGCTGGGTTCATGTTCTACTTTGTCTATTTACTTCCTGTAGAATGATCTCGGGGAAGCCATTTCAATCAATGAATCAGTCAACTAGTATTTATTAAGGATAGTGCAGCAATTGAAACAATCTCTACTCACAAAGAACTTGTTTTCTAATTGGAGACACAAGTACAAATAAAAAATACATGCAGCATAAATGTAGAATTAATTCATCTAAATATATGCAAAGTAGTTAAACATAAGTCATTTTCAAGAGATAGCTCTAGCAGTTAGGGGGGATCAGACAAAGAATCAGGCTAAACTTGGTGGTTGTACTTCATACCAAAGTCAAAGAGAGAATCTATAAGGTAAAGAGTAGTACCTGGTATACAGTAACTAGTGCTTAATAAATGCACAGAGATAAGAAAAGGGGTAAATCCCAGATTTGGGAGGTTGGCCAGTGCAAAGATACAAAGACAGGGGCAGCTAGGCAGCACAGTGAATAGAGCACCAGCCTTGGAGTCAGGAGGACCTGAGTTCAAATCCAGCCTCAGACATTTAACACATACTAGCCATATGCTCTTGGGCAAATCACTTAACCCCAATTGCCCTGCCCTCCCCCCTCCAAAAAGCAAAAACAAAAACAAAAAGATATAGAAACAGAAACAGAAAATGGTGTCTTGTATGGGGAACATAGAAGAACATTTGACTGGACTGCATAGGCAACAAAAACATAGTCCACCATGAGCCTGTATTCAGGAATGTGCTGGTCAATGGTTAACAACCGGCTCTCTGAAAAAAAATGCACACATGATACACTTTTAAGTTTAATCTGTTCCATTAACACTTTTCTCCATCACTTTGACAGTCATCTCTGAATCTTCTTTCTCCATCACTTCTCCATCATCTAGACAATTAAAAAACCAATAACTTAAGCCATGATTGTAAATGTTTGTTGATTTCCAAGGTGTAAATGCTCACACTGAAAACTTAACAATCGGTTTGGGGAGCCAGAATGAACCAGCTACAGCATATTCCTGTCTGTACTCAGAGCCTTTTCACCTTGGAAGGCCCTTCCAGATACTGAACTTTGTTGGTTCTGGGAAGGTGCTTCAGAGGAGGCAGTCCTGAACAGTAGAAAGAACGCCAGTTCTGGAATCTGGAATGTATGCTAAAGGCAATAGAAAGCCACTGGTGTTGGTTGAGTAAGAGACTCACTTAGAGCTAGGCTTATGGAAAATTATTTTGTTGACATCGTGTAGGCAGGGGTGGTGAGATACTTGAGTCAAGAAGGACTGTTAGGAGACTGTTTCAATAATCTAAGTGATATGTGATGAAGGCCCAAACTAAGACGGCAGCTGTCTGAATGGAGAGAAGAAGGAGGATGTGTGAGATCTCTTATAAAAGGAGAAATGGCAAGATATGGCACCTGATTTGATTGGTCCAATTCTGTTGTCTTCTCTCTGTTGATTACTGTTATGGGAATCTGAAGATCTTCCCTGCCCCTAGGCCCTTTGCTAAAGTGGCTACGTGAATCTGAGGACCCTTGGATATTTGAAAGGATACTCTGTTCCTTAATAGGCTGAATGTGGTCACGTGGAGCCTGTGGTGCCAGGCTTGT
>CM053590.1:133181797-133200938 GCA_028646515.1 Pseudochirops corinnae
TGCTTTCCTTTAGAAAAGCAGATCTAAGAACCTGTGCTAGTAGCCGCCCTAGGTATGCTAGGGTGCTTGCTGTTACAATTACTTCCTATTTATCTTGATTATAGATGGTAATTTGCATGTACTCTCCTCGAATAGATTGTAAACTCCTTGAGGGCTGTTTGCCTTTTTTGGTATCTCCAGTGCTTAGATCAGTGTCTGGCACATAGTAGGTGTTTAGCAAATGCTTATTAACTGATAGTCTCAATTTTCTAAACTGTAAAATGAAAGGGGGTTGGAATAGATGATCATCGAAGTCCTAATTCTAATCCTATGACCTTTTTCTGTATTGGTTTGAGTCCCACTTTTCATTTAATTCAATACATGTTTACTTCAGCACCTTCCATGTATAGAATATTAAGCCAAGAGTCCAAGTTACAAATATGAAACAAAAGCACTATTCTTGCCTTCAAGGAGCTTAAGGTCTAGTACAGAGATAAAACAAACATATTTATACTTCCAGGTTCTCTGATTGTCTGTGTGAGAATCCTCCCTTCCTGTAAATTACACCGCAGGTTTTGGCAAAAGTTGCTATGGCTAAAAAATTAATCACCCTGAGTAAATTGTCTCTCTGAGCTAAGTTATTTTGACCCATGAATGACAAAAACATAGTCTACCATGAACCTATATTTGGGAGTGTGCTGGTTAATGTTTAACAATAAGCTCTCTGGAAAAAAAAATGTACACATGATATACTTTTAAGTTTAATCTGCATCATTAACTTTTCCTCCATGCCTTTGTAAAGTCCAGACAATAAAAAAAAAAATAACTCAAGCCCTGATTAGTTGTGTTTGTTGATTTTCAACAAACTCATGCTGAAAATTTAACAATCAGCCTGGGGAGCCAGAATGAGCCAGCTACAGAATACTTCCAAGGCCTTTTCAACTTAGAAGGCCCTTCTAGATCTGAACTCTGTTGGCTCTAGGAAGACACTTCAGAGGAAGTGATCTAGAACAGTAGAAAGAAAGCCAACTCTGGAATCTGGAGACAGGTTCAAACCCAATCCTGACTCTTGCTACCTATGTATCCTTGAGCAGGTCATTTCTCTTCCCTGGGCCTCAGTTTCTTCATCTGTAAAATGGGGATGGAAGGTGGACTGAATCATCCCCTTTCAATTCTGGTTCTGTGATCCTATCATTATATGAGTTTAGTGCAGAGAAACAGACACATAAAAAATAATTCTAAATTAGTGCAGAGGGGAGGCCAAAACTGACCTCTGATCTGAGATATTCAAGAGGAAAGAGATCACTTTTACATGGGAAAATCAAGGACTCTTCATGGAGGAGATGGCACCTGTTGTTTACTTGAAAGAAAGGATGGTTCCATTCAATTAAGCATTTATTAAGCTAAGGCTCTGAGACTCCAAAGACAAAAATGAAAAAGTTCTTGTCCTCAAGGAGTTTACCCGCCCCTGGGGAGAAAGAAAATATAAATGGGGAAGTAAATAGGGCAGGTACAAAATAATTTGGGGTGGGTGGGGAGGAGACAGTACTGATGACTGAGAAAATCAGGGATGTCCTTTTACAGGAGGTAGAAGTTGAACTTCATGAAAAGAGAGCTGGAAATCTGTAGCTCGAGCTCTGAGGAGAGCTTCTGAATGAAGGTAGAGGCATAGTGGGAATCAACTGTGTGGAGGAGACCAAGGAAGCTACGGGAATTCGTAGTCACCCAATGAAATTGGGTATAGAGTGGAGGAGAGGGAAGGAAAAGGGAAGAGAAGAGAGGAGAGAAGAAGAGAGGAAAGGAAGAGAGGAGAGGGAAGGGATTAAAGTAAAAGAGAAAAGGAGGGAGAGGAGAGAACTTTGAGGTACGCCCACATTTAGGGGGCAGGAAGAAGAGTCAATAAAGAAGTTACAAAACAAGGCATTCTGGATGTAAAAGAGCCAAAGACGGATCGTTGTGGATTCCAAGAAAACATCAAGGAACATGAAGTTTCGGGCCATTGAACTTAGTGATAAGGGGTTTATTAATGATTTGGGGAAGAGGAATGTGTTGCCTCCCCTCTCTCCTTAGGACATTACTGGCTACTGCAGATGGTTCTCATTAGGGCAGGATGCACAGTTGACCTTTGGACCAGCAGCCTAGGTCTCCCCTAGAATTACCTTTCATTCATTTAGCAAGATTCCTTTGGTTTCTGGGCCCCTGCCCCCAAATCAGTGCTTACATACTGCCTGAATCCCAAGCAAGGCTCCTTTATGAATGTTAAATCTTAGAATTTGAGAAAGGGATAACTGGCTTTGAGTCCCAGGGTGAAAGCCTGTCAATGGTTTTGATTGAGGGCCCTCGCTTGGCCTCCTAGAAGCATTACAAAGAACGGAAGAGATGGGTCTCTGATCTCTGGGAGCAGGCAGTTTCATGCTGTGTCTGAATGTTGAGTGTTTGCACAGTAAAGACTTGGTCACACCAGAGAAAATAAATAGCACCTCTTCCCCAACCAAGCCTAGTAAACTGTGGCATTATTTTTACAAACTGTTAACTCAACTGTTTCCTTTCTTCTGTTTCCTTGCTACTATTGTGACCTTTCCTGATCCCAAAACCATCTTCTCCCTTCATTTTGAGACCTTTGAGCTCAAGGTATCCCCAAAGATGCGCCAGTCCCCTTATAAAACCTATGAGATCTATCATTTTGTTTCTCCCAAGCTAATGATTACCAGAGCTCATGATTACCAGATTAATCTTCTTAAAACATTGATTTAATCAAGCCTATACCACAGTCTCAAAAACCTTCAAGAGTCCCATTGCCTACAAAAAAAAAAAGAAAAAAAAATGAGTCTAAATCCTTTCACCTGGATTTCAAAATCTTCTCCAAGGTAGCTTGATGAATCAGCCTTTTCAATTTTATCACTATCAAAGTGTTCTATTTTCCTTAAGCACATCTTACTTTTTTTTTTAACCCTGCCTTCATGCCTTTGTTCATACATTTCTCCATTCTCTAATTATCTTCTCTGCCATCTCAGCTTTTTACCTTTAAGACCCAGATCAGATTTCAAGTTGGGATGATCTCCTGTCCTACATCCAGGTGGGGAACCTTAGGCCTTGAGGCCACATGTGGTCCTCTAGGTCCTCAAGTTCAACCCTTTGACTGAATTCAAGCTTCACAGCTCTCTGTGAAGGACTTCAGGACCTAGAAGCCCACATGTGGCCTCGAGGCTGCAGGTTCCCCACCTCTTTCTTAGATATTGTAGAAGTGCTTTTGTTAGGCTAATTCAATGGGTTCTTGACTTTTTTTGTGTCATAGACCCCCTTCTCCAGTGTGGGGAAGCCTCTAGACCCCTGCTTGGAGGAAGTTTTCAATACATAAAATAAATTACATAGGATTAGAAAATAAATTAATTATAATGAAATACAATTTTCAAAATATTATTAAAATGATTAAAATATTTAATTATTTAATTGAATTATTAAAAAAAAAGTTCATGGACTCCAGATTAACAAGCCCCAGACTTACTGGCCTTTTAGGTCCTTTTAAAGCTGACATTTCAGTTCATTCCATTCTAAAAGATTTAACTTGGTCACCCTTCTCAGGGATATTTGTATTTTAAAGAGTAAAAATAATGATCACTATTCCAAACCACTCACCTACTTAAAAGGCAACTAGATGTCTCAGGGGGATAGAGTGCTGGGTCTGGAATCAGGAAGACCTGAAGCTGAAGTCTGTCCCCAGATGTTTATGAGCTGTGGGACCCTGGTCAAGTCACTTAGCTTCTGTCTGCCTCAGTTTCTTCTACTGTCAAATGGGAATAATAGCATCTACCTGCCAGGGCTGTTGTGAGGGTCAAATAAGATAACATTTGCCAAGTGTTTGGCGCAGTACCTTGCACATGGCGGACAACAAATGCTCATTCCCCCATCTCTACTATGTGTCCTATACTATACTGGGTACAGAGAACACAAAGAAGAAAAGGCAAAATGTGCCTACCCTCAAGGAATTTCCATTCCACTGGAGAGAATCACAGACACAGAAAAATTAAATCCAAGATATATACAAAATAAAGATGATGCAATTTGGACATGGATAACACTAATAAAAGGAGCTGAGGCTAGGGTGAGGTAGGGACTGTGGAATCAGGAAAGATCTCTTGTAGCAGGTGGCATTTGACTTAAGTTTAGAGGTTCCAAGAAGCAGAGAGAAAGCACTAGACACGGCAGGCAGCAAGCACAAAGACATGGAAACCCATGAACCCTTCCTTCCTTCTTTGATCATTTCAACTGGAAAGGACTTCTTTTTCTTCTGAACTCCTGTACAAATATATATATATATATATATATATATATATATATATATATATATATATATATATTTTTTTTTTTTTTTTTTTTTTTTTTTCCCCCTCCTTTTACATGCCTTGGACTGGGGTTGTGTCCACATTACCCCTTCCTCATTGGATTACAAGGAGGGTAAGGATGGGGAGTGGGGTGGGGAGAGTCCATTCATATCTGTATTTTCCTTCAGACTTTTGTTTTGCCTAATGATACTTCTCTGTCTGCCCCCCTGCTTATGACCTTCTCTCCCTCCCTCCTCCTCCAGACACAACCCACACTGCTGCTCCAGGAGACAGCTGGGAGATGACTCTTTTCAGTTTTTGTTTTATCCACATTTCACCCTGGACAGAACGGAGAAAGAAATGAAGCTGGTTTTTGCTGCCCCTCCCTTCTCCTTAACACTTTCCTCCCTTTCAGGTTCCCTGCTGTAAAGTTTTCCAAACCATTTACATACACATCATCTCATATATATGTACCAAGCAACAGAGCTTGGCCCATGGAAAATAATAAATGCTTCTGGGTTTAGAGTCAAATGATCCTGGGTGCAAATCCCACCTCACCTGTGTGATCTTGGACAAATCATTTAATCTTTCTGTGTGCCTCAGTTTCTTCATCTGTCAAATAAGGGAGCTGACTAAATGAAATCTAAGGTCCCTTTTAATGCCATCTCTAAGTATACCATCGTCCCACGAAGTCAATAGCTTCTCTGATCACCAGCTGCCTCATCTGTAAAATGGAGATTAAAAACACCTAGAGTCTCAATTTCAAATGAAATAAAAGTAGATAAAGCTCTTTGCAAATCTTAAAGCTCGATAAAACTCAGTTTGGAATAACAGTCCCTAAACTTCGTGTTAACACCATTAAGGTTGGGGTCATGTCTTACTTATCTATTTTCTGCAGCCCTTTGACCATAGAAGGGGTTTAACAAATAATTTACTGAGTGAATGCATGAATGAATGGGTAGAGGGGAAGTGCAGTGTTTTAATGGAGAGAACACTTGCATCCGGAGTTAGAGGCCAGAGATCTGAATCCTGACTTTTGTGTCTTATTGCCTGTTTGACCTTGGACAGATCACTTACCATCTCCCTGGGCCTTGGTTTCCCCATCTACAAAATGAAAGGATTGGACTAAATGAATTCTAAGGTATCTTTCAGTTTTAAATTTATGATTCTACATTTTTTTTTTTCTTTAGAAGTTGAGTCTTGACCCTTGCCTCAAATCCTGTGCTTTTGGAAAGCGACTTACTTACTCCTGCTCATGAGGTTAGCCTTGAAAGCTAGTGGCAATACCAGTCTCTTTTCAGGGAAATCCAGACAGTAGGGGCTTAGAATTTTCATCTTCCTCCAAAGAATCTTGATTCTGCTAAACGCCTTGCCTACTGAAGTGTAAGGCAGCAACCCCACCTCAGCCCCCACAAACACACCCAGGGTTATATTTTCAGACCTGATTTCTGTGAATTTGGGAGTCCTTAAGTGCAAGGGAAATGCTGCAGAATTGAGGAAGTCTGTTACTTATTTGGCCCCAAGCTAACTATTCATCACTGATGAAATGAAGTGAATCTCTCCCTCCTGGGAACTTCCACAGAATTATGTGACCCTTCCTATATCTTGCCTTGATGACACCATAGAGATTTTTCTTGACAAAGAAGTGGAATTTTTTTTTTAAGTGGATTTCCAAGGCCTTGACAGAAACTGAAATCTCATGCAAACATTTTTGTTAAACAGCCATCAGAGCCAAGGTGGGTATTTTCACAGTATTTTCTTGGAGTTGTAACTGGGGGTGGGGGCTTCCATGGCTGAGAGGATGTGGAGGAAGCTAGCCTCTCCCAAGTCTTTATGCAGGGAGCCCTGTATGCCCTGCCTAAAATATTTCAGCCCCTTTTCTGTTGATCTAACCCAACATTGTAAGGTAAACACACAGGGATGCAAGAAAAATGCATGAGCTGCTTTACTGGAAATCAGAACGCTGAAGGCTATTTCTGGTCCAGTGTCTCTGAATGGTAGTTATGCTAGCAGTGTGTGAGGCTGGTCTGAAGGGCCGCACTGTACAGGGTGTGGAGTGAAAGAAATGCTATTGATTTTGATCTCAGAGAGTTACTGAAAACCAAAAGGAAGAGGGGAGCAAGTGGGGAGGGGAGGGGTATATTTCCAGGTAGAGTAAAACTGAGATAAGATGCCTGCAGCCTGGGGGGGGAGGACAACAAGGGGGGGGAGAGGAAGAGGGCAGCCTTGTTCTCTGACTGTCTTCAAAACTTCTAATTGGGCACTAGCAAACTTCGGGGAAGTAGTTGAGTTTTTTTTCCAGGAAGAGATAATGAATGTTGAAACCTCTTTCTTGTGGCTTGCTTTCATCACATGGCTTTTAAAGTAGACGTCAGGCAGGCTTCGCTTCGTGTTAAAGCCAAGTCTGGGTAACCAGCCACTCCCTTTGAACTCCACAAGCTCACAGAAGGGTCTCACAGTGACAGCTGCTCCCCTCTGCCACCTGGATCTGCCCCACCATGACCAGGGAGGGCTCCTTGACTGGAGACTTAATACGTTTCTTTAGGTTTTCTCTACTTAGAACTCAGCCTCAGAAATTCTATAGAAGGCCTCTCTCTGGTGGGAAGGTGGCACAGCATTTCTTCCAGTGTTGTCACTCCACAGCAAGAGATGAGAATGATACAGATGATTGAAATTACAGTCGCGGGGTACTGCTCTGGTGGATCATTAGGAGTAAAGTTCAAAGTAATTGCTGGTTCGTGTTGGCATGAAAATTCTGCCACATACAAAACATCTGGTATCAACAGAAAAGAAAATACACCCTCCTTTTTAAAAAAAAATTAAGTTTAATGGATCATTCATTGTACAGATCATCAAAAATCTGGGACTGAAAGGGCCCTTAGAGGTCGTTTAATCCCTTCCATTTTACTGGATTTCAGAGCAGCTGTAGGACCATGGATTTAGAGTGGAAGGACCCTCAGAGGCCTTCTAATTTAGCCTCCTTACTATACAGACGAGGAAATTGAGGCCTAGGGAGTTAAGAGTCTTGTCCAAAGTCACACAGGAAGGGTCACAAGATTATAGATCCATAGAAATGTTTTTAGTCCAAACATCTTACAGATGAGGAAATTAAGGCCTAGTGTCAAGAAGCAGGATCTAAATCCAGTTCCTATGACTCAAGAACCAGTACATTTTTAAGGGCAGGTGGGCCTCGAAGTGGATAGAGTACCGGGGCAGGAATCAAGAAGACTCATCTTCCTGAATTCAAATCTGGCCTCAGACACTTACTAGTTGTGTGACCCTGGGCAAATCATTTAACCCTGGTTGCCTCAGTTTCCTCATCTGTAAAATGATCTGGAGAAGGAAATGGCAAAACTATTGCAGTCTCTTTACCAAGAAAGCCCCAAATAGGCTCACAAAGAGTTGGACACAACTGAAATGATGATGACACTTCAGATGCAATGACTTATCCAAGGCCACACACAAGCAAATGATGGAACAAAAATTCTCTCTCAAGTCCTCTAATTCCTCATCCCATACTCTTTTTACTAAAACACTTTCGAGTCTTTTTCTTTTTATTTTCCATTCTTTTTTTGCACTAGCCCTGACTAAAAAAAAAAAGAGTAGGAATGATAAAAATATTTCATTTGAAAGACAAGTTACAGGGCCCATTCAATGCAGAAATCCCCCTCTAGCCCACCCCTGGGAGATAGTCCTAGCTCATTCCTTTCTGAGGCAGTTGTTCCAGTTGGACTTGAATTGCTAGGAAGCTCTCACACATACTGAGTGGTCAGACTCCCTATGGCTTAGGATTGTTGATGTAGAGCTGAAGAAATCCCAGAGACCATCTAGTCCAAATAAACTCATTTTACAGATGAGGAAACCGAGGCAAGTTTAATAGAAGTTAAACAATCTGCTCAAGGCAACACAGGTGCTAAGTATCAGAGGCAGGCTTTGAACCCAGGTCATTGGTCTGCAAAGACACTGTTCTTTTCCACTGTCTCTTTGTCCACTGGTCCTAGTTTTCATCTCTGGAGTGGCGTAGAGTAAGTCTGATGCCTCTTCCACATAAGATCCTTTCAGGTAAAGACAACCACCACTCTCCCCCTAAGATTTCTCTTTTCTTTCTCTTCCTTGGTTTCTCTTTCTTTCTTCTTTTTCTTTTCTTTTTCTTCCTTGGTTCCTTCAATCAGTCATAGAATGCAATCTATGGTTTGTCCCACAGTGACAGAAACAGGATCAGAACCTTTCTTGGCCATATCTTCTTATTCTTTTTTCCTCTTCTGTCCCAATTCCCTTTCCTCCAGCCAGGGGTGGGAAACTTACTGCCTCAAGGCCATCCATATGTGGTCGACCTTCCAGGTCCTTGGATGCGGCTTTTTGACTGAATCCAAGTTTTATTCAACAAATCCTTTTATTGAGGGGATTTGTTCTGTCAAGTTTGGATTCAAAGGGCCCAGAACCTAGAGGACCACATGTAGCCTTGAGGCCCCAGTTTCCCCACCCCTAGACTAGATTCTAGTCTTCCAGAGGGAAGACAATTACTTCATATTCTCACTGTCCTGAATCAAGTCTGCTTCAGAGAAACTCACTGGGGTTTAAACATTTACCTCATTTTTCTCAGTGCTTCTCCAAGCTCTGATTCTGTTTCTTCCTTCTCTTACTGGTATCAGCAAGAGACAGTATGTCAGAAGGTGCTGGACTTGGAGTCAGGGGTCTGACTCCCACTTCAGACACTTATTATTTGTGTGACCCTGGACAAGTCACTTCACTTTTAGGGGCCTGAGTTTTCTCATGGTAAAATGGGGAGAAGCAGCTGGATTCAAATGACTTTGAAAGGTTCCTTTCATCTTCAAATCTATGAGCAGGAGCCCCAGCATGCAATAGCTTACCACATCATTCCAAATGCCTCTGCCAGGACTTGTACTCTGCCTAGCATAGTGCTTAGCATGTAATAAGCACTCAATAAATGCTTATTGACTGATTGTCCTAGCAAGAGTAAAGACACTCTCTGTCCTCAAAGAGTTTAGAATCAAATAATTATTACAACCATCCCAATGAACGTGGTGCCTTGGGCTGAAGAGAGACCATTTAAAACTAGGGGTAAAACTTAGTCTGTGACTTTGTCACCATCTAGAACTATAACTAGGTCAAAGATATTGTATTTTGTTCCAATGTGTAAAATGTAGAATGTTAGAGTCACAGACAGAACCACCCAGAGCTTCCCTCCCCACTCCGCAGTGGTGTTAACCTTATCTGGGGATGTGTTTCCTTTCCTGACCCTCTCTTCCTCCCCAATAGCCACCAGCCCTCAGCAGCCCAGAAATCTCGAGGTATCCTGAGAGATTACATACTTACACACACACACACACACACACACACACACACACACACACACACACATGCACACTCACTCACTCTTTTCTCAGACATAAACATTGGTAGTCACAGCTCTTCTGCTATTTCAACCATCAAAATTTGGTCCCTGGTAATTCTGGTCACTTTTCTCTCTTCCTTTTTAGGTGTCAGAGACAAATTGCTGTTCTGTCTTCTAACGCTATCAACTAACTCTGCCATTCTTGTTCAGGGTGAGTAGATTCTACCCTGTTGAGGCCTCCTGGGTCTTTGGGTACTTTTCCAAGTTATTCCAGCCAAAATCTGGGAATTTTCCCACAGTCTATCATTGTCAGGTCTGATTGACCCTAACCAGCAAACAAACATGGTAGCAGGAAAAAATGACTTCATTATCCACACCCTTCACCCTAGAGATCCCAGTGCTGGGCATATACCTCAAGGAAGTAAAAGAAAACTGAAAGAAAAGTAGAATGTACACTAAAATGTTCACAGCAGACTTTTTGTGGTAACAAAGAACCAGAAATCTATCCATCTATCAGGGAATAGCCAAACAAGCTGTAGGACACAAATATAATGGAATATCATCACTCTCATCCTGTTATCTACTTCTCCCTCCCTGAAAGAGGGGCAGATCTATTTTTCAAAATTTGAAAATACATTTAAAGAGAGGAAAGGGGAAAAAAGGAGGGGGGGTGCAGTAGAGAGAGAAAGTCAGATAGGAAGAGAAAGAAGGGAGTGAAATAATAATAGCTAGGATGTATATAGTACTTTTTTTTTTGCTTTTTGTAGGGCAGTTGAGGTTAAGTGACTTGCCCAAGGTCACAAGGCTAGTAAGTGTTAAGTGTCTGAGGCCAGATTTGAAGTCAGGTCCTCTTGACTTCAGGGTGGGTGCTCTATTTACCTAGCTGCCCCTATATAGTACTTTTTAAGGCTTGCAAAACACTTTACAAATGTGATCTCATTTGGTCCTCACAAGGATTCTGTGAGCTAGGTACTATTATTATCCCCATTTCCATCAGGAAACTGAGGCTGAGAGGTTAACTGACTTGCCCAGGGTCACACAGATGTTTAAAAATCTGAGACAGGATTTGAACTTGGGTCTTCCTGAGTCTTTATAACTCAAAGTCAAACATTATCCACTGCACCATCTAACCACTGGCATGCCAACATAAAATTCTGAAAAGCTTAAGTTTGGAAAATTTCTTCTTAAAAGTAAACACTTAGGTTCTGTTTCACTGCACAAAAAAAGAAAAAAATATTTTTTGCCAGTTCCAATGAGATAATCACAACAATGCATTAAAAGCTGTGGGGAGGTTTCATCATCACGACTCTCATCATTCAAGGTTAACAATTTCCTTCCTCTCTCATTTAGGGAGCAAGAAATCACCCTTTCAAATTGCTCACATTTAAACTTCAGTCCTCAAGCTAAAACAATGAAGTTCAGCTCTCTAAGAATGATTCAAAGGTGTTGATTTACCAAGGCTGGCTATATGCAAGTCAGCCCTTTGTGAGAATCCAAAGTCAACCAGTAATGGGCATGAAGAGACAGACACTCAAGAAATCAGCCAGTGGATCTACAGGAAGTATAGCAACCCATGTTTCTAATGCCACTATGTTAGGTTTTGCAAGATTTGGGGAGAAGAGACTTTAAATATATTGACCAGAGTTGGTGGTGAGCCTAGAGTCAATGGCGCTGACACTTACCAGCTCATGTAGATGACAACAATATCTACCCTACTTACCTAGCAGAGTTGTTGTGAGAAGGGCATTTTGTAAACCCCAAGTGTGAACTTTTTGTCTCAGAGGAAAAGGGAGACAACGGAAGGAAGGGTGAAATGAAATTAAATGAAATGTCCCTAGTCGATGTGAGGTGGGTTCATAGAAATGTCCTGATCTGGCAAAAAATGTATGCAGACTAGAGGGTATAGAATCTGTCTGCAAGACTAAACTCCCAGTAAGAAAACAAAACAAAACAAAAGCTGGAAATAGAGTGGGTCCCCATTGATTGAGGAGTGGTTGAACAAATTGTGGCATGTGAATGCAATGGAATATTATTGCTTTGTAAGAAATGACTGCTATGAGGAATCCAGAGAAGCAAGGGAAGATTTTTATGATCTGATGCATAATAAAGTAAGCAGAACCAAGAGAACTTTATACACAGAATAATAATGTAAGTGAAAAAGACATACTGACAGAAAGTTGGACTCTGAGTAATTATGATGGGCAGTCTTGGTCCCAGAGACCAGACAATGAAATGCACCTTTCTCTTTTGCATAGAGAACAATGGGTACAGACCAGGGGTGGGGAACCTGTGACCTTGAGACCACATGTGGCTCTCTAGGTCCTCAAGTACAGCCCTTTAAGCAAATCACAGAAGTTTGGATTCCATCAAAGGTTCACACTTGAGGATCTAGAGGGCTGGCCACAGGTTCCCACCCCTGGAACAGAATGTTACATACTCTGACAGAAGAGGTGACTTATATCAGTTGGTTTTGCTTAACCCTTTTTCTTTGTTTTACAGGAAAGATTAATGTGGGGTGTGGGGATGGGACAGGAAAAGGCATATGTGGAAATTACTGTTGTGTAAAAAACAAAAGACTTCAATAAAACCCTTTTTTCTTTTTAAACTTCAAACTCTTGATTCCTCTCATTCTTGGATTTAAACTTTGTCTTTCTATGAACAAATCTTCAGTGACTCATATTCAAGCTCTACTTACCTGTCTGATGTTACCCTTTTGGGCCTCAATTTCATCATCTCCAAAATGAGGCCTCTGGGAAGTTGAACACTCTATAATTGCAATGACCCATCTTTGTCCCAGAGGAAAGCTGAGGAAATGGACCTCCTTCCTTTTATTGGAGAAGGGGAGGGAGCTGTCTACAGGGTTGGAATGTCACATTGCTGTCAGATGAGATCAATGTATCAGGTGGCTTTGTTTAACTGTCTTTTCTTTGTGACAGAGAAGTTTTAAGGGGTGTGTGTGCGCCTGGAGAGTTATATCCAGAAAGACTGTGATGTAGAAACAAAAGGCATTAATAAAACTTTTAAGAAATGAAAATAAAATAAATAGCAAGTTGGATCAGATAATCTCTTGCAGCAGTTCTAAATGCTATGATCCTATGAGGCTACTATGACTCAGTGAGCTAAGTAAAGCCTTTGGGATGCCAAGTAGGCCAAAGTCATAGGCTCTATCCCATGGTGATAGAGTTGGTGAGTGAGTCAGTTGGACTCACCAGGTTCTTCAGGTCTGACCCACAGAAATCAAAGAGGTCTCTCCAGCAAAAGGCATGAGGGTCAAATTCACACAATGGTTCAGGAATGGTTCTAGGTGAGAGTGTGTACAAACCCATTCCTGCTGCTAGAAAAACAATGTAAATTCTACAAGTTAGCAATGGTCAGTCACCAGGAGTGTTATCTTTGTAGAGTAAAGACAGAAAGGTTTCTGGTTTCTTTCCAAGACTGGCCCAGTCTTATGCTCAGGATCTTGTGCTCAGGACCCTAGAAACAGTCATTAGGGCTGAGATTGACTAACCATTTCCTGCTCTGTCACTGAGATACCAGGAAAGCAGTCATTCCTATCAGAGTTCTATCCCCACAGGAACCAACCAGTTTTGGACAGGATCTCTTCCAAGGTTCTGTTTATTGTCAGCTTCCAGCCCAGCTGGGCTTAATGGGGGTAATCAGAGAAGCAAAGATTTTGAATGGCTGGGAATTTCAATTCAGGCCACGTTTTATTAAATGCCTACTATGTCCTGGCCACAGCTAGGTATTGTGGATACAAATTTCTAAAAAGTGAAAATGGTCCCAGTCCACAAAGAACTCACATTCTACTGAAATGTCAAATTTACCCTGTTGTTCAAATCTGCCCATGTCCCTGAAAAACACCAGGAAACTGAAATACAGCAAGGAGGGATTTCTGGAGATTTGGGGATCTACCACAAAGAGCCTTGGGTCAAGGATCCTGAGAAAAGTTAAAGTTTTATGAAAACATGAGGGATCACATATTCCTCACTGTTTTTCTGGTTTCCTTATCAAGAAGATGGGGTATGAATGGGGGAGAGGGGAGCAAGAGGTCTAGATGATATATTCCTTAGACTGGAAACCATTTAGTCTGTCCTTCTGCCTCCTATCAGGCCTGTACTCAACATAGACCATATGGTACTAAGGGAAAAGTGTTGATTCTGGAGTCAAAAGATCTGAGTTCAAATTCTGCCTCCAACTCTTGCTACATATGAGATCTTGGGTAAATCACTGCACTTTGGGCCTCAGTTTCTAGGCCTCCATTTCCTCATCTGTAAAAATGAGGTGGATTGGACTTTAGATTTCCTTCTATCATCTGTGATTCTTGGGAGCTTATTCTTCTTTTAGGACTCACATGGTAAGAGGTTTCACCTTCCTTCTAAATATACCTCATTTGGATACCCTGGCAGAATTGGCTTTAGCAGGTTGTTTGTGTTGTGTTGTTGTTGTTCAGTTGTGACCCTGCACACCAATACCATCTAGAGGATTTTCTTGGCAAAGTTACTGGAGTGGTTTGCCGTTTTCCTCTCCAGTGGATTAAGGCAAACAGAGGTTAAGTGACTTGCCCAGGGTCACATGGTAAGTGTTTGAGGCCAAATTTGAACTCAGGTCTTCCTGATTCTAGACCCATTGCTGGATCCCCTGCACTAACTGCCACTCCCCATTAGCAGTAGCAACAAAATACTTAAGACTCCCCAGATATTTAGGGCAGAGGAAGTAAATCTTGATAACCAATCTTATGAGTGGTCATAGAATGTAATAGGCTTAGAGATCACATAGTCCAAGACATTTCATTATACAGATCAGTCAGTCAATTAGCAAGCATTTATTAAGCAATTGTGCCAAGCACTGTGTTAAATGATGAGAATGCAAATAATACAAGCAAAACTTTTAAAAGATAATCCTTGCCCCCAATGGACCAATATCCTAATGGGGGAAGATACAACACATAAAAAGAAGTTGTGAGGAAGGGTGTGAGGAAGAAAAAAAGCAGAAGGTAGCAGGAGAACAGTCTGGTGAGAAATGAAGAGATGGCTGGCCTGGGTGCCCTCCTTAAATGAAGATTCTGGAAGGAGTCATTCAATCAGATGGAGGGGCCAAGGCAGAAGGTACTTCTGAGGTATAAATTGTAAAACAAAAGTCATCTTCCAGAGTGAAAAGGTTTCTGGGTCATAATGGAGCAGTCCATAGTGCAGCTTGCTGGGAAATGATGAAACCGAATCTCAAGGATATCAAGAGACTTGCTCAAGGCCACACATCCAAGTCATGACAGAGGAGGGACTAGAGGCCAGGTCTTGCCCCTTTCTAGTCACTGATAGATCAGAAAGCATCCAGGCTACCCTCATTACTCATCATCTGTCTATGTTCTGTACCAGTATTAGGTGAGAACTTTGTTGTGGTTTGAAACCAAACACACTGGCAGACCTGGAGCCTTTCCTCACAAACCCAGCCTCAGCTTGGCAGGAAATAAAATATAGGAAGGGATTTCTTCTTCCTGCTGGTACAAAGAAACTGTCATGCTGAGTTTGCCTGGGATAAGGATTTAGGAGCCCAGCTGGGGTCACATGAAATATATGAATGTGATAGCTCAAAAAAATATAGAACTTTTATAAACCTGCTCTCTTTGACAGTGGGAAACTAGTCCCCTGCTAGGCTTGAAGGCTTCCATCATTGTTCTTCTTTCCTCATCAATCTAGGGAGGTACATGAAGAAAGGAAGCTATTTGTTGTCACAGAAGTTGAAGGAAGAGATATGGAAGAAGGAAGAGCAGTATGTCAGTTTGTCTTTCAGGTGACTCTGTTTCCCTCCTCCTTACCCAGTATCACAGAATCTCCTGATTGAAGAAACCTCAAAGTTCATCTGCTCTACACTATCCCTGATCAGTGTTTCATTCATCCTTGGTTTTCTTTAAGATTCAATTCAGATTCTTCTTGCTACAGGAGGTCCAACCCAGCTGCTAGAGTCAGAAAGACCTGAGTTCAAATCTAGCTTCAGAAACTTATTACAGCGTGACCCTGCGCAAGTCACTTAACCTCTGTTTGTCTCAGTTTCTCTTCTTTAAAATAGGGATAATAATAGTTCCTACATTCCAGGGTTGCTATGAGAACCAAATAAGATAATAATTATAAAGGATTTAGCTCAGTGCTTGGCACGTAGTAAGTACTATATAAATATGTATTGTCATTATTATTAATTATTATTATTATTATTATTATTAAGTGTAAATAACTATTTATGCACATCTTGTCTCCTCCAACAGAAGTGAAGAACTTCTGACAACTGAAGAGAACTCCTCAAAAGATAGAATTGGACAATCGGAAAGGTGGTACAAAAGCTCACTGAAGAAAATAACTCCTTAAAAGTTAGAATTGGGCAAGTGGAAGCTAATGGCTTTATGAGACATCAAGAAACAATCAAACAAAATTTTAAAAATGAAAAAATAGAAGAAAATGTGAAATATCTCATTGGAAAAACAACTGACATAGAAAATAGATGTAGAGAGATAATTTAAGAATTATTGGACTACCTAAAATCCAATTAATAAATAAAAGAGCCTAGACATCATCTTTCAAGAAATTATCAAGGAAAACTGCCCTGTTGTCCTAGAACCAGAGAGTAAAATAGAAATGGAAAGAATCCACCAATCACCTCCTGAAAGAGATTCCAAAATGAAGACACCCAAGAATATTATACCCAAATTCCAGACCTTCCAGATCAAGAAGCCAATACTGCAAATGATCAAAAAGAAACAATTCAAATATCATGGAGCCACAGTCAGGATAATACAAGAGTTAGCAATTTCTACAGTAAAGGACTGGAGGGCTTGGAATGTGATATTCTAGAGAGCAAAAGAGCGAGGATTACAACCAAGAATCACCTACCCAGAAAAACTGAGTATATCCTTCAGAAGAAAAAATGGATATTCAATGAAATAGAGGACTTTCAAGTATTCCTGAGGAAAAGACAAGAACTGAACAGGAAATTATACTTTCAAATACAAGATGCAAAAGAAGCATAAAAAGGTAAACAGGAAAGAGAAATCATAAGGGATTTGATAAGGTTAAACTGTTTATATCCCTACATGGGAAAGTTATATTTTTAAGGCCTAAAACCTTTATCATTATTAGAGTAGTTAAACAGAGTATACATAAACAGAAAGCAGAGGTGTGAGTTGAGAGGTGTGGTGGTATGACTATCTAAAAAAATAAAATTCAGGGATGAGAAAGAAGAATGCACTGGGAGAAGGGAAAAGTGAGAGGTAGATATCTGATATAAAAGAGGCCTGAAATAGATTTTACAGTAGAGGACAAGATGGGAAAAGCACGGAGGGGAGCACATGAACCTTATTCTCATCAGAATTGGCTCAAAAAGGGAATAATGTACACACTCAGTTGGGTGTAGAAATCTATTTTACCATAAAGGAAAGTGGGAAGAGAAGAGGATAAGAGAAGGGGATGGGGAGAATTGATAGAAGAAAGGGTAGTTTGGCAGAGGTAAAAGCCAGAAGCAAAACACTTTTGATAATGGACAGGGTAAAGGACAGAGAGAGAGAGAGAGAGAGAGAGAGAAATAGAAAGAGAGAGACAGAGAGAAATAGAAAGAGAGAGACAGACAGAGAGAGAAGGAAAAACAGAGGGAAAAATAGGATGGAGGGAAATACGTAGTTGGGAATCATTACTGTGAAAAAATGTTTATGATGAATTTCTCTGAAAAGACTTCATTTATCAAACATATAGAAAAATAAGTCAATTTCAAAGAAATGAGTCATTTCTCAGTTGATAAATGGCCAAAGGATATGAACAGGCAGTTTTCAGACAAAGTAATCAAAGTTATCTGCAGTCATATAAAAAATGCCCTAAATCACTATTGATGAAAGAAATGCAAATTAAAACAACTCTGAGCTACTGCCTCATACCCATCAGACTGGTTAATATGACAGAAAAGGAAAGTGACAAATGTTGGAGGGGATGTGAGAAAATTAAAGCACCAATGTACTATTGGTGAAGTTGTATACTGATTCAATCATTGTGGAGAGCAATTTGGGACTTTGTCTAAAGGACTATAAAATCATGCATACCCTTTGACCAAGAAATATCACTGCTAGGTCTGTATCCCAAAGAGATTTTAAAAAGAAAAAGAAAAAGACCTATGTGTACAAAAATATTTATAGCAGCTCTTTTAGTGATGGTAAAGAACTGGATTGAGGGGGTATCTATCATTTGGGGGAATAGCTGAAACAAGTTGTATATGACTGTGATGGAATACTATTTTGCTTTAAGAAATGATGAACAGGATGCTCTCAGAAAAACATGGAAAGACTGAGATGAACTGATACAAAGTGAAATGAGCAGAACCAGGAGAATGTTGTATCCAGTAACAGCAACATTGGTGATCTACTATGTATAACTTAGCTGTTCTCAGCAATACAAGGATCCAAGACATTCTGTAGGACTTATGAGGAAAGATGCTGTTCATCTCCAGAGAAAGAACTGGTAGAGCCTGAATGCACATCAAAGACACTTTTTCTTTACTTTCTGTATTTTTCTTGAGGGTTTTTTTGACTGAGCTATTTTTCACAGAATGACTTATATGGAAATGTATTTTGCATGACTATACATGAATAACACTATGTTGATTGCTTGCCTTCTCAATGGGGGGAAGGGAGGGAGGGAGAAAATTTGGAACTCAAAATTCGAAAAAAAAAGTAAAAATTGTTCTTTCATATAACTGGGAAAAACAAAATATTAAATAAGATTTTAAAAAAGAAAAAGAATAACATATATGTGTGTGTGTGTATTAACATTGTCCCACATATAGTCTATGAGAAAATACTTAACCCAAATTTTACAATAAGGTACTGGAAACACCCCCATAAAAGAAAAAGGAAAAAGTCCGACTTCTCTGGTTCAAAGGGAGGACCAAAAAAAAAATTTACTTGGATTTTTCAGATCATGGGGATGCTGCACCACTAACTTTCTTGATGTGGAAGGGATAACTGTATCCAGTGGTTAGCACAGCTTGAGGCTAATGTTATTGAACTGGTCTGGGAACAAGAGATACAGGACAGTTATTTCTAAGAAGCAAGTCTATAAATGGGAAATAAATTCAGTTCAACCCAATAGTCAAATTAAAGATTAGTGGGTGCTACTGAACAGTTTAGACAGGGGTCAGAAGAGAGGCCTTGGTTTGGTGTCAGGTTTTCAGCTGATGGCTCTGGAGATGAAAGTGAGGTTGGTGACCCTGCACAGCCCTCCCTCACTCAAATCCAAGTCGACTACAAGTCATCATTTCCCTGATGTCATGGTCCTCTCCGAGAACAAAGATCAAACACAAGCTGTGAGTAGCCTCCCCTCTCCTCCCCTCTCCTCCCCTCTCCTCCCCTCTCCTCCCCTCTCCTCCCCTCTCCTCCCCTCTCCTCCCCTCTCCTCCCCTCTCCTCCCCTCTCCTCCCCTCTCCTCCCCTCTCCTCCCCTCTCCTCCCCTCTCCT
>CM053590.1:133201038-133270151 GCA_028646515.1 Pseudochirops corinnae
GCCAGCTACATTTCTGGAGGAAAGATTAAACCCAATTCACTCTGGAGCTCATAGATAGGTCAACAGGTCCCTGCCCTCCTAAGCACAGAGTGAATGTAAATACTAAATAGTAATTGTTTCTCTTTTGGCCAGAAAGCCTGAGGGTCCTCCCCTTCCAGTTTGATTTTTTTTCTTTTTTTTCTTTCTTGATTAAAGGGGCCACCCCCTTGATTAGCTTCTTAAAGAGGCCTATTCAGTGAATGGGTGTTACCTCACTCAAAGTGAGAACCTGAAAACACCTTAATCTACAAGGGCCAGTTTCTCCTATTGCATCCTGGGTGGTCTCCAATCGTCCTGATGAATATCTGGCTACTGGACCCAAGATGGCTCTGAAACAGAAAGTGAGCCTGGTGACCTTGTGCTGCCCTCCTTCATTCAAATCAAAGTCAACTCCAAGTCATGTCATCATTTCCCTGATGTCATGGTCCTATTCGAGAATAAGGACAAACACAAGGTTTTCAGCTGGTATTATGAAAACATATCAGTTAAGAAGCGCTCCTTGCCTCAAGTATCCTTTCTCTTGGCAAGAGAGAGGTGATAGTTGAAAGTCAGCAGGGAGTGACTGACTCCTGCTTTTTTTAGAGTTCCTCACAGAGCAGTAACTAACCCAACTTGAAAGAGCCTTTCCCCTAAAATATTAGAATCTGGGGACTGTGCTTCCTCCCACAGCAATAGTCTTCTTATACCTTATCTCTTGCCCTCTCTCACAACAATCCTCACTTCAATCCAGTGACAAGGGTCTCTTTGCTGTCTCTCAAACAAGACACTCCATCTCCTGACTCCAGGCATTCTCTCTGGACATCCTTAATGCCTCGACTTCTCTCCCCCCTCATCTCTGCCTCCTCAGTTCCCTAGCTTCCATCAGGTCTCACCTAAAGTCCCACCTTCTGCAAGAAACTTTTCCCAGTCCTCCAGGATATATCTAATTTGTACGTAATCATTTGCACAAGTGCCTCCTCCAATATATTATGAGCTCCCTGAGGACAGGGACTAGTGAAGCCTCAGCTCTTAGCACAATGACTGGCACATAATAGATGTTTGATGAATGCGGGGACTGACTAGCTGCCACTGCAATGTGGACACTCTCTTCATATTGTAATTAAGAGCCTTAGAGAATTATCCAGAATGTCAAGATGAGACAACTTGCCTCAAGTTTGGGGCAAGACTTGAACCCAGGTTTTCCTAAGGGTAAGACCCACCTGTGCTCTGTCCACTGTGCCCAGTTGCTTTCTCAGTTAACTTTGAAATATATTGAATTTTGTTAGCATTAGAAATGTTGGCAAAAAGTAAAACCAGGTTCCTTGACTCTTCCTATTTCAAATTGAAAATGTACAATATAGTGTGTTTCAGGGGTGACTAAGTGGTTTTACCAGTAAAAACTGATGGGTATTATATCAGCCAGCATAAAGTTCTTGACATTATTCTAGGCACTGACTGTTCACAACTGACTGACAGGCAATCATAGAGTAACATGCCACAGTTAGACTGTTTATCAGATGAGGCCACCTTGACTCTCACTGTTGGGTAGATTAAATGGTCCTGTGCAACTGGAATGCCTACAGTGTCCTGCCCAAAAGGCATTAGGAGAAACCTTTGATGACATCATGGTCCTGGAAAAGCACCAGCTGGGGATGGTTAGGAATGTTTTGAATTCCTCAGTCTTCCAAAGAACCACCTATGTTCCTCTGATTCTTAATATCACCCTCTCACCCTAGGACTCTCCCTCCACTGGTTCTGAGCCTAGTCAAGCACTTCAACAGCAGCCTTAACCTTTTGTTCTCTCTTCCTCTCTCTGGGTACCCTTAGGCCTCTCCAGCATGGGCTCCCTGCCTAGAGTAGCAGAAGAATATGATCTATTAGCCATGTTAACTTTCCTGTTGGGGTTATTTCCTGTTCCTTTCTCCCTGATCTTGTTTTGGGGGGTTCATGTGTTTTGTTTTTGTTTCTTACTAGATCTAATTATGAAGGAACTGTTGCTACTATGAAAGCATACTGATTGGAATTTCTACAGGCCACCTGTGTCCTTCCTTTTGCCAAAAAGGTGATGGGTAGATTTCAGCAAAGGCACCTTTGAGATTTTATATCTTTGAAATGATAGAGAAGGGAGTAATGAGGAGGGAGAAGTCATTGTTTTTTAGCTAGGCCTTTCACAGTTTCATATTCACTTTGTCCATAATGGCATAACTTTTAATCACTGAATGGATGTTGCCTCAGTCAATCAAACTGAGACCTGTTAGAGTTGTCTTAGATTAACTTATTAGACTAATTAGTCTTATCTTGAAAAGGCCAAGGTCCCCCACCACATCCTGGGCCATCTCCAGTCATCTCAATCTATATCTGGCCATTGGACCCAAATGGCTCTAGAGGACAAAGTGAGGCTGGTGACTTTGCATAGCCCTCCCTCACTTAAATCCAATTCACTTGTAAGTCATGGCATCATCTCCCTGATGTCATAGTCTTCTTCAAGAATAAAAGACAAGCAAGGGCTTTGCAGGCTAAGCAGGTATGGGGGAAGGGAGGAGCCTCTAATACTTCTTTCTGTGTTCCTTGCCTCACTAGAGAAGTATTGATTCTGGCCAAGCCCAGAAAGGAGATGAAGACTTTGATCTCTCCACTGTGTGCACCCTTTTCTCTATTCCTAGCACACCTCCAAACATCACTTCAGGTGCTGCCTGTCACCAAGCCCTATTCCTTCTTGATGTATTCTCAGAACAATCTCTGGTATCTACCACTTAAGCCTTAGTATTCATGAGAGACACGATGTCTTTGTGTTTGAGTAAGACAATATTTTTCTAATATTTATTTTTAATACTTTTTTTTACAAGTTTTAGCATTTATTTGTATAAGATTTTAGTTCCAAATTTTTCTCCTTCCCTACCTCTGCTCCTCTCTTCCTAAAATGGTAAGCAATTTGATATGTTATGTATGTGCATCTATTAAAAACATATTTCCATATTAGTCACAGTCATGAAAGAAGAAACAGATAAAAAAGAAAAAAACATGAAAAAATAAAGTGAAAAAAGTTTGCTTCAATCTGTATTCAGAGTCCATCAGTTCTTTATCTGGATGTGGATAGCATTTTCTATCATGAGTCCTCATAATTGATAAGACAACAATTGTAAAGAGCTTAGTAAGGGGCCTGGAACATAGTAGGTGCTTATAAGTGCCTGCTCCCTTTCTTTTCCCCTTAAAGCCTGATGGTTATAAAACCACAAATATCCTCCACTGAAGAAATTCTAGGCATGGCCAGGAGATTTTAGAATTATGGTCGAGGTGGGGAAGGGGAGACAATGCTGAAGACCTTCCCAGACCATTGAGATAATAGTAACTGATCTTTACATAGGATTTTAAGGATTGCAATACACTTTACAGGTATTGTGTGATTTGACAAACACAACACCCCTATGAGGTAAGCGCTAAAAATATCATTCTCCTCAGTGTACAGGAAGTCAAAGCACCTAGAAGTGACTTATTAGTGAGTCAACAAGTATTTATTAATTGCTTATGATGCACCAGGCACTATAATAAGCATTGGGGAAACAAAGGAAGGGCAAAAGCCCTGATCCTAGTCTCAAGGAGGAACAGCTGCCTATTGCAGTGCATGGAGCACTGGACCTGGAGTTGGAGACATGTGAGTTCAAATCTGACCTCTGACACACTACCTGTGTGATCCTGGGCAGATCATTTAATCCCTATTTGCCTCAATTCCTCATCTGTAAAGTGGAGGCACACTAGGGAAGGAAAGCCACTCCAGTATCTTTGCCAAGAAAACCTCAGTACTGTCTGTCCTCTACTATGTATCCTTCAGTCCAGGTTAGCCAGGCTAAGTCAGGAAGAATTGCTGAATATGTGTTATTTTTAAAATTTTATTTGTTTATTTTTAGTTTTCAACACTTCCATAAGATTTTGAATTTTAAAATTTCTCCACCTCTCTCCCCTTCCCCTACCCAAAACAACAATCTGATATATGTTTTACATATACATTCATATTAAACATATTTTCACATTAGTCATGCTGTAAAGAAGAATTAGAACCAATGGGAGGAACCACAAGAAAGAAGAAACAAAACAAAACAAAGAGAGCAAATAATTTGATTCAATCTACGTTCAGACCATAGTTCTTTCTCTGTTTGGGGATAGCATTTTCCATCATGAGTCTTTTGTAGTTGTCTTAGATCCTTGCATTGCTGAGAAGAGCTAAGTCTATCAAAGTTAGCCATTGCACAATATTCTCTTGGTTCTACTCACTTAACTCTGTATCAGTTCATATAAGTCTTTCCAGGTTTTTCAGAAATCTGTCTGCTTATCATTTTCCATTACATTCGTATACCACAACTTGTTCAGCCATTTCCCAATTGATGGGCATCTCCTCAGTTTCCAATTCTTTGCCACCATAAAAAAAAATTGCTGTAAATATTTTGTACATGTGGGTCCTTTTCCCATTTGTATGATCTCTTTGGGTTACAACCCTAGAAGTGGTATTGCTGGGTCAAAGGGTATGCATATAGCCTAATGCATTAGTGTTCCAATTTTCCCACATCTTCTCTAATATTTATCATTTCCCTGTTTTATCATGTTAGCTGATCTGATAGAAATAACATGGTCCTCAGAGTTTTGATTTGCATTTTTCTAATTAATAGTGATTTAGAACATTTTTTCATACATAGCTTTAATTTCTTTATCTGAAAACTGCCTGTTCATATCCTTTGGACATTTTGAATTTATTATTGTTATTATATTTGATACAATGTAACGGCAAGCAAAATAGGATTTTTTGCTGTTCTTCAAGATTGAGTTTTAGTTAATCAAGTGCCTTTGAGCATCTCCTTTGATTGGGTCAAGAGTCTTTGATTGGAAACTTGTCCTTAATAGGCCTAAGGGAGTTTGAAGATCTTCCCTGCCCTTAATAGGCCTAAGGGAACTTGAAGATCTCCCCTGCTGTTAATAGGTCAAATGTAATCACATGGGAGCCCACGATGGGAGGAACTTGCCAAAAGAGTGGAAGAGGAAGGAATAGATAAGAGCATGAGCAGAGCTGGGAGCAGGCAGAAGTGAGAGAAAGAATATTTGTGGTGTTGGAACTCTGTTGATCTGTGTTACTTTCTCAGACAGAAAGTGAATTGAGATGATAGTGCTGGTAATGTGTGTGAATATTGTTGTAGCTCTGTTGAGATTTGTTTTCCTAGAAACAGAAATTGTGAAGAGCTTGGAGTAGAGCAGTCGCCACGAGCTGAGATATGGAACAGGAGCAGAGAGCTTCAGTCAACCTGGTGAACCCATGTAGAAGGAGCCTGGGGTTTGCAAGCCAGCCTGCCTCAAGACAAAAGAGAACTTTACTTTGGATACTCTGTATTAATTGACGAGATTTGTAACATACTGTGACCTAGGGGTGGATGGTGTTTGTACTTCTGCTACCCCTTAAGGATGATTGGCTTAAGAATGATTGGAAGTCAGCCTCTAGTCAAGATGAAAGAGGACTTTACTTGGATAGTCTGTATTTACTGAGGAGATTGTAACTTACGGTGATCTAGGGGTGGATGGTGTTTGTATTTTCTGTCACCTCTTAAAGATGACTATAAGATACACACTGAATGATATGTTCTATTTAAGACTATGTGGCCACCTTAGTAATAAGTTGTTATGTTATATTGTTGTGAATGTTATGCTTTAGTGTATTGCTGAATAAATAGAGAGTTCATTATACTATGCAATTAGACTCTTAAAGTTATTCACAGCAGCAGTCCACAGGAGAGGACATATACAAAGGAGAAATTTAGCACTGCCTGCCAGTTCTAAATCATTGCACTATCAAAGATCTTAATGGTTTTCTATCTTAACCAATATATTTGAAGACTGGTTAAATATTAAAGTCCTCAGCAGCTTTGGTTCTTTTTTGACTTTTGGTGACTCAAGAGGCAGGGACCAGAAAGTCAAAGTAAAGAGAGAGATGAAGGTGAATAAAAGAATGTGGGGAAAGACTCAATTTTTAACATTTATAAGTTTTAAAAAGACATAAAAGGAAGGCCAAGACCTTTGGTAGTAAATATTTTGTAAACTGGTATGATATTTTTTTGTCATGAACTAGCTGTTGGAAAACAATGATTCACACTCTTCAGTTTATATATGAAGAAATGATGAACCAGATAAAGTCACATGTGGTCACACATGGGCTCCTAAAAAGAATTCTCCATTACATCTAAATGACATTTAACTGAGGGATTAGAAAGTCCTATTGATTTGGAAAGTAATAACCCAATTAAGTGATGTTGGGAGTAAAACACTGGGCTTCCAGTAAGAAGATCTGGGTTCAAGTCCTGACTTTGTTACTGAATGTGTAACCAGGAGGTACTCCTCCTGACTTATTTTAGAACTTTTTTCAAAAAGAACAGGATAGGTAAAAAGGAGGTGGGGCAGTTCGTCGTCAATCAGACAGGCAATAAATATTTATTAAGAGCCAATGTGTCTGATTGCACGCCACCATGGGGGTGGGGGGGAAGGGAGGGGAGAAAATCTGAAACTCAAGTGTTTGTGGAACTGAATCTTATAAATTAAAAGTAAATGAGTAAATAAAAAAAATTAAAAAAAAAAAGAGCCAATGTGTCAGGCACTGTACTAAGCACTGAAGATATGTAGAGGAAAAAAAAAGATAAAAGGTAATCCCCTCCTCTCAAGGAGCTCCCGTCTAATGGGGGAGAAAACATGCCCCCAACTAGATATAAACAAGCTACGTGCAGAAAAACTGAAAATAATTCATTGAGGGGAGGGGCTAGAATTGGTTGGTTGTTGTCCTTCATTCTCAAAGAGGATCAAAAAGGCATCACTATGTTGGAGTCAAGTGTGTCCTATTGCAACTGAACAGCCTAATATGAACTCAGAAGACTTTACCACAGGTCAGACACAAATAGTGCATGTGAATATTTGGAGTGGAGATGTCTCTAAAATTTATGCTTCTCTTATTTCTTTTGAGCTACCTCAATTCTGCTTCACTCAGAGCACAGCAACTTCTTTGATGCAGGCACACCATGCTGGGTAGTCCTTTGACAGTGTCTCCCATGCTTCACAATGGATTCCAAAATTCTTCATAGAGGCCTTGAGAATGTCATTGTATTGCTTATTCTGGCCTCCCTATGAACACTTGCCTTGTGTGAGTTCTCTGTAAAGTAGTCTCATAGGCAAATGTACATTTGGCATTCAAACAATATGGCCAGCCAATTGGGGTTGTTCTCTCCGCAGTATAGTCTGAATAATGAACCTCAGTACCCAGTGCCTTATCTTACTAGGTGATCTTCAGAATCTTCTAAGACAGTTCAAATGGAAGCAATTCAGTTTCCTGGCATGGTACTGGTATACTGTCCAGGTTTCACAGGTATATAATAAATGGAGTCAGCACAACTATAGACTTTAATTATGGTAGGTAGTCCAATGCCTCTTATCTCCTACACTTTCTTTTGGAGCCTCTCAAACACTGAGCTAACTCTGGCAATGCATGTGTCAACTTCATCATCTATGTATATATCCCTGGAAAATATATTGCCAAGGTAAGTGAACTTACTTATCCACAGCATTCAATATTTCTCCATTTTCTGTAACTGATGGTTCCACAAGTAGATGGTGTGGTTCTGGCTGGTGGAGAACTGTTTTCTTGGTGTTAATTGTTAGGCTAAATTCAGCACAAGCAGCAGAAAATTGATCCATACACTGTCTCAGAAGCTGCATTGGGTGCACAATCATTTGTGAACAACTCTCCCTCCACTTTAGTCTTAGCTTGTTGCGTTTCCAACTTAAATAATTTACCATCAATGTGGTAACTGACCTTGGTGCCATTTTCATCCTCTTTAAAGGCATCTGGCAACAATGCTGAAAACGTTGTGTTAAAAAGCATGGGACTGGGGTGGCTAGGTGGCACAGTGAATAGAGCACCAGCCCTGTAGTCAAGAGGACCTGAATTCAAACCCAACCTCAGATACTTAACAAGTACTAACTGTGTGACCTTGGCCAAGTCACTTAACCCTAATTGCCCTGCCTTCCCCCCTCCAAAAAAAAAGGTAAAAAGCATGGGAGTAAGCACACAGCCTTATTTCATTCCATTGGTGACTGGGAAAGCACAAGAGCATTGTCCATTAGCATACCATCATGACACTGATATACAATACTGATGAGCCTTTCCTGGTAACCAAATTTTGCTATAATGTTCCACAAGCCCTCATGACTGACAGTTTCAAAAGCCAAGGTCAGATTGATGAACATTGCGTATAGACTGTTATGCTCCTGGCTTTTCTCCTGGAGTTGACAGGCAACAAACACTGTTCTTTGTCCCTTTTTGAAGCCACACTGGCTCTCAGATGACCATCTTCCAGGTGAAGGAAGTGAAGTCTTTTAAGGAGGACTCTGGCAAGAATCTTGCCAGCAATGACTAAGAGAAAGACATCTTCCCACCCACCTCCCTCCACCCCCCTATCCCCACCCCCACCTCGTGATTGTCACAGGACAATCTATTTCCATTACCTTTATGAAAATGGACAATGAGGCATCCTTGAACTCCTGGGAGATAACCTCCTTCTGCCATATAACCCAGAAAATTTCCCTGAGAATCTTAGCAGGAATAGAATCAGCACCATGTACTTTGCTACACAAGAGATGCTAAATGGTATTCAAAACCTCTTCTTCAGTTGGGAAGTCTGGCTAGCAAGGAATTGACTTCAACCTGAGGTATGTGGTCAATGACTTCAACATGGATTGATGACTGTCCGTTGAGAACATAATGGCAGTGTTTAGCCCAGGGGCGGAGAACCTGTGACCTCGAGGCCACATGTGACTCTTCTTGGATGTGGTTTTTTGGCTGAGTTCAAGTTTTATAGAACAAATCCTTCTATTAAGGGTATTTGTTCTGTGAAGTTTGGATTCAGTCAGAAGGCTGCATTTGAGGACCTAGAGGGCCACATATGTCTCTTGAGGCCACAAGTTCCCTACCCCTGGTTTAGCCCATCTCTCCAGGATCATGTCCTTAGCACTAATCAATGTGACTCCGTCAGCACCGAGTAGCTGAGATGCACCATAGGTATTGGACTCAGAAAAAGCCTTCAGGACATCATAAAAGCACTTTGGATTGTTTCTATCTGTGCAAAACTAATTTCATCTGCCTTCTTGTTGAGCCAAGAATCCAGCATCTCCCTAAGCTTTGATTGCACTTTACTTTTGATGGAGTTAAACACTGTCTTCTTAGATACAGATGAACTATCTTGCTGGTAAACCCTGTGCAGTTCTTGTTTTTTCATTTAGCAGCTTCTGAATTTCCCATCATTTTCATGAAACCAACCTTTATGTTTGCAAATGTCCTGGCCCCAATGAGTAAATGAAGTGCTTTACACCAAATCTCTGAAAGCTGTTTCCTTTTTTTCTGCTCCACTGTTGCCAACTTTGTATTAGCTCAGTTTTCCCTCCAAGTTAGAAACAAGCTGTTTGGCTTGGGGAAGCTCTACTCTGTTGACTTTAAGTCCTCTGGTAGTCATATTGCCTTGGGGCAGAATACATTATATAAAGGATAAATTGGAAATAACTAACTGAGGGGAGGTGCTAGAATTAAGAGGGATATGCAAAGGTTGCCTATAAAAGGTGGGATTTTAGGTGGGACTAAGGAAAACCAGAGAATCTGGGAGATGGAGATGAGGAGAGAGTATCCAGTGCATTAGAGACAGCCAGTGAAAATACCTAGAATCTAGAAATGAGGTGTCTAGTTCGAGAACAGTCAGGATGAAATAGCACTGCTAAGAATTAAGAAAATGTACATGTACTCATGTGAAGAAATCCAAGAACCAGAGCAGGGAAGCATGATAAAAAGAACATTTGGGTAAAAACAAAAAGAGCAATTACTTTAATTATAGTCAATTCTATAGACCCGTAGTATCAAACTCAAAGAGAAGACATTGAGGGTAGAGTAGGGTTGGAAAAACCTCCCGGAAAAGACAGGATTTGAACTGAATCTTATAGAAAGCCAGGGAAGCCAGGAGGTAGAGGTGAGGAAGGAGAGAATTCCACTTACGAGGAGAAAGACAGCCAGAGAAAAGGCACAAAATTGATATTTTGCCCCAAAATGGAAAATTTTCCAAAGGCAGGAAATTTGCCAAAATGGTGGGTCATTTTTTAAAAACTCAATTTTCTTCAACTAACAAGCATCCACCTCTCTTTCCCTCCTTCCCCCCATTGAAAAAGAAAGAAAAAGCCAAGTCAACAAGCATTTATTAAACACTTACTACATGCCAGACATTGTGCTATACCAGACCTACACAACTTGGCAGTAGGTAGGGGTCAAAATTAAAATAAGCTAAACTTCTTCAGGTCATAGGTAGGTTTTTAGTGACTTGCTTTCCAAGTAAAAGTATAATTATTGATTAAACTATTTTGCAAGTAAACAGTATTTTTAAAAAGAAAAATTTCAAATAATATCAATTAATTACTTATTACTTAAGATTTTTATTTATCATGAAATCCCATCAATATTTAAAAATTACTTTGCTTAAGTGGCACAACTTTTCATACATTTCTCAGGTTTTCTTACTGTTTATATTCAGTTAATGAGGCATATCGCACTTCTTGTCAGCAACTAGTTTATCATCAGCTACTCTTGGTTTTGAGGTCAGATGGAATAAACTTATATTTTCAAAAACACTTTTTTTTAATCAGGACATAATCCAGAAACTGTATCAACAAATACTTCTTTATGAAATCACCTTCAGTAAAAGACTTCCTAGCAGCAGCAATTTCTTTAGAAATCTAAAAATTAACCTTAGTAGCCACCTTATTTTCTGAGTTTACTTTCTTGAAAAACCATTGTTCCCCACTGAGATTTTTCAACAGTTTGGGTACTTTAATTTGTTTTTCATTGGTGTCCAATTTGCTTACGTCAGGATGCTTTGATTTGAAATGGTGACGAAGATTATATTCCTTTGGAACCGCTATTACTTCTTGGCAAACAAGACACAATATTTTTGTCTTTTGTGTAATTAAGCAAGTATCTATTTGTTCACTCTAGATTAAACGCTCTATGTTCTGATTCCATCTTCTATTTCTTTTTATCACCCAGTTTGCAAAAACTTTAATGTTTTGAACCAACAAATCTCCACAGCAACTCTCACATACAAAGAAATACTGAACTGAGTGTCTGACCTTGGAGAGAGTGCCAGACACTCACATAACCTGAAGGGCAATCTTGAAGTGAGAGAGGGGGAAAAAGCCCTTGTGTTGTGGCTGTTCATTGCATAGTGGGCATCAGCTGCAACAGTACATGGCTGCACTCACTTTGTACCTCTTCAATACCATCAAAGATGGAAAACACAGCAAAAAGATAAACCTCTAGGTCCTCTCTGACTAGAGATAGACTGACAATGGTTGGTTGCCACGGATCACATGACAAACAGGAGAGAATGCAAAATGGCAACCCACCTGCCAAGTTACATGATGGGTACAATGATGACTAATGGAAGGTGGGTTAAGCAGGGCATGGACAAAGCATGTGTTACATCTTTACTTTCTTTTACAATTTCTACTTTTTTTTCAGTGGACTGCCTAAAATCCTTTGGCAGGCTGCAAACAGCCTATAGTCCACATGTTGTATAGGCCTGTGCTATACACTGTCAAGTACTAAAATAAATCAAGCCATGAGTTGAGGAATAAAGTATCTTTAACTGAGATAACAGGGTAGCAGACCTGCCACTTGCACTGCACTGCAATCCACCAGCCCTGCAGTCAGAAGGATCTGAGTTCAAATCAGACACTTAGTAGCCATGTGATCCTAGGCAATTCATTTACCCTCGACCGCCTCCAAAAATTTTTTTTTTTAAATCTAAGAAGTGGATTGTTTGTGTCCATTGGATTTCCCAATCAAAGAGACCCATAAAAAAGTTTTTTATAGTTTTAGAAGGAGAGGGGGAAGAAACAGGTGAGTTAGCAAGGTCTGGTCATGAGACTCCAATGACCCTCCTTCATGCCACAAATCCCAAATCCTGATGGAAGGTGGCAAGGACATCAGGAACTGAGATCCAGGTACCTTTACAAGGTAAAATTCCAGGGTGGAGTGGGGTGGTGGACTTAGGGTGTGGTTCATCTCAACCTAAGAGTAAACAGCTTAACATGAGGAATGTTAGGACATTAATGAAATTCTGGCATGACTAGGATCATTTAAGGGAATGGTAAGTAATATTATATTTAGTATTCACAATTTCTGTCCTTATATTAACAATTTTTCTGTCACCACACACCATCATCACAAATAGGCATAAATTTTTTAAATTTAAATTTTAAAAATTAATTAATTAATTAAATTTAATTTAAAAATTAAAAAAAACAAATAGGCAGGGTCAAGCAAAGGAAATTCTTGCCCTGACCATATCCAAAAAATATATGTCTTAATTTGACACCTGAGTCCATCACCGTTCTGACTGGAGCTGGGTAGCATGTCTCATCATCAGCCCTCTAGAAGTGAGGTTAATCATTTCATTGATCAGAGAACTTAAGCCTTTCAAAGTTGTCTTTACAATATAGTTGTTATTATTTTGGTTCTAGTCCCCTTATTCTATATCAGTTCATACAAATCTTCCCAGATGCCTCTGAAATCATCACCCTCATCATTTCTTACAGCACAGTAGAACTCCATCACATTCATATACCATAACTTGTTCAGTCATTCCCCATGATGGGTACCCCCTTTGTTTCCAGCTCTTTCCCAGCACAAAAAGAGCAGCAATAAATATTTTTTGTATTTTTCCTCTTTCTTTGATCTCTTTGGGGTATAGCCTTAGCAGTGATATCTCTGGGCCAAAGGGCATGCACAATTTAGTTACATTTTGGACATAATTCCAAATTACTTTCTGAAGTGGCCCAACTAGTTCATAGCTCCACTGACATAATTTGCCTCTATTCCCACAGCCCCTCCAGCATCTGTTATTTTAAGAGAGGCCATTTTGTAAAAGGTCCACTCACAAAGGATTATATTTCTCTACCAAAGAATGAAAGTGAAAGGCCCACTGGTAGAGTGGCACCTGGTAGTAGAATGGGGATAGAGATCTGGCCAGGTAGAGCCAATGACTGGACAGTGAGAATGTGTGTCAGGTATGGGGTGGGGGGGGAGGGGGGCACGCAACCTAAGTACATCCTGGGGTCCCTTAGGTGGAGTCTGAGTTAGATGGATCCAAATTCTGTTTCCGTTGGGGAGAGAAGCCCAGCTGTAACCCAGGAAGCCTATCCCCTCAATGCCGACAGCTGTAATTTGAGCGTTGCCTAGAAAGACCTTCCCTTGCCTAGGAAAGAGGGCCAGCGACAGACTGGGAAGGGTACCTCTCTCCCACCTATGATCAACCTGTGCAGAGGGAGGGAGAACCCCACTCCTTCAGAGAGTAGACAAAGTGAGGAGAGGAGACAAAAGTCCCTGCTCCAATGGACCTTATCTCCATTCCCCTCTTCTTAACATAGTACCAGAGGCATAGACCTAGAGGTAGAAGGGACCTTACTGGTCAATAAGTCTAATACCCTCATTTTACATAGGGGAAACTGAGCCCCAGAGAGGTTAAGTAACTTGCCTAGGGTTACACAGTTACTAAATGTATAAGTAATTTGCCATATAGGATCACACAGCTAGTAAGTGAGATTCAGACTCAGAGGTTGCTAAGTAAGTCCAGCACAGAAAGTCAGAGTTGAAAGTGTAATAGTCTGCTCTGTGAGGGAAAAGGGGAGACACTACAGATACCTAGGCCTTTTAGGGGCTGGGATGCCCTGGAGAAGTGAAAATGCCTCCCCAAGCTTATCAGCTTTTCCCCTTCCACATGAAGGAGCTTTTTTTTTCTACTTGCCCTGATTATGCTCCAGTAACAAAAATTCATAGTTATGAAGCCTATTGAGAAAAACTAAATACAATAACAAAAGATTTAAAAAAAGAAAACTATGCTAAGGGAAAAGGAGAAGATCCAAGAAGGGGTGGGACCACTCTTCCAGATAGATGGGAATAAGACAATGGAAGACTGAAAGGAGGCAAAATTCCCCAGCTCTTAGTTTACTTCTCCTTTTCCTGGCAAAGAGAATCATCTTTAAAAAAAATTGACTAATAAATGAAACGTTGAAACCTAAGTTAATCAGAGAGACAGTAAGATAGCGCCTTTGTCCTTGGTGAGTTCAAGACACCAAACACAAACCAAGTAGAGGAAGGTACCGCAAGAATGAGCAGATGTGATTCTGGAGCTACGTCTTCAATCTTTGCAAGACTGGGAGAGGTGCCATAAGATTGCCAAAGGGTTAGTGCTCTGATTTTCCAAAAAAGAAAGAAAGTGTACTTTGCAAATGGGTCAATGAACTTGACTTCAATTCCAAGGAAAAGGGGAAGAATTAACTATGAAATGGATAGTTTGTAAACATCTAGAAAAGGATGGAGGTATCCCCAAAAGTCAGCCTGACTTCATCAAGACTGAACCATGTCAGATTAGCCTTCTTTCATTTTTTGACAAGGTTCCTAGATTGTAAAGGTCTCTAGTGTAGGGCCCCAGGGATCTGTGAATGACCTTGTACTATTTATCATTTTTATCAATGACTTGTGCAACCCAGGGCACAATGTAGAATGTTTCTCCAGCTTGTTCCCTGACCCTAAGTTTAGAATTTTTCTTGTCTCTAGGGCTCCATAACAAAAAGAAAAATTCTCATAAAAATATTCAGAAATTGTACCTCAACCCTTAAAGTCAAACTTCATGAATGTTGGCTAGATGGAAATGTTTCCATTCTGGGAGATCTTTCAGCTCTCGCCTTGATCCCAATACAAGGTTATTCCAGATGGTTAACTTGCCTGCTAACCATACTGGTACTTACAAAGGGAAAGGTGTTCCAACCCAAGATACTTTGGGCTTGCAATGTCAATATCTTGCTTTTTCAGTTAGGGTGAGGAACATCCATGTGGCAAGTTTTTCTAGTACAGAATTCTCTTCCAGAAAATCCTATTACCCATTCCTATTCTCAAAATCTGCCCTAATGCTCTGTTTTCCCCTGGATAATGGGATGACAGTTCAGCTAATCAGTCAGCCAACAAACAGGTTTTCTCAACAAGGTCCAAAGCTTTAACTGGGAAGACATAAATAAACGTTTATTAAGCACCTATATGTGCCAGACACTATGGATATAAAGAAAAGCCAAAAACCCAAAAGTTATCGAAGAGCTCACAGTCCAACAGGGGAGACAACATGCACATAGCTGTATACAAACAGAACGTACACAGGAAATATTGGAGATAAGCAACAGAGGAAAGGCACTAGCAATAAGGGGGATAGAATCAGAAAGATCATTTAGCAGTCCATTTTACAGATGTGAAAACTGGGACCCAGAGAGATAATGTTACTTGGCCAGGCTCACAAAGGGATTCGAAACCGGTTCCTCTGATTCTGAATCTGATGTGTTGGATTTATCACACTGTACTATCTCTTGACCCAGTGAATGCTTTGCATGGGAAATTAGAGGAAAAGTCATTTATTTGGGGCCCTTCTTTCTCCATAAGACCTGTGAGAAGTTCAACCTCTCTCCTGGTGAAAGGGCCCCAAGATCCTATCAGAATTGACCACCTGCTATATTTTCTTTCACAACATGACTAATATGGAAATGTTTTACATGACTACACATGTGTAATCTATATCGAATTGCTTGTCTTCTCCATGGGGGAGGGAGAGAATTTGGAACTCAAATTTTCAAAAAGAAATGTTAAAAATTGTTTTTACATGTAACTGAGGCAAAATAAACTACTAAATCAAAAAAAAAGAACTCACCACCTGGCTGGCACCCTCCCAAGACTGTTCCACCTGCACTAGCCTTTAATCTGATTTCCAATAAATGCTGCTGTTCCTGTCACCCAGTGCTGACTACATTAGGGAAGTTGGCAAAAGATGATATGAATTGATGAACTGTTAAGAGTGCCGCTAGTATCAGTTTCATTTTCAAAGTCTTAATGTCAGGGGCATTGAGCACCGACAGAAATGGCATCCAGTTCAATGAAGAATGCCCCACTGCTCACACTGAGGCAATCCTATCTGTCTAGAATAGTGGAAAACATACTGGCTCTGGAGTCAAAGGAATTGAGTTCAAATCTTTCCTCTACTGCTAATTCCTAGTAGAAAGTTGAACACAACTTCCCTGGGCCTCAACTGCCTCATCTGTAAAAGAGGAGATTAGATTAGATGGTCTCTGAAGTCCCTTCCAACTCCAGATCTGATTCTGTGCCTTCCAAAATGGAGTCTTCCAATGGGAATGTGAGTTTATCCCAGACGGGTCCTAGTGACATCGCCACCATTCCCAAGAAGATGCTCATTCAGGCACTTCTGAGTATTCGATTTAATGTAATCATCATCAACCAGACCCTGATAAAAATGTTAGGAGCCCTCCCTCCTCCTGTCCCATGGCCCAGTCTTCATTTTGTCCCCTCCTCCAGCCTGTCCCTCCCTGGCTTTTGTGACTAGAATGGAAAGGAAGTATTTCTCATACCATCATGCCCCTTCCAATCCTAGCCCTGTGCCTGTCCTTGACTGTCCCACTGGAATGCCCAGCCCCTTCACCTGATTCTGCTACCATTATTCACTTGTTCCTTCCCTCCTTTCATGCCCTTTATTTCTTTCTCTTCAATACCTACCACTGGGAAGTGGGGCTGATAGTATCCTTGTCCTAGTTATCAATGAATCAGTAACTGCCACACTGGCAGGCCTTGTCATCGGCATGAGGCAGACAAAGATAAAAGCAAAAACAGTCCTTGCTCTCAAGGATCTTCCAGTCTAGCTGGTGCAGGGAGAGGAGGACATGCACATTTATCTGTATGTACAAAAATAAATGCAAGGTGAGAAAGCAATAGGAATCAGGAAAAACTCATGGAGTTCTTTCCTTGAAGGAATCAGGGGATTCTGGGAAACAGAAATAAGGCAGGAGTATATTCCAAGCATGGGAACAACTAAGGCAAATCCCAGGGGGTGAGAAAAAGAGCATCATATAGGAAGAACAGCAAGAAGACATGATTGGCTGGACCATGGTAGGGCAGGGTAAGAAGGGAGTAGGGTGCAATAAGGCTGGAAATATAGATTGGGGAATATATATATGTATATATATATATATATATATATATGACTTGTTAAGATTCCCATATATATATATATATGACTTGTTAAGGTTCCCATGGCCAGTGCGTGTCTGAACTAAGACTTCAACACAACTCTTCCAAACTTTGCGACCAGCTCTCCCTCCATTATGCCATGATGTTCTGTATATAGTGTTTAATATGTGGTTGTTGAATTGCATTGACATGCCATACCCCCATCTCTGGACCTTTACATAGTTTCTCCTCCATGCCTGAATAAAAGCTTTCCCTTCTCACCTCCACCTCTTAGCATCCCTAGATTCTTTCAAGACTTAATGTAATTGCTACTTCCTACAAGAGGACCATTCTAACCAGGCCTCATCCCAATTACTTTGTACCTTATTTACTTATCTGGCTTTATGTTGATCCCTATAACCCCAAAACACAATGAAGCTCCTTGAGAGCAGATAACCTTTTAATTTTCGTCTTTCTGTGTCCCTGCCACATAGCCTGGCACTTCGTATAGTAGATGCTAAATCAATGTATGCTGAATGAAATAACGAATCAATGAATATCTTCTTAGTAGATGGTCTCAGTGAGGTGAGGCCTACCCCAAAGAAAAGCCATCTTGTGACCGACCTTCTGGTGCTGTCTCTTTCTCAACTTAACTAAGTGGGTCTTCATAAAACAAATACACAATTTATCAGTGGGCCCGTACTCTGGAACCTAAATTTAAAATGATGAAGCTGGTTAATCTTTCCCACTTGGAAGAAACTACGAGGGCTTGTACTTGGCTGTAATAACTCTGAAGAACTCAAGGGCAGCTACCTATACATCACGACACATTGAGTAGGATTTCAGTGGAGGTTTTTATCTTGGTTCCCTCTGGTTATCCTCATATTCTCAGAAATGAGTAACTGGAGATCATTGCATTGACTTCAGACTGGGGCTTGGTCTTTAGATAGCCAAAGAAGAAACTTTCTAGGCCCATCTTCTTGTTTTTCTCCAATGTCATCATTCATTCATGGCCAAGACCCCAAGGACATTTAATAGGCTTGTTCAACCAGGACAAAAGCAAGACTGGACAATTCCCTTGATCCGGGGCTGTCCTGCATCCAAACCTAGATCTTCAAATTAAGTTTGGGCTTCATTTACCTTGGGCTTCCCAGTCTGTGCTTTAAAATTCCCAGAGAATTTTAAAAGATAAGAAAGATCTTTAGTCCTTAGTTCTGAGGCATCTCTATGCACAAGGTACAATAGAAGACACAAGGATGTATAAGACATGGTCTAGATCCTTCAGGAACTTTCAATCTAGTTGGAAAGTCAAGACAGAAATTTAAATATAAGACATATCTATATATCATAAAACATAAAGTCACCTGTTACTTGCCCAAGGTCATGATCACACAGATAGAAATACAATTCAAACCCAGGTCCCCCAATTTCTTTTTTACTGTACCATGCTATCTTTGCTAGCATGAACAAAGTTTCTGCTCTAAAGTGGGCTATCTTCACTGAAAGGCATTTGCCAGTGTGGCCTTGGACCAGTCACTAAACCTTCATTGGCCTTGATTTTCTCATCTCCTCAATTTCCCTCAGTTTCTAAGGGACTTTCTTAAGATATGGACTAGGCCACACTCTACCATTGGAGGGGTCTTCCAAGATTTTGTGGGGAAAGTGATTCTTGATTTAGGGCTTAGAGAATAGAAGGAACAGATGAAAGGGGGATAAGGCACTTGGGGTATAAGGCACTTGGGTGAAGGGATTCAGAGGAACATAGAGCCATAAGTGAGAGGCAGTATAGTATATTCAAATAGAAAGATGAGTTCAGATCCAATATCATATATTGGTTCTGCGACTCTGGGCCAATCGTTTAACTTCTTGGGGCCTTAGTTTCCGTATCTGTAAAATGGGGGTGGAGAAGGTCTTTTTCCAACTTTTATTCTATGCTCCTAGGTAGAACTGTAAGGAATCTTAGAGATCCTCTAATGCAATCATTCATTTTGCAGATAAGGAAACCAAACCTCAGAGAGGTAAAGTAAAACTTGCCTTAAGTCATACAGAAAACAAACAGAACCAAATCTTTGACTCCACATCTAGTGTCCCTTTCATTATAGCTTGCTATCTGTCCACCTGAGCAGAAATTTGGTTCTGTAAGGGCTATCTTCACTGTGAGGCAAAGAGGCACATTAGCACTTGACAGGTGATCTGGGTTCTAGTCCCAGTCTTTTCCACTAATTACCTCTGTGACCTTCAACAAGTTCATTCACCTCTCTGAGCCTCAGTTTCCCAAGTTGTGAAATGAAGGAGCTAGATAAAATGACTCAAAAGTCCCCAACAATTCTGAAATTTATGATTCAAAGTCCAGCCTTGCCAGGAAGTCAAAAAAGGACCTTTCTGCTAAAGCTCCCAGATGAATTTCCCCGTAGGTCGAATATTCCTATCTGCTCATGGGTGGGGATGGGATGAATTAACTGATATTTGCATTGGGTTTTCCCAGAAAAGCCACCGCTGCAGGGAAGTCCCCTCGTAGAAATCCAAGATAGTGTCTCCTCAGATAGCTAAGGGTGTGTGTGTGTGTGTGTGTGTGTGTGTGTGTGTGTGTGTGTGAGAGAGAGAGAGAGAGAGAGAGAGAGAGAGAGAGAGAGAAAGAGAGAGAGAGAGACTTTAATTCTGGGGTATAGACTGACTTAGTGTTATCTACTACAACATTCAATGCTTAATGCAATAAATATTTTGGACATCTACATCCTAAGTGCTTTAGGAAATGTTGCTTCATTATATCATTCTATATATCCAATATGGAGACAAATGAAACAAATCTTGCCTTCAAAGAGCTGAGGAGTATGTGTGTTGTGTGTGCGCGCGTGTGTGCCTCCTTCTTTGGGGGGCTTTGCAAAGAAGAACCTTTTTTTTGCAAGAGAGGCAACCCGGGGAAAAGAAGGTACCTCTTCTTCTTCTTCTTTTTTTTTTTTTTTTTTTTTGCAAGAGAGAGCAGAGATGAGCTGAGCTCAATGAATTCAGCCTGTAGTCTGAGGGGACTGTTTAGTGAATGAAGAAATGAGTAAGACTAAGGACCGAAAAAGGATGTCACCAGGGAACGGAGGGGAGGGGAAGGGAGGGGAAGGGGGAGGAGAGAAGAGGAAAGAGGAGGAGAGAAGAACGGGGAGAGGGCGGGAAGTGGCGGGGGGGGGGAGGGGGAAGGAGGAGGGAGGTGACTCAGTCTCTGCCCACCATCCATTGAGCCCGGGGCTCTGGCTAAGAGTGAGTGACACCCGGCTGAAAGGGATCTTCTGGAGGTTGATAAAATGTTCAATAGAGGATTGAGTGCCAGCGGGTGAGTGGTATTGATGGCCAGATCCGGTCAGCGGGTGGCCCCAGGGTATACTTTCTGCCTGGCTGTTGAAAGAGCTGGAGCTCCTGAAGGCTGCTCTCGCTTCACTTCTTGTAAATGACTCCAATCATAACAGAGTTAGCGTGACTGAGGCGTCGCGGCTGGCCAGCCCTGCATTTGTCACTCCTCGCCTCTGGCCCCTGGTACCGTTCCCCCCTCCCCTCTGTTAATGGAGAGCCTGTCATAGACTAGATTTTAATGACGTTCATTAGGTGTGCCTCATTTACATACAGGCCTGCATCACGCCCTGGGAACAACCCCATTAGGCAGATTAGTTTTCTATCTCTTGAAATCTGGAGGCTTCATGGTAAAAATTCATTCAGCTGGCCCCAGCGCCCCTCCCTCATCCTCCATCCTCACACAATCACACAATCTCACACACACACACACACACACACACACACACACATAATTATCATCATTAAATATCCTGATATAGGAAAAAGCGCCCTTCATCTAAAGGCAAAGAAACTGGGTTCAAATTCTGGCTCTTGAACTTATTAAAACTACGTAATTTGGGGCAACTCACTTCACCTCTGGGCCTCAATCTCCTCACTTGTATAAAATGAAGAGGTTGAACTAAATGATCTCTAACAGCACCTTCCAGCTTTGAAAAATAAACAAACAGGATGGCTAGATGGCACCGGCTGGGGAGTCAGGAGGCCCTGAGTTCAAATCCGACCTCAGACACTTAACACTTACTAGCTGTGTGACCTTGGGCAAATCATTTAACTCCAATTGCCCTACCTCACCCCCTCCAAAAAAAAAAATAAACAAACAAAACAACACTACGATCCTATGATCTCTAAGTCCCTGCTATCTCTGAATGTATAATAAAGTCTATATAGTATTTTAAAGTTTAGAAAAGCAGTGGCTCTGAAAAGAATTGAGAAAATTCATTGGAGTGGAGGAGGGAGGGTATGGGTGTGTAGCAGTATATACACTTTTAGACTTGGTTGATGTTTTGGTCAGTTTGCTGGACTGCTTTTTTCCCTTCTCTCTTTTGTATTATATAAGCTGGTTTTTCTGGATGGGAAGGAAAAGAATATACCATGGGGGAGAGGAGGAGAAGGCAAAGTAAAAACAAGAGAGAGCAACTTAAAAAAAAGCCTATTAAGTACAATGATCTTCTGAAGCTGAATCATTCTTCTAGTGTTCAGATGAGGAAATGGTCATACAACCAGTCAGTATCAGAGCTGGGATTTGATTCCAGGTCCACCGTTCTTTCTTTAAATCTCAGCTAAGTCCCACTTGCTATTTTGAATATGTCTTGTACATTATTTTCTCGGTGTCTCCTCCATTAGACTCTAAATCCCTTGAGAGGCAGGATTTAGTTTTTTGGTTTTTGGTTTTTCGGTTGTTCTTTGGATCCCCAGCATCCCCAATGCCTGGAAGGTAGCAAACACTTAAAAAATGTTATTTGACTGATTGATGGTGGGACCACACTACTTCTTATGCCTACATATATGTTAACACATTTATAAGCACATACACAAGCAACAGAGTGTTCTCTCATCTCCTGCTTGCCACATTTAGGACTTAAGCAGCAAATAGATGTTCCTAGGTGTCTGTTCTATGTGGTACAGTGAACAGGTCCTGGCTCTTGGAGTCAGGTCTGAGTTCAAGTGCCTAACCTGCGATGTCCTATCTGTGATCTTAGACAAGTCAATTCCTGAGTCTCTGGATTCCTTCTCTGTAAAACGAGAAGATTGGACCAGATGACCTCGTAAGGTCCTTGCCAGTTTTAACTCAATGACTCTGATTGTTGGCATCTGGGATCGCGTCCTATCCACCAAAACGAATTTTTAAAAATGAGAAACCAGCCGGTCCCAGTCTGCTGCAGAGTTAGTAATCACAGCAAAAAGAGCACCATGGTATAGGACTGCCACCTCAGAAGCTCACCTCCCAAGGAAGCCTCTCTGATGGCTACACGAGGAAAAGAAAACCTTCAGGGACAGGAGAGGTTCCCTGATTGCTATTTACAGAAAGAGGAAAGAGGGGCTGGAACTCTGAGTCTAGGTCCTGTCTAAATGGACTAATGGAAAAGCTAATTGTTGTTCTTTCATTAATCTTGTTAGCCTAGGGGTGCCAGATAGCAAAGGCTTAAGACCTCCTCTCACTGACTGCCCTCCCTACCACGGAAACCCCCAAATTCAGATCATTCATCAAAAAGAGAAAGAGGAGGAGGATGGCCTCTGGGGATGAAGCCAGGTGCTGGAGCTCCCTTGGAACATGTTTCAGGCTGCTCTGTTGGCTAAGTTGGGAAGTGAGTAGAGCTCAGTAGAGCAGGTTAGAGGGGAGGGAGATTCCTTGTGCTGAGGCAATAAGGCAAGATGCTAGCTATGAAAGTGTAGGCCTGGGATAATCCCAAGGCTTTGGCTGGGGTTTTCCTCGAGTTCAGATCCAACACCATTTCCCCTGCCCCCCAACTCTCCCCAATTCTATGCCAAGATAAGGTGTTGCCATTTTAAGGTATGAAACTTTGATTCTTTCCTTTTTCTGTCAATTAAAAAAAAAAAGACTGAAGTGTATGAAGTACCACAACTTTAGGGAGCCTATATCACATCTCTGGGAGGCCCCAGTGTTTTACAAACTGTAAAGTGCTGCATAAATATAGATTTATTATTATGCACAAGATCCAACACCCCCATGAAGAATCTCCACTTTAAATAGCCTCTCCTCAAATTTTCCTAGAGCACTTTGGCTGCTTCTGATTTGTCCTTGTATTACATTTAGCCGTCTCTAAAGGCCTATGCTCCCTTACAGACCATAAATTCCTTAAAAGCAAGGTCTAGGTTCTGGCAGGGGAAAGTTGGTACAATCTCCTTGGAGTGACCACGATTAAAAATCCCATCCCAGCTTTAAGTTACAGACCTTGAAAGTGGGAACAAAACAGTGGAAGAACATTTGATACCAATGGAACTCCCTTGTCTCTACAACCCATGCTTCTGAATAGTTCTAAATAAGGAAGTAGGGGTAGAAATGGTACTTGAGATGTATGAGAGTGTTGGGATCCAGTGAACATAGCCATAGTAGGGGATTTAGGATTCAATAGCTATGGAGTTAGTAATTGGGAGTTAGTAAGTGTTCATGGACCCAGGTTAAGACTGAAGGGACCTTGGACTGGATTACATCCAATCCAACTTCCTCATTCTATAGATGAGGAACCAGAGGAGCAGTAAAGTGACTTGCCCAAGGAATGAGTTGAGTTCCACATAGTTCCAAAGCTGGCCCTATCCACTATACCATTTTCTAAGATGTCCCAGGGATTTAGTCTCTAATGAAGAAAAGAGGACTAACAAGACAGACAGCGAGAAAACCTTTCCCTTCTTTGCCAGCCCCCCACCCTCGAATTTAGCTTCAGTTCAACTTTTCTCACCTTAACCATATTACAACCTACGATTCCCATTACCTGCCCCTCATACACACTAGATCTTCTCATCTCACTTTTTATTCCTGTAAATTGACGTCAGCCCTGCTGAATCATGAAGCTGAGGTTTTTAAGCAAAAAAAAAAATCTGTTAGGGCAGAGAAGCCACATGGGCCCCTTGCCTCTTCCTCCTCTTCAATGATGGTATTTTTAATGAGGAGCACAAGATTTCAGTTTTGGCAGCACATTAAAGAAAACAGCTGGTCACATGGCTTTTTGCTGGGCCTTTTTTTATATATACATACACAGCAACTTCTAAATATTCAATCTATAAAATAATGCCCTTAAAGCTATTTTCTTTACCCTTAAAAATCCCAATTTCCTCCCCTCCGAAATGGGCATTATATATAATTAGATCCTTGTGCATGGCTTTCACTCTGGTATCCTTCAGAAAACCTTTGAATCCATCCCTAATCCATCCATCTCCACCTGGAGACTAAGAAGGGATAATCAGTTTAAAGAAGAAAGTTCACTAATCACTCCCCTACCCAGGAGCATCCGCTCCTTTTCATCCCCAGGACAATAACCCTGGGACTTTGGGGAAGAACTGGAAACAACCAAACAAAATAGCTCAGGCTCCCAAGAAAAGCCCTTTAGACAAGATGTCAGCTCTTTCTCTACCACTCTCCACTTATTAAAATGGGTTAACTTGAGAAAGCTTTAAGAGATCCTAAATCTCCTCTGGCTACTCTTAACCTTTGAGCCTGAAACCTATTTAATCCAAAAGCATGCCACAGCGACTCTTGCTCTCCAGCCCCAAAGCTAATTTCATGGAGCACTTTACAGTTTGAAAGGTATTATTAAATATTAGGACACTACATTATAAACATGTCGAAGGCTCCAGAGGGCCATTTTAACTTTCAAAAATGAAGTCAAATGCAGCATAAAGCCTGCTTAACCCCAAACCCTAAAATGACTCAATTAACAGCTCTCTCTAATGCTGAGCTTGCTGGTTCCCAGCACCAGCCATTCATCAGATTCTGATTTCCTGGATCACTGCAGCCCCCCACAACCCAGACCTCAGACATATACAGACTCTCTCCAGTTGTTCTCCTACGAGAAGCTGCTGTTGATACAGGCAGTAGGTCTTGAGTGGCCATTTCCAAACCTCAGTCTCTTCCCTTGGCTTCTCTGCCATTGTTTAAAGTTACTCTGAATAAAAATGTTAAGAGTCAATGCAGAAGAACAGAAGAAGCTAGACTATGGCCTTATCCCCATCCCAGCATTATGCAGAAATCACTCTACTCTTACTCCAAGCTTAAACGTCGTATGGGATCTTTTGAACCAGTCAGCAGGATTTTTTCACCTGACAGTTGAGGTGGTTTATAGAACTGTTAAGGACTACCCTAGTTAATTCAACCATTTAAGTTAGCTGTCAAAATCTAGTACTTTCAGAGTATGTATTTCCATTAGTCCAATTAGACCAGATCTAAGGATTCTGCTTAGAGTTCACAGTATCCTTCAGTTTGTTCTTCTCCAAGACTTTGAGGTCTTTAGGACATTCCAGGAAACAACCCCCAGGACAAATGACCATTACTGGTCTTTGTTCTATCAGGATCCCTTCCTATCCATCCCAGAAACACCCTCGGGCTGACTCAAAGCTCTCTGAAGGCAGACCAACTCCAAGGTAATGAACACATCAGAAATGTTTCTCCTTTTTGTTTAAAAAAAAAACTTTTATAATAAAGTTTATTACATTATTTTCTTTTAAAAATATAAAATAATAAGTTTCTGCATAGCAGAAAAATTAGGCCAGAGACCCCAAACCCCTGGTTTGTGCAAAGATATTTGATGTTTGTAAACATGAGGAGGGAAGGGAGTAAGTGTACAGGTCCCAGTCCCAAATACATTAAAATAATAGAAAAATAAATGGGCCTCAATAACCCCTGAGGCTAGAGGGAAGAAGCACCCAGGGAGTGGGACAACCCCACCCAAGGACTCTCCTTCCTGGGGGGGGAGGTTGCTTTCTTCTTTTTTTCAATGGGTTTTCAGCCTTACCCACCAAACCACGCAAAAATCAGCTTCAGCTCCCCTCTTACTGCCATTCCCCCTACCCAAAAGAAAAACAAAACCAATCCCCCCCACTCAACAAAAAACCATAGTTAATGCTGCCACCACATTCTTCCATCTTTTCATATCTGGAAAGGAAAAGACTTCAGGTAGTCCTTAAGGACAGGATTTAGGGGAATCTTGCCCAAGTTGTCCCTTCCAAAGGTGGCTACGATGGTCTTTCGACACAGCTCCTGCAGGGGTCGAACCCTTAGTTGTCGCAGGGGTGTCACCAACATTTTTCGGGGAGAGTTCAGGTAATGTTCCAGCAGCTTGAAGAGGCAGTCGAAGGTCTCCCGGCTGCCATCCAGGTTGAATCGACCAGCCTGGAAGTTGACCCGGATGCTGGTGGGCCCTGAAGCCATCTTAACACTGATGGCAAAAAAACAGTTTTTCTGCCGGCTATCCCGGACCAGGAAGGTCCCCACCGGCTCACCCTTGAGTTTCTCATGGGCCACGTTCACACTCAGAGGTCCCCAGTAGAAGCCACAGGCATCCAGCAGGGCGCTGGCTCGGGTGATGCTGAAGTAGTCCGCCTGGGAGCGGAAGGTTCGGAAGTGAGTGTCCCCCTGTCCCTGGGTCGTCGCCGCCAGGGCCACCGCACCATGCTGAGGGGCCAGGCCGTGTTGGGGTCTGGGCTGCGGGCTGGGATGTTCCCGGCCAGCCCGGTGGGACAAAGGAGAAGGAGGTGAAGGGTTGAGTCTTCTTCTTGTGTCTGCTTTAACTGCATTGTCGGCTGCCACCTTACTGTGTGCTACCATTCTACAGACTGGGCCAGCCTGTGGGGTCGCCCATAGCGTCCGGCGGCGGGCACGGGCTCCACTCCAGCAGCAGCTACTCTGAAATCCCAGACAGAAGGGCAGAGAGAGACAGGGAAAGAGAGAGAGGCAGAGTGAGTGGGTAACATTTCCTGAGCGCAGGCAGCCAGGCGGGACTGTCCTAGACAGTGTGCCAAGTATAGAGTCTGCCATAGGTTGGGGTATCCCCCTAGGAGGCTTGTGCACTCCTGGTCCAGGGGTGGCAGAGGATGAGGATGCCAATGCTCATCTAAGCTGCAGAAGAGCCTGGGGAACAAGCCTGCTGTTTCTCTGCAGGATGGCTTAAGTAGAGGGAGGGGGGGGGTGGGCTGGGCTGCTGTGTACAGTACAAACATCTATATCTTTAGATTACGGCAAGAGTCCTGGAGCCTGAGAGGTGCCCTCTCCCTGGCTCCCACCCCCCATTCCCTGGCCACAAGCCCAGACCTTCCTCTCATCGCTCGTCGCCTCCCCCTGCTGGCTAGTAAGATGCAAGACAGCTTGTTCTGGGACAGTTCTTGAAAATCAGCGAGGGAAAATTCCCAATTTTCACACAGCTAGCTAGCTGCCTTTAAGAGTGGGCAGGCCAGATGGAGGAGATGGTCCCAGGTAGCAGCGTTCTTTCAGTCTCCCTGCAGAATGCTGTACAGGGATCACAGAGGCCAGGAGCTAAGGAATGATGCGCACTGGCAACCATCACCTCCTCCCCCCTCCCCACCCCGAACCCGCGACGGGGACTCTGAGGACACAGGGACCAGGAGGGAGCAGAAGGAGGGTACAAAGGGATGGCCCACAACTCAGGAGAACCTATGCCGAAGGCTGGAATGCGGACAGGCCAGGAGCCGGGTCCTCGTAGCCCTAGCTCTCCAGCTCCGTCCCGATGATGATGCTGGCAGCCCGGCAGGAGAAGGTATCGGGCCATCCCTGTGCCTGTCTCCCGCTCTCCCTTCCCTCCCGAAAACCTTTCCTTCGCCGGGGCCTCTCTTCCCTAGTTATCCCAGTCCCAGGCTGGGGATCCCGCTCCTAACTGCGCCGCACGGGGCACATGGCGGGAGGAGAGCACCGAGACCCCCCCAGCTCCAGGACCTCCCTCCCTCCCCAGTCTCCAGCGGCTCCCGACGCCCCTAGTCCCAGCTCACCTGGTTCCCAGGCGGGTGGGCGCGGCTCGGCGCCGCGGGCGGGGCGGCGGGGGAGCTCCGGGGCTGCTCAGGCGCATAGTCCGGGGCTGGGAGCTAGTGCAGCTGCTGTAGCCGCAGCTCCCGTCTGCTCCGCGCACAACACAGGGCGCAATCTATTTAAATCTCCGAGGTTCCGTGGCCGAGGGTGGGTTGGGGCCGGCGGGAGGGGCCGGGAGGGAGGCGGGGTCCAGAGCTCCTCCCCTCGGGCTTTCGGTTTCTATTCTGGAGGTGAGGAAGCTACGTCCAGCTCCCGCCCAGCTCCGGCCCCCTCCTTTCTCCCTTTCTCAGTTGTTTAACACTGGCTCTATTTGCTGGACATCCTTAACGCCCTCCGGTTCCCATCTCAGCCCCGACTCCCTTCATCCCAGCCCCGACTGCCTTCATCCCAGCCCCACTCCCTTCTTGGCCTCTCCAGCCCACCCCCTTCCCCCACTCTGTAACCCCCAACCTCCTCTAACTCCAGTTAGCACTTCGCACGACCACTGCGCGCCTTTCGCCACCGGAACCCCGCTCCCTCCGCCCAGTTCCTCCTGCTCGTAGCTTTTGCTTCCCAGGAAGCTGATGCTTTTAACCACAGAGTTCAGAGGAATTTCTCTGGGGGAGAGCCTTAACCAAACAGCACATCTTTTAGTTCCTAGGAAAATGGGTGTGGCGAGGGGTGGGGGCCGGGCTTGGCTAGATCCCCAGAGCTGCTCTCGGAGTCCTCACCCACCCGGCTCCAGCTCCACACCCAGCTTCAGCCCCGAACAGCCACAGCCGAAGGCTCCAGGAAGCTCGGCTCGGAACTGGGCACTGGAGCCTCGGCGGATGCTATTGTTAGACCGCGGGGGCATCTTTCAGCAGCAGGGTTTCCCAGGAGCTGGAATAACACGCTATTTCTCCTTCCCCCAGTTACGGTTTAATTCATCAAACCTTTATTGAGTGCCTACTATGTGCAAGGCGCCACGTTAGGAAGAAAGGGCAATAGAGAAGGAAACAAAACTGGCTCTGCCACGGTGCAATTCACTGGCCTAGATTGTATTCATGCTTTCCACCACTATAGAAACGTGAACTATTATTGATTACCCTTAAAGCTATTATTGTTGTTGCTTGGGAAGACTAGCAGCTGAGCTAGGTACCCCCCCTTTCCTCTCTGTCCCTGCTCCCTCTCCTGTCCCTGTTTGCCCACTCAACACTCCTTTCCCCCTCCTTAAGTTAGGGTGATGGCCCCAAGGCTTGCAGTGGCGATGCGGTGTAATGGACAGAACATCAGAGCTGGGGCGGGGTAGTGGAGAGACAGAAGATCTGAATTCAGGGGACTGCCTGTGAAATCTAAGGCAAGTAGCCTCACTTTTCTGACCTTCAGAGCCTGAATCTCTGATATAGAGATAACCACTTCTGCAGTGTAGGGCTGTTGGGAGAATGGAATGTAATACAACATATGAAAGCCTTGGAAACCGAAACTCTGTACAAATATGTGATAGTGTTAATGATGGTCCTTGCTTAACACCAGACACGTCCCCTTTCCGTGCTTCTATTGGGTAACACTCATTTTCCTCATCTGTAAAATTCTGGCTTTGAACTACTTCTAAGGTCTCTTCCGATTTTAAACTTAGGAGCCTTTGGTCTTAAGAGGCCTTCTCTACACCCTGGAGCCCCTTCTTTCCAGATCTCCCCTCCAGCTGCTTCCCCAACACCAATCCTCCAAAAAAAATTTTTTTTTAATATATCCCAGCTTTGGTCTTGTGATTATGCAATCTTTATGGTCACAGTTTCAAAAAGAGATGACCTTGTTTTTAAATCCAAAATTGGACCATATAAGTTAACAATTAAAAAAAAACATGAATGGGCCAAAATACTGGAAATTTAGAACAGTTTCTGAAAATAACAGATGTATGTTACTGATGGAATCCCTAAGGTTTATGTTGGGGGTTGGGAATGGTGAGAACAATGATTTTCTTCATTTACTTACTGGAAAGTCTGCACAGACCAATTCCCCACCCCCACCTTCCAACCAGGAAGGTGGGGGAGGGGAGGGATTCTTCCAGCTAATCAGAAATGTGAGAAGGTTAGTGAACTGTTGGTGCCTCAAACAAAAACCAGCTTGGACAAGACCTCCTGGTACAGTGGGAAAAGCACCAGCTCTGTAGTCAGTGGACCTGGGTCCAAACCCAGAAAATAATTTAATCTCCCTGGGTTTCTCATAGTAGGGGTTTGGACTAAATGGTCTCTTATACTCCCTCCAGTTTTTACACATATGCGTTTTATCTCAACTAACCTATTTCAAGGAGGCTGCTTGGAGGAAATGAATTCACACATGTCACACAGTAGACCATGCTTCCAGGCTGAGTCAGATTGGGATTCTTGTCCTGTCTTTGTCACTAACCAGTTATGTGACCACTGACAAACCATTCTATTACTATGAAATTCAGTTTCCTCCTCATCTGTCAAATGAAGATAAAATAATACAACCAGTTTTTCCTTTGTGGAAACCATGCCTCCAAGCATTGTTGACAAGGAAAAAATGTTCTTTCTTCTTTTTTTTCTTTTTGGAGGGGGGAAGGCAGGGTAATTGAGGTTAAGTGACTTGCCTAAGTCAAGTGACTCACACAGCTAGTGTCAAGTGTCTGAGGTCATATTTGAACTCAGGTCCTCCTGACTCCAGAGCTGGTGCTCTATTCACTGTGCCACCTAGCTGTACCCCCCCCCCCAAGAAAAAGTCTTTTCTGCACAAAAATATTGCTAGAAACACTATTTGTAATAGCTAAGAGGAAACAAAAACAGACCAATGAGATGTCCATTAATGGGGGACCAGCTGAACAAATAATACTGTATGCATGTAATATAATTTTATTACAGTATAATAAATTTAATGAATTCAAAGAATCCAAAGAAATACAGGAAAACTTACAAAAGCAGTATCATCAACTGCTCTAAGAAACCAAAATCCAAAGAACAACATTGATTCCAACTACATAATTATAATTGTATGGCCAATAACTACCTAATCAACTACATAACTCCAGGCAATCAGTTACAGAAACAAAAAAGTCCAAAAGGATATAGTTCAACTCTGCTAAAAACACTAACAATAAATAACAAAAGGGGATGGACCTGTCGCTAATCTTTTAAAGTCAATTTAGGTTTTGTTTGCTCTCTTGCATTCCTGTAATTCTTTTCTTTCCCCTTACGCTCTTGAAGAGAAAACCCAGCTGGACTGCTTTTCCTGAAATGACAAGGTTCTGACTACTCATGTCAAGTATCACTTTCTACATCATCAACTCTTACTTGGTCTTTCCAGCGCTTACTGCTCTCCTCCTGAAAACTACCCTGAATTTAATTTGTTTGTATCCATATAGATCTTCTACGTGGCACAATGGATAGAATGCCAGCCTTGAAGTCAGGAAGACCTGAATTCAAATCCAGCCTTAGACACTAGCTGTTCAGTTTATCTGTGAAATGGAGGTGATAATGTGTGCCTCCCTGAATTGCTGCGAGTATAAAATGAGATAATATTTGTAAAGTGCTTTAAGTGGTCAAGGCTCTCAAGCCTTAAGGCGCTATATACCCACCAATAGAATAGGAGCTCCTTGAAGGCAAGGACTATGCCATTTTTATGTCTCTAGCACCTAGCACCATGTCTAGAACATAGTAGGAAATTAACAAATGATAGAATAATTCCAAGCTTCTTGCAGAAACCACGGTCCATCTATTTGTCACCAATATTCTTCCATCAATGACAGAAGGCTGGAAGCTATAGATACTATTGTCTCTGGCAACCTCAGAAGATTACCCAAAGGGCAATGGAGAAGCCTACAGTGGGCATGAACAAGCTGCAATGCCATGTTGTTGTTATTCGGTCATTTTTCGATTGTGTCCAATTCTTTGTAACCCCATTTGGGGTTTTCTTGGCAAAGATACTGGAGTGATTTGCCATTACCTTCTTCAGCTCATTTTCCAAACCCTGAGGCAAACAGGATTAAGTGACTTACCTAAAGTCACAAAACTAGTGAGTGTCTGAGACTAGTATTCCTTACTCCCAGTCTAGGACTCTATCCACTGAGTCACCTTGCTGCCAATACACCATGCTACCTCTTATATATTTGTTCTGATCAGTTTTAGTAAAGTAGGAAATATTTGATAGTGAGACATTTCTTGGTAAAGGGTGGAGGATGGGTGAACCACATCTTGTGGGGATGAATATTTTATCTACTATTCAAAAATGCATTAAAGAGAAGATTAATAAAATATTATTTTACCAAAAATATTCTCTCATTATATAGACATTACCAATCCCCCAGTACCTTTTTTGCCTGGTTGTCTTGATAGCATCTCCAGCTATTAGATCTCATAGAACTCATAGAATCTTGGAGATTGTAAAGTCAAAAGGTCAGAAAGAGTGTACTGGGAAATATGTTAGAGGCCATGTAGCCCAGTCTCCTTCATTTTACAAATGAGGGAACAAAGATTCACGGAGATTAAATGACTTGACCAAAGCTCATATATATATATATATATATATATATATATATATATATAAAATGAGTATGTATATGTATATATCTATATCTATATATACACATACTCTCCACTGTACCAAGATGCCCACATCTAGAAGATCTAGTCCAATCTTTTCGTTGGATGAATAAGAAAAAAATTAGACCCAGAGAGACACCAGTTAAAGCTAGTTAGCTATTGGCTAAAATCCAAAAGCTAGTTAGTTATTGGGGCTAAAATCCAGGTTGTCTGATTCTTTTTTTTTTTTTTTGGCTATTTTTGGAGGGGCAATTGGGATTAAGTGTCACACAGCTAGTAAGTGTTAGGTGTGTGAGGTCACATTTGAACTCAGGCCCTCCTGACTCCAGCACCGGTGCTCTATTCACTTCACCACCTAGCCACCCCATGGGTTGTCTGCTTCTAAATGCTCTTTCAATGGAACTATCCCACTCTACACCATTTCCCTTTCTCACTTACAGAGGCTGTTCACCCATACATGGAATGCACATCCTATTTATCACCACCACCTGTTAGAATCCCTTGTTTGCTTCAAAACTCTGCTCAGACACCATCTCAAGATTATATGGGGCTTTTCTTGATCCCTAAGTTTCTAAGGCTTCCCCCAACATTACGTTGTATTTACTTTGTATGTTCACATGTTGTGTCCAGAGTGTGAGCTAAGCAGAGACTGTTTTATTTTGGTCTTTCTGTCTCTTGTTAAAGCACCTAGCACAACTTCTGGCTCCGGGGAATCAGCTAATAAAAACTCATTGATTGATTCCTTTAGCTTCCTGAACCCCAACAGAGCTCCACCCTACTCCATCTCCCATCTAAACTCAAGTTGGTTGTCATGCTGCTTTGAATCAAGCCTAAATCTGATTAGTTGGGTTTGGAAGTGGAACGCTTGTAGACCATATAACCTTTAACATAAGGAATTTTGTTAAACAATAACATTAAAAGAATATTCATTGGTTCAAAAGCACACCTACTCTGGCCTTCATGTTTGTTTTGATGATGGCCAATTCAAAAAAATGTGGACTCCAATATGTCACTTGTCTGAGCTTTAGTCTCCTGGACCAATTAAATCTTAGAGGATGGTTTCATTGCCTTTTTAAGGGAAAATGAGATTCTATGGCAGTAACTTTCCTACGCTAAAAATGGTGAATTTCTAGCTGCCTTTGGTTCTGCTGTCATGATTGCCAATTAAATTAGTAATGGCTATTATTCCTACTACACGTGAAGAACACAGGGAATCAAATTCTATCTCGCTTGCTGTATTTACTTCTTATAGTTTGTTACTGCAAATTTCCAAGATTGCTTGTGTGTGTGTGTGTGTGTGTGTGTGTGTGTGTGTGTGCATACATACTTATATGGGCAAGATCATATATAGCTTTAAGGGTCAGGACTATAGCAGATGCCAACTTTAGAGACCTCAACTTGGAGGAAAGAGAAGCCAGTGAGTGAGAGGAAGATGGGAGGAGGGATGCTTGGAACCCAGTCCATGCCGGTACTAGGCTGAGACAAGTTACCTTTGTGTCAGGGGCTGCCTTCCCCATGTGAGAAGGGTGGAATGATTCCTATTGTGAAAAATGAAGGCTCAGGCTTGGGAGCTGATTGTTCCTTGATCAGAGAGTCTCCTTGGCAGGCACTCAGCAGAAAGGGATATAAATAGCTAATTACCCTCCCATGCATTTACCTGCACATGTCTGGATTTGCATGCCTTATTCTGTCTGTTCATATAAGCTATAGCAACTTGGGGCCTCCGAAATTGGGTGTCTTGGCTCAGGTTTCCCTGGTGTACTTATCCACTACTGCCCTTCCTAAGAGCATCCCCAGACAACCCTCTTCTTTTGGGTTCCCATTCATTTAGTTTTCATATTCCACTATCTCTCTTTGCTGACCTTGTTTCTACCTCAAATTTTATGCTAATATAAGGAATAGTTTCTTTTGCCCCACTCACCTCCCCTCTGAACAAAGTCACCCTCCTTCCTTCCCTGACCCCACTTTGCCCCTAAGCGCACACCTTTTAAATATAAACCAAGGAAAAGTACAGGGTGGAAAGGGCCTCTGGCTGAAATCTTGCCCAAAGTAGGGGGAGAGACGGGGATAGAAGGAGGCCTGTCTTTCTGGGAGGTTGTACAGGTTCATCTGGTTCCTCCTCTCCTTTAATTTACAGGTTTGGGAGGGTTCTGAATCTTCCCCTCTAGGCTTCCACCTCCTCCTCTGTTGTTCGACGCCTTGTTATTACTTCTTATCAGCTCTTTGGACAATTCCAGAGAATTACAATGTGTGTTATGGTGTACTGAGTTTATAAAAACAAAACAAAACATGCAAACCCAGAGATGAAAAAAGGAAGGGGGATGGGGAGAATGAGAGAAATGACCCCTCAGCCTAGGTTGTTCAAAGGCCAGGTGGATATGATGGAAGGAGAGTTAAGAAGCAAGAATATCACAGTCTTGGGCAGCTCACCTGCAGAAATGTTAGCTCATGAAAAGGGCCCATAGACTGTTTCTTATCCAACCCCACCTCCACCTCCCCAGTCAATACAAGTGTTACCTTTCATAGCCAGCCTGGGGAGGAAAAGTCCCTAGCAGCTCCTGGCTGGCAGAGGGGTTGGGTTGACCAGCCAGCAGTCTAGAGGGGAAATGAGCAAGGACATGGAAAGACCTGGCTAGCAGAGATGGGCGGGTACTTTGTGCTTTAAAAAAAAAAAAAGCAGGATCTGTGGATCTTCTTCTTGCAGGGGGCCCAGGAACAATGCAAAATGACACTGTTTACAGCCATCTTAGGGAGAGAAAAGGCCAGACAAGCTTATATTCTCTTGAAGAATGAATATTGCAAATTATAGAGAAAAGGCTTGGCTCCAAAGATGGGAAATGAGAAGACACCTCCATTCTTTAGGCAGTGAGGGGAGAGACTAAAACTGGGATGGAACATTGCATTTAATGTCAGATTTTTTTTTTATTGCTTTTGATTTTTTTCTCTTCCTCTTTTTAAAAATAAAATTCAAAATATATACAAAGTTATTTCTGGGAGGCAGAAAATACTTGAAGCTGAGGAGGATCAAGAAAGGCCTCAGGCAGAAGGTGACATTTGAGTTATGTCTTGGGAAAGAGCTAAGGATTGCAAAGGGGGAGGTGCTCAGTGAAAACATTCCAGGCTTGGGGGATTCTACTTTGTCAAAGACTAGAATATTCCCCTAGTGACCTGATGACTGAAACCTAGCTTTTTAAAATAGACCCAAGAACTCAACTCTTCTGATTCCAAAACCCAGGGCCTTTTTCCCTCTTGTCCTCACCATTCATCACCTCCTTCCCTTTCTCCTCTCTCTTGTAGTAACCTATTCTCAACATAGCACTTTGAGGTTTGAATGTCAGCTTTTAGAAGATTTTAATAATAGTTCAGATAAGACACCTGCTTCGCCACAGTGCTATGAGCTAGATGATAAGATTATACCCATTTTATAGATGAAGAAAGAAATGACGAGAAGTTAAATTACTGGCTCAGGGTCACAGTAGTAAGGGTCAAGGTCAAAACTTGATCCTTAAATCCACTGTTATATGCCACTACACCAGTCTACAACAGTATGATAAATGTTTGTTGATTGAGTGAAAATTAAAGCTCTAAGAAATCATTGGTAGTATTGCATTTGGATCCAGGAAGATCAAATTTAACCAGGGGATTTACAATCCATGTAATTCTGGACAAGTTGCTATGTCTCTGGGGCTGGGTTTCCTTCTCTGTAAAATGAAGGGGTTGAATTCAATGACTTCTAACTTCCCTTCTGGTTCTAAATATAGGATGCTACGGTTCCCCACCTGCATTATTCTTTCAACAAGTATTTGTTTAACATCCATAATGTACATTACATGCTGTGTTTAATCTGGACCTATGGTTTCTTTTTTTAGACTATTTGAAAACTTTTTCTCCACCTCCCATCAACCACCTTCCCTGCCAGCTGAACAAAAAGAAAAGAGAAAAAGAAGCCTTCATAGCAAATATGCATCATCAGACATAACCATTGCTCCCATTGGACGTGTCCAAAAATACGTCTTATTCTGCATCTTGAGTCTATCACTCTTCTGGCAGGAGGTGGGTAGTGACCTTGAACTTCCTTCGGTCTTCCTTTTGAGGATCAGAGTTCCAAAGTCTTTCAAAATTGTTTTATCTTTGTAATGTTGTTGTCATTATATAAATTATTCTGTAGATTCTGCTGCATCGGTTCCTCTGCATCGGTTCATAGAGGTCTTCTCAGTTTCCTCTGGAATTATTTTTTTGTCATTTTTTTATGGCACAGAAATATTCTGTACATTTATATTCCATAATTGTTCAGATACTCCCCCAATAGGTGGGCACCCTATTAGTTTTCAGATTTTTGCTACTACAAAGAGAGCTGCTATAAATATTTTTACATATATAGTGGGCCTCTGAATTTACTAGTAGAAGGATTTCTTGTGTGAAAAACCTCTTCCCACCAACACAGATCAACAACTTGTTTCTAACTTAGGGTCTTCCTTAAAGATGCAGTTAATTGTATTTGCATAGTTGGAATGAGTCAAAAGCAACACTCAAACCCAGGGCTTCCTGACACTAAGCTGTACCACCTATGTCAGGCCTATACAACCTGCAACCCTTGAAAGGATTTCTGGTGACCTCCGAAAAATATAGAAGATGGATAGCCACAATGTCTCCCAGATAACGTTTTCAGCTCCATAACCCCTTCCCTCTCTAGTCAGACACCATTCTTTACTATTTGTCTCCTCAACAAATTAACTTATCTCATTTTCCCCTTTCAAATTCTTCCCCTCCAAACTATAGTTTCATTAGCTCACCCCAGGCCATGAGAGACAGTCTTGGAATGATGGATGGCATTCTGACCTTTGACTGAGAGTCCTAAAGTTTTAGAGAGCTTAGAAGAGAGAATTTAGAAATCAGTTATTCTGGGGAAGAAACAGAGGACCTGAGAAGTGATTTGATTTGCCTGAAGATAGTGGTAGAGGGGCCGCTAGGTGGCTCAGTGAATAGAGCACCAGCCCTATCATCAGGAGGACCTGAGTTCAAATTCAGCCTCAGACACTTAACATAAAAAAAACTAGCTGTGTGACCTTGGGTAAGTCACTTAACCCCAACTGCCCAACTTCCCCCCTCAAAAAAGCAAAACAAAACAGAAGATAGTGGTAGAGCTATCTGGTTTCCCTTCACCCCTCCCATTTTAAATCAGGGATTCTTAATCATGTGTGTATGTGTGTGTGTGGGTGTGGGTGAGAGAGAGAGAGAGAGAGAGAGAGAGAAAGAGAGAGAGAGAGAGAGCCCTTTGGCAGTGATTATATTCATAATCAAAGGATATTCTAAATTTCAATTTAAAATTTGTGAAAATAAAGATGGATGTTTTTCCCAACCAAGTTCATGGAGCCCCTGAAATCTATTCCCTGTTCTCAGATCCCAGGTTGAAAACCTCTGCTTTAGACCCAACAATACCACTTGTAGGTCTGTATTCCAAAGAGATCATAAAAATGGGAAAAGGACCCACATATACAAAAATATTTTTAGCAGCTCTTTTTCTGGTGGCCAAGAACTGGAAATTGAGGGGATGCCCATCAGTTGGGGAATGGCTGAACAAATTGTGGTATAGGAATTGTAATGGAATACTATCGTTCCATAAGAAATGATGAACAGGTGAATTTCAGAAAAACCTGGAAAGATTTACATGAACTGATGCTGAGTGAAGTAAGCAGAACCAGGAGAACATTGTACACAGTAACAGCCACATTGTGTGATGACTAACTTTGATAGACTTATTTCTTCTTAGTAATACAAGGATCTAAGACAATTCCAAAAGACTCATCATGGAAAATACTGTCCTCATCCAGAAAAAGAACTATGAAGTCTGAATGCAGATTGAAGCAGACTATTTGCTCTCTCTCTCTTTTTGTTGTTTTTTTCTTTCTTGTTTTTCCTCCCATTGGTCTTCATCTTTCTTTACAACAGAACCAATGTGAAAATACGTTTAGTGTGAATGTATATGCAGAGCCAATATCAGATAGTGCGCCATCTTGGCGTGGGGCAAGGGGAGGGAGGGGGAGAAAATTTGGAACTCAAAATCTCATGGAAGTGAATATTGAAAACTAACAATAAATAAATTTTAAAAATGAAAAGACAAACCTGCTTTAAATCTTTCATGCTGCCTTCTGAATATGGTTAAGACTACAATTCTCCAGGCATACTATGGCTGTGTAGAAACTTAACATTTCTCTTGTTCATCACAAAACCGTTTGCAAAGCTTCAGCCTTCATTTTGAAATCTGGATGTTTCCAAACTGGGGCCAGTGCAATTATGCAAATCCAAGGAATCTGATTACCTTGGGGCAATGACAGTTGGAAACCCAGTCTGAAAGTATCTGTTTGTTGTATCTGGAAGTTGGGAACAGATGAAAGGGTGGGGAAAAGTTTTTACTAGCACAAAGGGAGGACAGTGGGGGAAGAAAAGGAGATTTAATAATTTTCTTTTCAAATGCTTCCTCCCCCAATGATCCTCATTCCCAGCCTCAGGCTACTGGTGGATTGCTTGAACTCTGGAGTTCTGAACTTCCACTATCAGGTATCTTCACCACCACCACCATCATCCTCTCCATAATAGTTAACATGGATATAGTTTAGTTTTCTATGTGCCAGGCACTGTGCTAAGCACTTTACAATAATCATCTCATTTGGTTCTCATAACTCTGGATCATAGATGCTATTATTATTCACATTTCACAGTTGGGGAAATGGAGACAAACATTGATTAAGTGACTTGCCCAGGGCCACACAGCATTGAGGCCAAATTCAAACTCAAGTCTATCCTGGATCCAAACCCAAATGCTCCAGACATTGTGTCACCTTGCCGCCCACGAAGGCCAGCACCAACGTGGTGAGACCTTTGGAAGCAGCATGAAGCTGCCTGAAGAGGGGCAAAGTGGCCCTGGCTGGAGCCAGAGCAGGTCAAAGATGTCAGCCGTGGGGTCTGGTCTGTGGGTGAATGTTCTTCCAGCCTGGGTAAGATAAGGAGATTGAGTCAATGAAATTAAAAATAAAATAAAGTAAAATCAAAACAAAACAAATCTTCCCTGACTTTTCCTTCTTAAGTTCCAGAGCTTTCAGACTGACTTGAGGGTAGGATGCAGACACGATTATAATTGTGATGATGATGAGGGTGATGGCAGCTCACATAATCACACCTCAAATTTCTCAAGCACTTTTACTTAATTATCTCTTTTGATCCTCAGGAGAGAGCCTTGGGGAGGGGGGGGAGGGTAAACCATTATAATCCTCATTTTGCTGATGTGGAAACAGAAAGTAGAAGTGTAGTGACTTGTCCAAGGTCATATAGCTAAAAAGAAACTTCAGTCTCTCTTCTAACCCCAGTACAAGATACTTTCTTTAGACCATTAATCACTATAGTGATTAATGACTTCCCCTTGCCCCAGGCCCTAAGCAGAATGAAAGTGACTGCAATTTATCTCCTTTTCCAAGGGAAAAGAAAACTTCAGAAGCTGAGGGACACAATGGAAAAAGTTACTGGAATTGGAATCAGAGGATCTGAGTTCAAATTTTACCTTAATGCTTGACTTGAATCCACTTGAAAGGCATCTTGGGGACCTGATCTTGGAAAGGTCTAAAATAAACATGAATGCAGCACTTACTGTGTGAGGCATACAGGGTTAAGTGTTGGTTTTTTTTTTAAACAAATATCTCATTTGATCCTTGCAAAAACTCTTTGAAGTAGATGCTGTTATTATTCTCATTTTACAAAGAAGAAACTGTGACAAAGGTTAAGCGACTTACCCAGAGTCACTTAATCATCAAGTGCCGCAAGGCTCTTGCTTAATCCACTCAGTTTTAATACTCTGCCCCTGTGGCTAAAACATGCTGAACTGTGAATGAGTGAGTGTAGACTCACTTTACTATATCTACCAGGTCCCAGATGATGCTTCAAATCCTACCCAACAAGCCCCACCCCATTCCATGAGGCACTTGGCCATCAATCAGTCTCCTCTCCCTCACTTTCCACCTCTTACTCCATCAGTGCTGTGACTTCTAACTTCTAAGACCACCGTTCACCTCTTTATATTGGGTCCTCTGTCCCTTGAGGGCAAAATCTGCCTTCTTACTTCTAATGCTTTCTCTTTTACTTCCTGTTTCTGCTATACATAACTGCTTGGCACAGAGATTTTTAATACATGGGTTTTTTTTTCTTTTTCTATCATGCATTCATCTATAAAATGAAGGGGCTGGATTACATGGCTACTAATGTCATTTACATGGACAGTTAGGTAGTGAAGTGGATAGAGTATTGGACCTGGAGTCAGGAAGACCTGAGTTAGAATCTGGCCTCAGACACTAGCTCTGTAACCCTTACGTAATAGCTGTGTGACCCTGGACAAGTCACTTAATCTTGTTTGCCTCCGTTTCCTCATTCGTAAAATAAGTTGGAGAAGGAAATGGCAAAGCACTCCGGTATCTTTACCAAGAAAATTCCAAAAAGGGTCAGGGGACATGACTGAAAAACATAGAACATTTTATAACTCCAGTTTGGACAGAAACTATGTGCTCTTAGATACTCTCAGTACAATCTGACCCTTCATTTCTAAAAGGGAAGGGAATAAGCATTTATAGAGCACCTGCAATATGTCAGGCACTGCTAAGCACTTTACAAATATTGTCTCATTGATCCTCACCTCACAACAACCCTGGGAAGTATGTGCTATTCTTCTTCTCATTTTACAGATGAGGAAACTGAGGCAGAGGTGCAGTGACTTGTCCACTGTTACACAGCTATTAAGTATTGGAGGCAGGATCTTAACTCAGATCCTCCTGATGACTCTGGCAGGCATAGCACTCTATTCTCTCTACGCCACAGCTGCCTCAGAAGTCAAGGCCATCTATCTGTTGTTTGGATTGTCAGCAGAGAAAAATGCAGCTGAGCCTGGGTCTCAGGAGAAGCAGGATTTGGAGCATTTTCCTGATCTGGGAATATGGGAAGTCAAGGGCTTGTTTGCCAGAGTCGAATCAAGATGTCTTCCCTCATCCGAGCACATGAAAGAAACTTCTCAGCCTCAGGAGCAAGGAATTTGACAGGACCAGAGAATCCCTGAATTGGACCCATTTGTGAGGGACTGTCCTTTGCCTTTCCTTGTATCCCAGTGCTTATTGTGCTGGTATACATTAGATGCTTAATAAATGCTTACTATCTGGCCAACTGGAAGGAATCTCAGAAGGCATCTAGCCCAACCCCCGCCTGAATGAGAATTTCCTTTCTGGCCACTGAACGAGTGGTCATTTGGCCCTCCCTTTAAGATGATAGTGTTGTGGAATTCGCTGCATCCCAAGACAATTTCATTCCATTTTTGAACATCTTTGCTTTTCAAGGAAGTTTTTGTTTTACACGGAATCTGTTGCAGGCACGGCTTTAAAGTTGTTCAAGTTTCATGTTTGGAGTGAATGAAGCACTCTGAAAGTCACCGAATACAAAACAATAGAGGTTTGCTTTGTCCTAACACGACAAGGATATGCAACAACTTTAACTTTTCTCGATAAGATCCCCACCTCCTTTCCATCTGGAAAAGCATCTGGTCAGTCAGTCACCAGGATATGGTGACTTGTGCAATGTTAGGCACCTTTTATCTGAGACCTTTTATCTGTCAGACCAGAAAACTGCATCAGAGAAGCTGGGACCAAATCAGGTAGAGTTTGGGGAGGAAGTTGTCTCAGGAAAGTTTCATCAGGAAACCACTGGTTTCGTCTCAGAGTCAAAATCTGCCTCTTGGCAACTCCAGTCCATAGCTCCTGGTTCTGTCCTCTGGCACTGAGAACAAATCGAACCCCTTCTTTCACACAGTAGTACTGCAAATATTTGAAGGCAGGAATCAAACCCCCCCTCCTTGGTCTACTCTTCTGGCTCCACATTCCTAGCTGCCTCAAATGATCTTTACCCATCTGTATCCAACTCATTCATCTCTGTATGCAGTGAAGATTTTTTATGAGCCTCTACCAGTACTCCTGGCCAAGATTATCTTTATATGTGGAGTAGACCGTCATGTCTCTGGTATGCATTGAGGAATGATGGAAAAGCCTTTCAGTACTCCTTCCTTCATATATTTCCATCTGTAGCCTGTCTCTAATACCTAAAATCTCTCCATCAGCGATTCATTCCTTAGGATGAATATGTTGCCTATTCTGGATGGTTCTATTGAAATAGAAATTCTCTGACCCATTAAGGTCTTCTTGAGCCATGACAACAGTTTGTATGCAGTAAGAAATCCTGGGCGCTTGGTGGTAGTAGAAAGAGGTTACTGAGAGAGAAAATAGGGACTCTGGGAAACAGGAGGAGGCTACCAAAGGTGAAATTTCTTTTTTTCCAGTTTCACTGAGGATCTTGTAGTTGCCTTCCTGAGCATCAGTCTTGGATCACTCCTACCATCCACTGCCTCCGCTACTACATACATGTTACTGAACAGAGCTAGAGGAAGTCATAAAATGTGTTGACTGGGTCCACTACATATTTATACTATATAAACTCAACTGGGCTTTCACTGCTGCTAGGCAAACCTTTTTTTAAAAAAATTCTTTAAGCTCTCTAACTCACTCTCCTCCTTACCACAGTAGTTTTTCCAAACCTTTTTTCATCCCCCCTAAAACTATCCCTGCCCCAATTCTCTCAACTGAGAACTTTTGTCTCATACTTAGTTGAAAAATCTGAAGTCATTTGTCATCTCATATGACTCAGATGACTTCTGTCAGTATCCCCTCCTTCACCTCTGTCTCCCATGAAGGCGCTTCTCCTAGCCAAGGCTCTGTGTGCACAAGTGATCTCATTCTAACCTGTCTTTCTCTAGCAGGGTGCTCTGTCTAACATCCCCATTTTTTCATTTATCTTTAATCTGTCCTTGTCTATTGACTGCTTCCCTACTGCCAACAGATATGTCTATGGCTCACTCATCCTCAAAAACCATCCATCCTCAATAGCTAACATCCTATATTTCTTTTTTTTTTTAAATCTTTTTTTTTTTTTTTTTTGCTTTTTGGAGGGCAATTGGGGTTAAGTGACTTGCCCAAAGTCACACAGCTAGTAAGCGTTAAGTGTCTGAGGCTAAGTTTGAATTCAGGTCCTTCTGACTTCAGGGCTGGTGCTCTATTCACTGCACCACCTAGTCACCCCTAACATCCTATATTTCTTTTCCCTTTTATGGCTAAACTCCTTGAGAAGGCCATCTACACTAGGTACTCCACTTCATTTTCTCTCACTCTCTTTTTAACTCTCTACACTCTGGTTTCTGACCTCATCATTCACCTGAAGCTATTATCTCCAGAGTTACTAATGATCTCTTAATTGCCAAAACTAATGGCCATTTCTCAGTTTGCATGCTCCTTGAGCTCTTTGTAAACTTTGACGTTGTTAACTACCCTCTTCTCCTTGATACCCTCTTTTCTCTCGGTTTCCATGACATTGCTTTGTCCTAGTTCTCCTACCTGTCTGAATGCTCCTTCTCAGTATCCTTTGCTGGATCTCTATCTAGGTCATACCCACCAACAATCTGTTTGCTGTAGGACTCTGTCCTGGATCCTCTTTTCTTTCTCTATACTATTTCATTTGGGGATCTCACCTGCTCCCATGATTTCAGTTATCATCCCTATGCTGATGATTCTCAGATCTACTTATCCACCCCAACCTCTCTCCTGGTCTCCCGATTTGCATCTTCAACTGACATCTCAAACTGGATACGCCATAGACATTTAAAATTCAACACATATGTCCAAAACTAAATATTATCTCCCTGCCCAGATCTTTCCTTTTGCTGAACTTTCCAATTACTGTTGAGGGCACTATTATCCTCAAACTCCTCATTCTCTCTCACCCTCCATTTCCAATCTATTGCCCAGGCCCGTCATTTTTCTCTTTGCAACATGTCTCCCATATACCCCCTTCTCCTCTTCAACACTGCCAGCAGCCTGGTACAGACCCTTATCACTACACTCCTGGACTATTGCAATAGTTTTCTAGTTGGCCCTGCCATAAATCTCTCCCCATTCCAGATTTGACCATATCACTCCCTCCACCTCCACCCCCCATACACACACTTCATAAACTCCAGAGGCTCCCTATCACCTCTAGGTTCAAATATAAAATCTTCTGTCTGGCATTCAAAGCCTTCACAATCCAGCTCCCTCCTAACTTACCAATCTTCTCATACCTTTTTCTATTCCCCAATATACTCTGTGATCTAGTGACACTGATCCCCTGCCTGTTTCTATAAGACTCTATCTTCAGATTCTGGTCATTTTCACTGGTTCTTCCCCGTGCCTGGAATATTCTCCATCCCCGTCTCTCTCTTTTTCTCCAGTTTCTTGACTCCCTTCAGGTCCCAACAAGAACTCCACCTTCTGTGAGAAGCCTTTCCTGAACCCACTTAAGGCTTGTGTCTGCCCTTTATTAATTAGTCCATAACATGGTTGCTTCCTTCCTGTCTCTCCCAATAGACTACAAGGTCCAAGAGAGTAGGGATTGTTTTTTTGCCATTCTTTATAACCCTAGCAATTATCACAATGACTGGCACCAAGTAGGTGCTTGATACATTCTCGTTAACTGGTCAACTGACCAGCTCTCGCTGGACCTGTGATGAAGAGAGAATGGATAGATTTCTGTAATCTTGGACCCACTCTGGGTCTTGGTAAAACCCAGGCCTGGCCCTGCAGAGATAAAAGCTGGGCTTTCCCTGCCTTCTTTAATGGAAGCATCATAACACTTGGGATCAGAAGCCCTGGGTCCCAATCCTGGCTTTGTTTCTTATTGCCTATCTAACTTTGGCCATGTCACGTTAGCAGTCTGGGTCTCAGTCTCCTCATTAGAAAAAAAAAAAGTAAGATTTAACTAGATTCTCCAGAGGCCTTGCTTATGAAATGGAAGACCTAGATTAGGGCCTCCCATGCTCCACACTCCACCTTTTTATTTTTCCCCACAGCCTCTGTAGGGCCCACTCATTGTGTCATTCTCTTAGAACCCAGGCACCTGCCTCAGTCTTGAAGCATCCTCTGTTCTCCCCATACTGTCCCACCGCCCTTTAGTGGAGGGTGCAGATTAGCTGGAATTCAGAGGGTTTGGCTACACTGACAGGCAGACTTCTTTCTTACCACACAGCTATCCATATACTTTCATGCCTCACAGTTTCACACACGCAGTTTAGTTTCCCCGAAATCAACTCTTAAAATTAAAAAAAAAAAAGCAGTCACAGACACCCAAGAAGAGAACCAAAAAAAAAAAAACCAAAACCAAAACTCAAACCACAGTTTCATTCTTTCAGAAAAGGGAGGGGGAAGATAGAGGTGGAGGTGGGGGAGACAGAAGCTGGGTTAGAAACCCAAGTTCAGGAAACAGAGCCAACTTTGATGGTAAACTCAGCCACTGAGAAGGAGTGCAGAGCTTCTGAAGGAGACCTATCTATCCTCTCCGGACAAGTGATTTAATTTAAAAGAAGAAAATCCCCCAATTGCTTCCTTGCTGACCCAGGTGTGAATTTGGGTCTGAGAAGTGTTCAATGAAGCTTGGAAGAGGGATTTCTTTCTTTCTTTTTTTTTTGAGAGGAGAGAGGCAATTGGGGTAAAGTGACTTGCCCAAGGTCACACAGCTAGTGTCAAGTAATGGATTTGAACTCAGGTCCCTCCTGACTCCAGGGCCAGTGGGTTATTCACTGTACCACCTAGCTACCCCTGGAAGAGGGATTCTGACAGGGGTTTGTATTCTCATTCCTGATAATCTCCCTCCCTTCCCTATGACCCTCTTTGCCTCACCTATCAATGGAATGAGAGTGCTAGATGCAGACTTGAGTTAGATGCAGAAATGCATTGGTTGAAGTTTCCTCACCAAAGAGTTAGTGAAATCATATGTCCAGTCTCTACTCCTGTCTATGTTTGCCATGACCCTCTGCCCTAGACAAAGATGTCTAGGGCAGAATTATCAAACACTCAGTCCATGAGTCTCATGTCACAACACTCCTGAGTACAGCCCAAACCAGATTAAAATGTAATTGGGAAACATTTAACAAAATAAATAAATACATCACAAAACACAGATAATATTACATTTTTTAAACTAAGCAAATATTCAGTCCAAAGGGATCGCTATGTATGGTTTAGTGGCTCACATTTCTAATAGAGTTTGACACCATTGCCATAGGGAATGGGAAACCACTGGAGGTGGTGTAGAGAGCTTCATCACTTGACTCAACCTCACTCACACCACCAGACATGCTTTTTTAAAGATCATTCCAGAACACAAAGACTTAATTAAATAAAGGTAATCTCAGTATGGCTAGGCCACTAGGTCTGTCCACATGCAACGCACTTGCATACACCCTTACCCACCACTCCAGACTCCTCCTGCTGGGGTTGGGGGGAGGTCTCTGTGATTGATTGGTCTGCTTGGGATGGAACTAATTAGAACCGTGGGTGTTTTCCTCCTAGGCTCAGCTTCAGAACTGACAACAATGAGTCACCTGCTGTGGCATCTGGGGGCTGAGGGTGTGGGTTGCCCTCTGTTGTCCGAGTTTTACAAATCAGCCTGCTGATATAATTGCACCCTAGGTCTGGAGCTGCATCACTGGCAGCCTTGGTGATGGTTAGAGAGATCTGTCCTTGCTCAAGTGTAGAGACATCTGATACTCTAGGAGCATCTGGATGGAGATGGGTCAAAATCAGGCAGGTAGAGTAAAGACAGACAAAATGAGAGAGTCAGCCAAGTTTCAGGTTTCATTCTTTCACCTAGTCTCCTTTCCTCCCACTTCATCTCCAGAGCATAATCTCCTCCCCTCTCTCACCCCCACACTGAAATCTCTGTTTCTTTTTAGAATGTCAACTCATTAAGAGTAGGGACAGTTTCATTCCTGGGACTTGTATCCCCAGTGCTTGATGCCTAATAAATAAAAAAAAAAGAGAACCTGCTGCATGACCTATAAAATGGGAGTGAGAATAACCACTGTGCCATCTTCTCCAGAGTGCTGCAGTGACGATCAGACTCATTTGTGAGCAAGGCACTTTGTAAACCTGCAAATTAATGATTTCTTTAAATAGCTCCTTGAGGTCAGAGGTTATCCTTCATTTTGTTGTATGTTTGCAACAAGACATTTTGCCTGGCACAAGGTGAGTGCTTTAATGAAACAATACTTGCTGGATAGACCTGACTTTTCCCTGGTCTTTCTCCCCAAAGCAGCATAGGTCCTGAAAAAATAATTTCCTCTAAGTGTCAAGCTTTCCACTCCATCCTCTCAGCCCCTGGTGTGCTCTGGTTTTCTTTTGCGAGCTCACCAAAGAAAACCTGTTTTCGAGAGATGGTCAGTTCTTAGAAGGTAAATATACACTTCCCATATTTAAATCACCTCATAATCACTCTAATCAATAAACAGTTATTAAATATCTCCTATGTGCCAGGCATTATGCTAAATGCTGGGGATACATAGAGAGGCAAAAGACAGTCCCTATCCTCGAGGAGCTCACGTTCTAATGAAGGAGACATCATGCAAGCAAATATATCCAGAGTGACCTCTATATACACAGGATAAATAGGAAATAATCAGAAGGGAGGAAGGCAGAAGAAGAAAAGAAGGAAGGCAGTGGAATTAAGAAGAGTTGAGGAAGGATTCCTGCAGAAGGTGGGATTTTAGTTGGCCCAGTTCTTCCCTCCTAAGGGTATATTTCCCATTTCTAAGGTTATAGTGTAAAGACCAGAATAAAATTCTAAAATAAATTTTGATTGATTTCTTTTGTTTTTATATCACATATTTTTTCCTATGTCCCTTTCTTTCTCTTCCCCTCCCAGAGAACCATTGATTCATGATAAATAACAGATTTTTTTTAAAGTAAAGAAAAATATTCAGGAAAACAAATTCAATGTATCAAAAATAATCTGCAATATTGTACACCCCTTCATCATTGCCCTCTTCCTACCCCATCATCTCAAGCAGAATAATCCTAATGGAGGGTAAAGTTTAGCCAAAGAAATCAAGAATTTATCTAATAGTAGAATTTCAAGAATCCTTCTTCCAGTAAGCGAATGTGTTTGGGGGGGAACAGGGGCAGCCTTCCAAAGCCCCTAAAATCTCATCACAGAGACAGCTGTGTACATTTATCCCAGCCAGAAATAAAAGGCAAACAGGAAGGCCAAGGACTTGGCAGAAGAGTCCCTGTGAATTTGAAACAGAAGGGAAAGAGGGGGGTGATGGATCCAGGGATGGCAGAATTCAGCAAGGTTCTGAGACTGAATCCAAGCAGGGGGTGGGAAAGGTAGAAGGGGGGGTTATGGGCATCTGGCACAGGGCAATGCTGACAAGCTCCTAGGGCATCACAGGCCTGATTTGTGGAAGCAGATCTAATCTGAACCCTGGAAGCATCTGTAGCCTGTGGATTCCATGGAAGTAAATGAGAACAGTAGTCAAGAGATGGTGAATTCTGGAAGGAATTGGGACAGAGACTGGAGAAGCTGCATAGAGATTGTGCTAATTCTGAAGCTGATGAGTGGGACAAATTGAGGCTACCCACTTGCTACCTAGCTCAAATCCCCATTTATTGCCAGATTGGCAAACATCCTGACCTCTTGCCTCTTCTAGCCCTCCTGGGATTTCCTAACTTGACCTGAATCCCATTTCAGTCTCTAACTTCTATCTCTGTCTCCTCTCAGGATCACAAAATCTCAGAGTTGGAAGGGACCTCAAAGGCTTTTATATATAGTCCAAGCATCAGAGTCTCAGATGTTTTCTTAGTGATTTAGCCCTTTTGCTGAGGGTAAGGAAGTTGGGAGGGGGTTTGGAGAACAGTTAACCAGTCGATTACCTCCCAAGACAGCCCCTCCATTCTCTTTACTTGGGATTGCAAGTCCTGTAATTTATTTAGCCAGTCTTTATATTGGCTTTAGCCTGTTTTCTTTTTGGTTGTTGGTGTCCTTCCTCTGCTCTAAAACATGTTGATTGACACCAATGATGCCTCTGAGTTGAAAATCTTGGTTCTTGTAGAGAGGTATGACTAGAAATACAAGGCTTACTAAATTCTACAAACAAGTATTGCTTGTCTATTAACTCCATGATAAGGGCTGAATTAGGAGGCTAGTGCTGCTGCTTTGCACCTATCCCCACCCCCTTGACATGACTAACAGTGCCCTTCCAGTACAACGTTCAGTCCCCTAATTCTGGATGTTCAAACCTACCAAGTCCAGTTTTCTTCTTCCTTCTAACTCTCCCGAATCTCTGGATTCACCCTAGCCCCTATCACTTCCTCAAAATCATCATCTTTTCCCTTCCCAGCCATTATCCTTCCCTCCCATGCCTCTGACCTTTGAAAAAGAGTATCTTTTAAAAAAAGAAAGAAAACAGCTTCTCAAACGCTCTCTATCTTCTATTCCTTTTGTCTACTTTTTGGAATTAATTAAAACTTGACTTTTCCACTTGAGGACTCAATGTGTCTGACAATCTTCTCTAAACTGCTCTCTCCCCTCTCCTGTCCTCAAATCATCCACGTCACAAAACCCAGGGAGCAACTGGCACATTTCATCTCTCCATGGCCCATACCACACTTTCATGCCCATGCCATAGTGACCCTTCCTTTGAAGTTTGTGACATTTAATTTACCCTCCTGGGTTCTTATCCCTTCTCCATTTATTTCCAGAATACGACCAATATTAATGACTGTCAGCATTTCAATTTAGCTCATATTTTCCTATTCTTTCTTTGCTTGCCTATTCTCTTCAGAGACATCTCAATGACATTGATGGTGACACTTTTGATGACAGTGTTTCCAGTTTCTTGAATCTCGACTCCTGTGGCTCCTTTTTCATAGTACTTTGGTTATTCAGGGTTGATCTTTCTTACATCACTGCCATTGCAAATTTTTTTCTGTACTTCTAAGATCTTGAACAACAAATTTTCCACCCTGACCTTCTCCTAATTCTTCCCTTTCTTTGTCTCTTATATTCTCTTTACTCTCCCAATCTCTTTCCTGTATGTTCTCTCATTTTGTTCTCTTTTTACTTTTCTGCTTTGGATTATACTTATTTGGGTAACTATTTGCATTATAGTAATTTGTCTAATTGCTTTTCCTATTAGACTGTAAGATCAGGGCAAGGTTCTGTCTTATTTTCATCTTAACCACAAACCTCTTGGCTTCCAGGCTCCTGCCTAAATACCACAGAGGCATGGGACTCCAGCAAAAATGGAGAGTGGACTGTCTTTGTTCTCAGAGTTTGCTGGTTTGGGTACTATCTTTTTGAATTTAGATTTAGAGGTGGCTCCTGAGACAGGAAGCTGAAAGATCCATTTAGTTTCCTACCCATAAAGGGAGAAAAGTGCAGTGGTCAGCATCAAATGCTGAATGCTGAGACTTGAGTCCCTTTGAAGCTCTTGTTGTGGATAATGGGGGATTCAGAAGCTAGGAGAACCCCATTTTGTCATCCAAGAACTGATTGAGACATATTGGCAAGAGGATGGGACAGTGAGAACAAGCTTTGTATTATCTTGAAAGCTCATAAAATATCTCTTCCTGGCTGCTAAAGGGGTAAGATTCTTCTTGGTAGCCCTCCACTCCTTAAGAATGATTGGTGGGGATGTGCAGCTAGGTGGCACAGTGATTAGAGCATCGGCCCTGGAGTCAGGAGGACCTGAGTTCAAATTCGGCCTCAGACACTTGACACTTAGCTAGCTGTGTGACCTTGGACAAGTCACTTAACCCCAATTGCCTTGCCTTCTTCCCCCCTTAAAAAAAAGATTCTATTTTTCTACTTCTGGCAGCTGATGGCTTAATTACTTATTCAGATGTTTCCTTATAATTTAATTTTTTGTGTTCAATTTGCTTACCTGAACGATGGTTATTTTTCATGAAGCTCCTTCCCTCTGTTCCCCTCTCTCATCTTTAAAGGGAGCATCCAAATTAATAATAGCAATTATCAATATTAATTATTAATAATAAAATTAATAAAGCAATCACCAAATTCCTGTTTGGTGTCACTGTTGATGATAGTGATTTGGGAAGAGGGTTGATACCTTTCTTAACAGAACTTCATGAAGTAGGAGGGAGGAGAAAGGATGATTTTTGGATTTGGGGATGTCTAAAAGGCAGAAAACACAACACACATATATAATATACTTATGCATATATGTATACATATATATTTTACACATACACAATCATAAAAATCATACCATGCATTGTGAGGCAAAAACAGTTTTCCCGTAAACATATATAAAATAGGAATTATAAATGCTATTCACAAGCTCTCTATTTAAGGGCCAAATTAAGTGATCACTTCATCTCTGATCTTAGAGGATAGCATGTGCCTGAGATTTGGGGAGAAGTTTGATTCCCCGCCCCAACACACACACGCTTTTAAAGACATGAAAGAGGTCTGAAGTCAATGAGAAAGAGGTTGGGGAGAGGTCTGTCTGGACAAGTAAGACTTGATTCATAGGATCATAGAAATAATACAGTACATCTTGCCATACTGGAAAGTTGGAGGGGGGACAGGGGAGGATATAGAAGAGAGCAGATTCAGGGAGGGAGTATTCAGTGGGATCACTGTTTTGGGGGTGGTGAGCAGGGGAAAGACGGGAGAAAATTTGTAACTCAAAATCTTGTGGAAATGAATGTTGTAAACTAAAGATAAACAAAAAAAATTTTAAATCAAAGAAATCATACAGTACAAGTCCAAGGTAAAGTTAATTTTCTCATAAAAATAGGAGCAGTTCTGATTTCACCATAGGGAATTCCTAGAAGAAACTATCGACAAGCAAGTCATCACCTTCTCTGTAACTTACAGAGTTTGCCCACCATGTACTGAGAGTTGTGACTTTCCTTAGCAATCACACAGTCACAAATATAGCCAGTATGAGCATAAGAGAATAGGATTTGAATGAACCAGGTACTCCTATCACCAATGTCAATTTCCTTCCTTCTTTCCTTCCTTCCTTCCTTCCTTCCTTCCTTCCTTCCTTCCTTCCTTCCTTCCTTCTTTCCTTCCTTCCTTCCTTCCTTCCTTCCTTCCTTCCTTCCTTCTTTCCTTCCTTCCTTCCTTCTTTCCTTCCTTCCTTCCTTCCTTCCTTCCTTCCTTCTTCCCTTCCTTCCCTTTCTTCTTCTTTCTCTTTCTTTTCTGTCTCACTTTCTTCTTTCTCCATCTCTCCCCTTCTCCTCTCCCTCCTCCTCCTCTCACCCTGTTCCCCACCTTCCCCACTTTGTTCACCTCCTCCTCCTTCCTTCCTCTTCCTCTCCTCTCCACAGGGACATCCATCATCTGTTACAGATTACAGCTTGAGCTTTCACATTTCATTGTATCCACAAAGTTTATGCAATACTGGTTCTTGAAAAATTAATTCATAATTCTTCTCCTTTTCCCCTCCCCTTCCTCCTTTTCCCCTCGGAGAGAGCTCACACCTTACTCTGCATCCCGACAGTGTATGCACATACTGGTTCTTGGTAAATCATAATTCTATTTATTCAAGAAACATTTATTAATTTGCCTATACTATGTTGCCAGACAAAAAGTAATCCAGTCCCTGCATTCTAGTCATTGAATTGAGTCTTAATTTTCATGCCTTTCAAATGGAGTTGGAAGCAGCAGTTTTTGATGGTTAATTTGTACAAAACATCTGTGCAAGACTGCAGTGACACTATTGCCAAGGGAAAGATTGAGCCGAAGAGTGGAGGAAAGGCCAGAGACTTCGAATCTCTTCTCCCTGCTGATTTCTTTTTTTATCCTTGATTGGCAATGGCAAATCAAATGATGCTTGGGTTGATTGGCAGGCAATTGAATACAATCAGTCACGATCACTGTTCTAGAAAAGGAGGCTTACAATGTTTGCCAGGTCAGTCAAGTCACTCTCCCAAGAACGACAGATTCTCTAAACCTTAGAAGCCAAGGATTAACCCACTCACCGCCGCCTCCCCCCCCAAGTCTTTTTGGATTTAGCCCATTTAGAGAGCAGCCTGCATAAATGGATACCTTTATCTTTTCACACTGTGGTAGGGAAGGCAGTTTGAGATGCTTCTTGCTAGGCAAGGGAAATGGTGATGCCAATCAAATTTGAAGGTCAGAAAAAGGAAGAAGTTCCTTATTCATAATATATTTATACTTTGACCAGTCATGGTGTCAGCTCTTGAATACTTAGGCTCGTAATTTAAGCTCCTACTCTGTCATTAGGGCTTGACACTTTCATTAGTTCCTATTAAATTGAAGTAACAGTTCCATCTTCGTGCAAACAATTGCCTAGCCAGGGGAGTTTAAACTTGGCCTTGGTAGGTTATAAATTTTGGTTAATAAGATTAGAAATGCTCACACCAGAAGAACCTTAAGGTTTTGATTTCTTTTCTCTGCCCTTGCCAGTCTCCTCTATCTTTCTCTCCTTCCTCTCACCCCTAGGAGTTTCTTTCTTTTCTCTCTGTATTTTTTCCTTCTCTCTCTCCATCCTTAAGCATATGTTTGACAATAGTGGGCAATGGCTGCTGTTAACACTTCCAGGCATCTTTAGAATTCCAAGAGTCTTACCTGGTTCTGTTCTACCCTTTGTGACGCAAATTGTCTGCTTCTCTTGAAAGTTTTTTTTTTTAAGACCACATATTTGCCCAATTCAACATTACTGGTGTCCAAACGCTCTCTCTCTCTCTTTCCCTCTCTCTGTCTCTCCTTCCCTCCTTCCCTCCCTCCCTTCTTTTCCCTTTCTCCTCTCCTCTCCCCTCCCTCCCCCTTCCCCCTTCTCCTTTCTCCCTTTCCCCCTCTCCTCTCCTTTCTCTCCCTCCTCTCCCTTTCCTCTTCCCTTTCCCTCTTCCCCCCCTTTCCCTCTCCACCTGTGCATGTCTATATTTACATCTATTCCTAATGTGATTCTAATTCTTAATATTTTATACAATTCTGTTTTCCCTCATACTACACTCCTGGATTCTCCCTCCCCATATGTTACATACATTCTAATAATATAATTTGCTATTTTCCCTCATATTGAAGGGGAATGTTCTTGGATCCTTTAACAAAATTAGAGAAAGTCATAGCTTGAACATACCAGGGGAATGGGGACATTTTGGTCAAATTCTTTAGTTTCCTTCTTCCCAAATGTATGGTGTTTCACAAAGTTCAAAAGCCTGAACTGACACACGACAATTTTTTTTAAAAATGCAGCTGCCAGCATTTGAAATGTTTGACCACTTTATAATAAGGACCATATGATTAGAAAGTTTCCTCTTAAAAATTGAGTCAAATATGGAAGTGTTCATTTACATAATTGCACACATATAATTATTCTTATTCTTATTCTTCTCAGGGAGAAGGAAAGGAGGCAGGAATAGAATTTGGAACTCAAATCCAAAAATTTTTTTAAAAGCTTAAACAATTATTTTTTGTGGGAAATATTTTATTGTGGGAAAAAATACTATATTAAAAAAACTAGGAACTGACTGAATCATAGATAAGAATCTCTTTGGCTACATATTGATACTTAGACAACTACATGTTCTATTTTTCTTTATTTCCCATTTACATTTTAATCTGGTTCAGGTCACACTCAAGTGTTATAATTTGTATTTAATATAAAACATGTAGAGTATGAAATAAATCTGGAAAGGAAAAAAAATAAGTATGAAAACTCCCTCTAGTTGATTGGTGGGTTCAGAGAGACAGATGGGGGGGGGGGAGGGAGATAGGAAAAAGACCCCAAACAACAAAAATCCCCAAACAACAAAATGGTGATTTTATTAGTTTCACAACAGATGACCTTTATTATCTTGGGGATGAAGTGAAATGCCAGAGTCATAGGAGGCTAGCCTTCCATTTTCCATTTTCTTTTTAAGATGTTGCGTAGAAATCACCATCTACGTGTGTTCCTGTAAAAAGTTCGTTTTCTTCCTTCCTAGCTTTCAAGTTGATGTTCTCCTCCTCATCAATGTCGAAGCCATGGCACAGGAACAACAGCCCCCTCAGGTTTAAGGGGGTTATCATTTTCTTCTCCTCCCTGCCCAGAGACAGAAAAGCAAGATCAATAGGATGGGAAGGGAGAGTTAGGGAGAGGTATCAGAATTAGAATATTCCTTATAACAAAAGGAGCACAGGTGGGTCAGTTCTCCTAGGGACTGAAATGGAATCCAAAGTAGGTCCAAATATACAGCCTCCATGCTCTCTCATCTCTTCTTCCTTTTCGCTTGGCTAAAAAGTGGACTTTTGTGATTGGCCTATGGAGCAGGCTAAATTTATTGAAAAAGGCAATGTGGTGAGACTTGGTAACATTCATGGCTTCTCCACTGACTTACAGATACAACTAGAAAAATAGACCCACGTGGTGAAACAGAAACAGTGGGACCCCACAGGTACCACTTGAGGGGGCAGATTAGGTCTTGAAAACCAAGATCTGGATTTCCTTTAGGATCCTCAAGAGAGGAGAGAGAGACAGAGAGAGAGAGACAGAGACAGAGACAGAGGAGAGGAGAGAGGAAAGAAGGGAAAGAGAGGAGAGAAGGAGAGAAAGAGATCTTAAGAAAAAAGGGAGAGAAGAGAGAGGAAGGGAAAGAGAAGAGAGAGGGAAAGAGAAGGTCTTGAGAAGAGAAGAGGAAGAAGGGAAAGAGAAGAAAGAGTAAAGGAAAGAGAAGAGGGAGGGGAAGAAAAGGGGAAGGGGAGAGAGAAGAAGAGGGGGAGGGGGAGGGAGAGGAAGAAGAAGAATAAGAAGAATGAATGAATGAAAGAAGGAGAAGAAGGAGGAGGAAGAGGAGGAGAAGAAGAAGAAGAAAAGGAGATGAGGGAGGAAAGGGAAAGAGAAGAGAAGGAGGTAAAGAGATCTTAGGGAGAGAATAGAGAGGAAGGGAAAGGAGAGGAGACAGAAGAGAGAAAAGAGAAGAGAGAAGAGGTGGAGAAAGAGGAAAAGAAAGAGGAGAGAGGGAGGGGAGCAAGAGAAAGAAGAAGAAGAAAGGAGGGAGAGGAGAGGAGAGAAGAAGGGAAAGAGAAGAGAGAAGGAGGGAAAGAGATCTAATTAAGCAAAGAGGGAGAGAAGAGAGGGAGGAGAGGAGACAGAAGAGAGAGAAAAGAGAAGAGAGGGAAAGAGAAGAATTTGAAGAGAGAAGAGAGAGAAGAAGAAAGAGGAAAGGAAAGAGAAGGAGCTGAAGAGAAGAGAAGGGGAGGAGAAGGGAGAGAGAGAGAGAGAGAGAGAGAGAGAGAGAGAGAGAGAGAGAGAGAGTGGGGTGATAAGGAGGAGGTAGCCCCTTCCAGTACCTGCTCGTTTCTTCCTTCCATATGCTGACCGACCTTTCCTGGCCTTTCTTTTTGCTACTCCTGTCGCCTTCCTTCTTTTAGGACAACTGTTGGAGTGATGGGAACGATAGTGGGAGTGAGTGTGGGGATGGGCCCGAGATGAAGAGTGATGGGAGTGTTCTGTCCTGGTATGGTGCCTGGATGGACTAGGGCTTGGACTGGCGCTTTGACTTCGGCTCCTACTGCGGCTATGACTGGGAGTCTGGCTCCAGCTCCGGCTCTGGCTGCGGCTCTGGCTTGGGCTATGGCTTTGGCTTGGACTCTCTTGCCTGGACTTGTTTCGGTTCTGGGCCCGAGCAGCAAGGAGAGCCTGCATCTTTGGTGCCCACGAACACGCGTGGAGGTCAAGGCCGCCTACTCCTCTCCTGTCTGGTCTGGCTTTACAGAGGAAGGTGTACAGACCCTGAGTTATATAGTTGGAGGTCATTGTTAGCCAGGAAAGAGGACTGGATTGTGATGTCAATGGGAAGTGGAGGTGGGTCCCAGGCAGCTAGAGCAATGGAGGAGAGCAAGGAGGGGCTTAGGGAGTAGAGAGGTGGAAAGGGATGGGAATAATAAACTTGTCCTCATTTGGGGGAAAAAATGCTTCTCCCAAGGGTTGTGATCTACAAAACAGCAAGTGAGAGGCTAGGTAGGGGCTTCTTTTACTGGCAACCTTATAACGCAGCAGAGATTTAATTAGAACTTTCTTTTAATGAGTCAACTTTCCCTAGAAGAAGAGTTCTGCATTCTGGGCCTTGTCATCACTATCTCTGGTATAATAAAACAGAAACACACAGGCATGTTATTAACTCTATTGTCATTTGGGTATAATCTCTGTTGTATATTAGGGAACATAGGTCTGTCACCATTCCTATCCCTCTTCCTCAGGAAGACCTAGTTCACCATTGATGGTCCAGAATCACTGTACACCGCCCCCCCGCCCCCCCACCCCCTGCCGCCAGCCATTTTTCTGGTGACATGGAGATCTGCGAGGCCATTTGTCCCTGCTACTACTGCCTCCTTAAGGTTCTCCAGGTTTTGCCTCTACCCCCTGCCTCACTGAAATTCTGACCTCCTTATGAACCTACTTTAATTACCCTTAGGTTTTGGCTATCCATTTTCCTCTGCACCCTAAGGACATGTGGGTCTTTCTTCCCATTTTGAGAGTACAGACTGTACAGCTCTTTGAGAGTACAGACTGTCTTCTCAATTTTCTGATTTCTCTCTTCCTTCTCCGGCAGGGACAATTTAGTTGTAATCCTTGTTAGACAAAAGTATGGAGTTTCCTTTTTGAGTCTGGAAGCTATAGGAACAATATTTGCGTAGGCTTTAAAGAGTGGTGGGGTAGGGCAGGTAATGTGGCCTGAGTTGAAACTGAGTTGAACCTGAGTTCCAATCCAGCCTCAGAAACTTGCTAGCTGTGTGACTGAGGCAAGTTACAAACCCTGTTTGCCTCAGTTTCCTTATCAGTAAAATGAGCTGGAGAAGAAAATAGCAGTATCTACCAAGGAAATCCAAAATAGGGTCGCAAAGAGTCAGACTGAGATGACTTAATAACAACAACAAAAAACAACAAAAGAGGATTAGGAGGACCCCCCCAACCCTTATCTCTTCCATGACCCTCCCCCCCCCCCTCCCATCTCCACCTGGCCTTTCTCTCTCTCTGCATGCTCTATCCACCATCCATACTTATTCCTGGACTCCTTCCCAGGAAAGAAGCTTGCTTATAAAAAAGAAGAATGACTATTGTCAACACACTCATTTCTATTCTGTTCATTTCTAAGGGCAAACTTTTCCAACTCAAATAAAGGGGAGGAGAGTGGGGCTCGGGAAATCTGAGTCAGATGGTATCTGGCAGGGAGAAGCATGAAATTATTGGATTGGATTCTTCCCATGGGGATAAGGGGAATCTCCTTAATTTTTAAAGAGTGGACCAAGTCTTGGTTGTCCAGATATATATGCCCACATATACCATATACACAAATACAATACTACACGTGTGCATCTTCATCCAGAGATGGGGACTATATTGACTTTTAGTCCATTTGGCTCTTATCTAAGACCCTTACTTCCCTAGGGTTATTTCATTTCTAGGGTACATCTTAAGTCTCTCTCTCTTATTCTTATGTAGAGCTATAATTAGAAACTCTTTTACTCTGGGTAAAAGTTGAGTAGGGAGAGGGAAGAGGAAAGAGTAATAGAAGAAAGCCTGACCCTAGATGAACTTTCACACCAAGAGAATCATTTTGTCCCCTAGGTCCCCTGTGGGTCCTTTTGGAAGGGGTGGAGGGAGGTAGGAAGGGGTATCACAGCATTGGCCCCTCAGGGGAGGGAAGGTCCTTGGAGGTTTTACAGGTATGATTGAGGAGGCACAGGATGATAGTCTCTGAAGTCTCATGAAGAAAAAATATCTTTCCTCAACCACCAAGGGGGAGGCAACCCTCCTTCCCCTCCCCTCCCCCATCTGGGCAAAACCCCAGAAATTTTGCCTAGCAAAGAAAAGCCTGATCTCTGTGCTCCTCCAGTCAAGTGGTGTTGTTTCTTAATGTTCGTGGCCTGCTCATTTCTGACCCCCAAATCCCTAAGGATCCCTCCCTCTCTCAACCAGGCTGAGAAGTGGGACCAGAAGAGGTGAGAAATGAAATTCCTTGGAGAAGCCTTTTTATTGTTGGTTTTTTTCCAGAATGAGTTTCTTCTTGGTTCTTACAGTTACATCCATACATCCATTCTTCTACTGGGTAACTCTCGTGGTCGGTCAGATTGTGGCTGGGAAAAGTGGGCTGCTGTCATCTATACTTTTGGAGGGGTCTGGTCTTCCTTTTCACTGGTGGAACAACATTTTTCTGGGGAGGACTCCATCAGGAGAAGCTTTCCTGGAACTTTTTGAAGCTCTTCTTCTTGATCCCCCTCCTCTGATGAAAAAGAGAAGTCATCCTCAGTGACACAGGCCAACAACTTCTTCAGGGAATACTCATACTTTTGGCCCTGCACACCCCCTAGCTTGGTACAAGTGGAGCCCATCACGTCCAGCTAAGTCACCTCACTGCCTCTTCCAAGGATTTCTCTTTCTTGATTTTCCCTGGAGGTGGAGCCAGGGAATGGGAGAGGGGAAAGGGAGGGGAACAATGGGGTGTGGGGGAGGAGGCTGAAAGGCCCGCATCACAAAGCAAAGTGTTCTTCCTTCTTGCTCACTTGCTCCCCTCTCACTTTTAAGTTAGACTGTGTGATCTCTTCGTAAACTTCTCATGTCCACTCAAGACCACCCCTCTTCTCCTCTCACATCACTCAATGAAAAAACTCTCTAAAGTCACAAAACAGTAGAAAAAAGTTCTCTTAACAAACAATTAAATCACCAAGTTTGTACGATAAAGCCTCCAGTAAAATCTTACTCTGATGCTCATTCATGATTGACGTGTGAAGCTCTCCTCCTCTCGTGTTTTTTGAAGGAAGTTATTTAAAATGAAGCTATGAAAGCTATGAAAGCTATTTTCTGCCTGATTCTTCTGAAGATGATGGCCCTATTAAATTCAGAGAGCTTCAACACCACGGTGGTACCCCCTAACAATTATTAATTTTTGATGCATTGATGATTCTAGAAGACAGAATATTGACTGAAATAACAATACACGGGATGGACATCAGTGAAGAAGTACTTACACATTACCAAAGAAATGTGAGTTCTTTTCAGGCTTGTGCTAATGTGACCCACTTTGCTTAGCTTAGTAAATGCTTGAAGGATTGAAGTAGAGAATTGGAGGAGATACAAAAACTAAATAAGTCCTTCTCCACCTCCATCATTCGAGTCTAGGAGAACTGGTTCTGCCTCGAAGAGATGGCAGAATACGGTTTTCTTTCTCTAGTCCTTTACTAACTGTGAACTAGGGGAGGAGAGGAAGTATCTCTCCAAAGAAGGACAAGAATTGATCCCCAAGGAAGGTGTGGTTTGGGAAAAGATACCAGCACACAGCTGGTAAATTTAACGTTTAACAATTGAAGCTAGCTCTCCAAAAATAAAACAAAAAACCCTCCAAAACCCAACATACTTGTAAGTTTCATCTGTGTTATTCACATTTATTTTCTCCATCACTTTCTTAAATCTAAAAAGTCCAGAATTGTAGCCATTTGCTGGTTTTCCAAAGTATAAAAATGCTCAATACTAAAATTTTATCAGGGAGTAAGTAATCAAAGCAATACAAGATCTGACAATTCTTTTGCTCTGGTATTTTAGATCCAAATATCTTACAACCTCAGCTTTTAAGGCTCAGTGAAAGATTTTGCAAAACTTCGAAACCTCAATATTAAAATGTGAATTAATTAATCATAATTATTGCAAGGGGAAGGAAGCAGGAAATACTTCCCCAGTTCTCCATCTTATTCCAACTGCCCCCTCAATTTACAGATAAGGAAATTAAAAGCCTACAAAGGTTAGTTGGCTACTAATACCCCAACACACTTCAGCAGCTAGGTAGTGGAGTGGTTAGAGCTGGAGTCAGGAAAACCTGAGTTTAAATTCGTTCTCAGATACTTATTTGCTTGAACCTGAATAAGTCACTTTAATCTCTGCCTCAAGTTTGCTCATCTTCGAAATGGGGAAATAAATAGCTCTTACCACACTTCCCAGGTTATTGTGAGAAATCAAGTGAGATAATAATTGGAAAACACTTAACATATATAAGTAAGCACTGCACTATGAGTGCATTGTTGTATTATGTATATGTTGTATTATTGTATTAGAGGCAGTAATTTGAACCAAGGTCTTATGATTCCAGAACCCACTGCTTCTCAATACATTAGGGACAAAGGAAACAAAGGCTGGGTTTTCCCCCCTAGTGAGATGCTATTAATTCAGGGAAATAGGGTGGAGGTGTGACAACCAGTTTGAAAGACCCTGTTTGTAATCAGGGATTGGGATCCACAAAACTTTTAAAAAACAATGCTTTTTTTTTGGACCCTTTGTTGGAGAGGAAAATCTTAGGGGGTCTTTAACATTGATCCTTTTTTTGGGAGGGCTGTCTTTAACCTTGATCCTTTGGTTAATATGTTGTTGAAAATCAGAGGTGACTTTTTTCAGCTAAAAATGTCCATTGATTTCCCACCTTTTCTCAAAGAGACTTGAAAGCTGAAATTGAATTCTAGAATATTTGAATTTGGTGTATGCTTGGAGCAGGATCCCAATTAAAGTATGAGAAAAAATAAAAAAGTCAAACTGGTGCAAGGCCACACTAGATTACCCTGAAAGGTTCTAAAACCATTCTTCTACCCCTTTTACTCCACTCCCTCTTGAAACTCTGACCCACCAACTGTCCATCCAAGGTGGCCATGCACAAGCAGGCAAACTAGGTGACTGAGTAACCTTCTTAGGTGCAACAAAGTGGGTCTGACAACGAGTGATTTTCAGGATTTATTGACAGGTGGCAGGCATTGTCTACTTGGATCCATTAGCTTCTCTCAGATTTAGACACTGAGTGGGAATCTTGGTTTTTTCTTTTGTACTGAACAACTTGAAAGGGGTTGAAGATCTTTTTTTTGCTTTTAAACTTCCCAAGTAGTGAAAGATCTAGGTGGTGAGTTTATCTTCTTCTCCTCCTTCTATCAGAGAGCCTTCTATATCCTAAGCAAAACACACATAGTAGAGCTTAGTAAGGAACCTTTTGGCACCCAAGCCTGGCTTCTATTGTTCAAGCTATCTGGGGATCAGATAGGCTTTTTGATTGAGTATTGGAAATTAATTGATGTATTTACCTCTCCTCCCTCTCCTTCGCCTCCCTTGGAACTGAGCCCTTCTCCTCCCATAGAATTGGGCCCTTCTCCTCCCATAGAGTTCCCTTCTCCTCCCATAGAATCGGGCCCTTCTTCTCCGTCTTTGGCCCCTCCTTCTCCTCCGAGGTCTGAATGAATTCTGGCTTGGACTCCGGCTCCCAATAAATCTTTGTCGAGCCATCTCTTGCTTTTTGAACTTCTCTTGCTGCAGTTGTTTTGGGGTTGAGTTGAAACTGCCGACCAACTGTTGTTCCTGGTGGTAATTTAGTTTTGTCCTAGAGAGGTTTTCTCAAGCAGATATATAAAAGGGATGTGTCCACTATGACCCGTGTGGGGTGGGTCATCTCTTCCTAGCACTGTGACTGTACAGTCCTTTCACAAGTGATGAGCTCATACCTGCCAACTCAAGGTTTGGGGCAGTGGATGGGGGTAGAGAAGAGGAAAGAGGTTCCTAGAAGCCAAGTAAGAAGATGAAATACTTCTAAGACTTCTTTACCTTAGAATCATAGCATTGGAGCTGAAGGGAACCTCCAAAAAATCATCCACAGATCAACTCACCTTTTATTTTTAAAAAGATATTTAAATAAAGTCTTTTATATGTTTTTATGTCAGTTTTTATGTCAACTACAGCTAACATGACAAATTATATATTATTTAATTACATATTACACACATGCCTATGTGCGTGTGTGTGTACATAATGTGTGTGTGTAATATATACACATATAGGCAGCTAGGTTGTGCAATGGGTAGAGGGGCAGCTCTGGGTCTTGAGTCAGGAGGACCTGAGTTCAAAATCTGACCTCAGATATTTTATTTGCTGTGTGGATTCCTGAGCAAGTCACTAATCCTGCCTCAGTTTCCTCTAAGAAATGGCAAACTGCTCCAGTATATTTGCCAAGAAAACCTCAACTGGGGTCACAAAAAATCAGACACAACTGATCAACAACAAAATCATATATAAATAAACACACACACACACACACACACACACACACACACACACATATAAAATCATCCTTCCTTTCCTATTAGACAATCCCCCTTATAACAGAAAATGTTTTTAAAAAGATAAGAAAAAAGCAAAATAAACTACATCAAATCAAGTTGAGAATATAGAGAGCCCTATACCGACCTCATAGTCAACACCTCTGCAAAGTGGGGAATGGGAATGGGAGCAGGGATGAGGGTGGATTCTCATCTCTTCTTCAGAGTGGATTTCTCATCTTCTTTGGGGACAAGATTGGTCATTATAATTTTCAGACTATTTAGTTTCATTTGGTTGTTATTGAATTCCTTTTGATATTAGCAAAGTGGAAAGTTCACACCATAAGTTAAAATGAAGGAGGTATTTGAGAATTTTCCTTGCTGGGTTATATACACCCCCACCCCACCCCAGGAACCAGCACTGGACCAGGAAAAGTTGTCCCTCCTCCTACCTTCTTCTCCACACCCACAACCCAACACCTTCTGCCAGGGGAGTTAACAAAACAAAACTCAGAGATGAGACTCACTCCAAGAGAATCAGTGGGACAAGCTTCTTGCCAAATTCATATTGGACTTTCTACCCTCCTTTCTTAAAGAACACACAGTGGTAAAGCACCCACAGCTGAGCCTGAGGTAGAAGATGATGACAGAAGGCCAACCCTCTGCCAAGCCAAGTAGGCTTTGCCAGCTTAGCCCAGCAAGTAGGCACACTATGGCCAGCCAGCCTGTATCCAAACTACAGATTAACAAAGAAAAGTAACTGCAAAGTGAGGAAGACCTGAATTCAAAATCCCATCAAACATGTAGACACTGTGTGACCCCCCAAAGAAGTTACTTAACCTCAATGCCCCCAGGCAACTTCTCAGACTAATTAACAAGAAAATCAGGTGCCAACCCACATGGTAGAACAAGTTTTCTCCTGGGTCTAGTAAAAAAAAATTGTACATCACCGATGAAACCTTATGTCTGCTAGGCTTTACCCCTCCAAAAATGATGTTGAATCCCTCTTGGGCATTGATTGATATCAATACAAACTCATCAAAAACTATATAAACTGTGTTACCCCTTCTGAGAGATGTAGTTTACACATTTTCTTGGCTTTGAGTGAATTAACAAAGAACAGAATCCGAAGTCTTGATTTATCAATTCAATTCAGAAGATCATCAAAGGGTTTGGGATTCATAGATCATAGATTGAAACTGCAGGAAGGGAACCCTCAGTCATTTAACTCAACTATTATTAACTCTTCCTACTTTCAATTCAATTCAATTCCATGTATGTGTATTAAGCAAATTATGTATGTGTCTTGTTCTCCTTCAATCCAGCCTGTGTGATATAAAGACAAAAATAAAACAGTTCTGTTCCTTCAGGAGTTTTCAATCAAGAATATTGTTCTGTAATTAGTTAAATAACTGGATTATTTTACTCTCTTTCACTTCAAGATGATCATGAAAATCATACATCTCAAGACTTTCGAGACATCGAGGCTTTCCCCACATGGGTTTTGATATCAGCTTATGAAATTAAATGAGAATTTTGGAGGAGTTTTGAGCAAAAAAAAAAAACAAAAACAAGGGCCTTGTTTTTTTAAAATAGCCAAAATATAACTCTTGGAAAAAAAATATACACACACATATACATATGTATGTATATATTAGATACTTATTAGAGACAAATTAAACAGTCTTTTCCATGAGATCTACATTGTATTTTTTTTCACCTTCCAAGCCCAAAATGATATAGGAAAAAGGATTCTTGGATCCTCATATACTCTCATTTTTGTACCTACATCTCCTCTCCTCTGAAGGACAAATTTCTCTGATACTCCTACACTATATAAAATCAATGTTAACTAAAATAGGCATTATTATGTGCCCATTAGTTTTGCCAGGCATTGAGGACAACAAGACCATGTCCTCCCTCCCTGCCTTTCAAAGAAGCTACTACTGCTGCTTTCAAATGGGACAAACAAAACATAGAGAAAATAAACCTAAAGTAAAAATTTGGGAAAGAGACATCAATAACTGTGTAGAACCCAAAGTTACAAGTTACTACCCTCATGTAAGCAACCTTCTTCAATGTCCATTGTAAAATCCATCTGGTATAATGCTAATCCTTGAAAGGAAAGACCATAAACTCAAACTCTATTTATAGCACTTGTTGTGATTCCAACAAGATTATTCTAGATTCGCAGGAAAAATAAATTCAACAAAAACCAGTTGAATAGCGTCTTGTTTCTAGACCCAAGAGACCCATAATGTTTTTGAGGTATTCCCTCCCCACACTGGGGCTAAAATACACATATTTAAAAGATCATGAGATCTAAAAATCACATTTAAAGACGATGACATATCATAATTATTGACATTGTGTTTACTGTCGTGAGGTTTATCACTCATGAAATCTCTTGCTGTTCAGATCGAGTAAGAAAAAGCCTTCACCTATCCTTCCACAGAAGCCAGAGAGGAGAAAATTGGGAGCATCTCTTCTTTAGTTACTCCTGATTCTAGACATATTCTCTGAGCACATAACTTTTTTCTTTTTGGTATTAAGGGGGCCCTAAATATAATAGCAGCTTGTGAGCTTGCAATGGGCCTGAGATTTAGGAAAGACAGTTTCTGAAGTAACTCATCCAGTTTCTATTTGTCCTGCATATAAGCTTTTTTTTGTATCATTTGCTTGCATATGTTTGGTCTCAGAGGTTTGTCTTTTGCCTCTTACCCCCCAGCACAGCACCTAGCATAGTAGGCATTTAATGTTATTGGTTATTCAAGGGAATTGGACAATGGGGAAACATTTTCTTTGTGTTTCTGTACCTCTCTCTTTTTCCCAAGGGCTTGATTGTTCCCCTTTTGCAGACACCTTTCTCTCCCCCTCCTCCTCCCCATCCCACGAGCAAAGAAAATTAAACAGAAGGCCGAAAAGACTGAATTTTCAGAATTTATTGACAGGTGGCATTGTTCAGTAGCAGGCTCCTGTTGTCGTCTTGTGGCAGTCACCATAGGTGCGCATCTCGGTGGAAATGGTTTTGCTGTTTCATGATGGTCAGAAGATCCGGCTGAATTTGGTTAAATTCTCAAGCAGGAGTTCAGATGGAGCTTTGCTATGTGCTGTCTTAGTAGTATCTTCTTCTTCTCCTGCGAGAATATCTCCTGCGGCGATACCCTGAAAAGAGAATGAAAAGAGGGTTTAAATATAAAATTAGAGAGAAGAGACCCATAATTCTAATACTCTAAGAGCATCTTTGTCTCAAGCTTTTTTGAGTACAGCAATGTAAGGGAAGATGTAAGGGTCTATAAAATGACTATTATTACCTCTCCTCCCCAAACAATTACCTCTCCTTCTCCCTCTCCTCCTCCTCCGGCTTCTCCGGTATCTCCTTCTCCGACCACGGTATCTGCTTCTTCGTCTCCTCCGGCGGCGTCGGTATCTGCTCCTACTCCGGCTCCTGCTGTGTCTATATCTTGCCATTTTTGAGTGTGATTGTGGTTTAGGTTGAGGTTGAGGTCTTTTTATTTATGTTTCACAGCAGTGGGAGCACCCACTCTGGGGTTGAGCCAGCCAACCTGTGACCTGGTGGTAGGTGTGTGGGCTTGTGAGTCAGGGTGGACCCCTGTCTCTCTTATAGGCAACGGAGGGACCCCAGCCATTGTGATGCTTCTCAATGGCCTCACCCTGATAGGCTCCTTATGGGGTCAGCATCCTTGACACATGTCCATATAAGGGCGACTGATGGAAGATGGAGAGGGCCACGGGTCTGATGAGGAAATAATGCTCATACCACCTACCTCACTGGGTGGTTTTGATGAAAACACTTTTATTTGCTATATAAATGTTACTAACAGTATCATCATCATCGTTATCATTATCATCATCAAACAGGCCAATCAATCAATTAGAAAGCATTTATTAAGCATCTTCTATGTGCCCTGCAGGCACTATTAGGCACTGGAGAAGAAAACACAAAGGAGGAAACAAGACAGTACTTTCAAGGATCCAGATAAAAGAGTAGATGAGATGGCCTCAGTTGGATCCATCCTTGCCTTGAGACTCTTAAGACAGGTACACTCTAGATCCTTTGTAGTTATATCAGCTGGCCTCAGGCCATCGTTGATACCAAAATTTGGGTAACAAAAGAAGTATATTGAGGAGAAATTCAGAGAAATTGAACACCCCTGACCAGGAGTGGACTCCCCCTTCTTTAGGAGAGGGGAGAGTCCTGAATACAAAAAATGAGAAGAACTTTATACTGTTAGCACAGAAACCTCCCTTCATCATAGTCCTTATCCTGGTCTGAAGGTCCCTCAAGGCCTTTGTCTGCCAGATTGGTCAGGTCAACCTGTTGTCTGCTAACTCCCTTTATCTTCAGTAATATCTAGCAATTCTATGAAAACTTAAATCCTGTTTCTCACAATTTATCATCAGTATTTTTTACTTCAGTAATGGAACCAAAGACATGAAGTGTGTAGCAGGACCAAGACACATTGTCATATATTAAGTTTGCTTATTTTTATGTAATGTTTTACAATTTATAAAGCACCTCCATATATTATTCTCATTAGGTCCTCCCTACAATCCTACAAAGTATATTTCTATATCCATTTTGCAGATGAAGAAACTAAGACCCACAGAAGCCATGAAAATATTGGTGGAGAGGATATGAAAGTTGAAAAAGTCTCTAGTTAAACAATATTTAATAACATAGGTATATCAGACTATTCAAGTCCCACCATTTTCCAGATGAAGAAATTGAGACCCAGTGAGGGGGAGTAAGTGACTTCAAGGTCACACAAAGTAGTATCAGCAGTAAGATTTGAACCTAGGTTGTCTCTTCATAGAACCAGTTGTTCTCTTTAGCTGCCTCATGAAAGCTTCCTTCAAAACTTTGATGATTCTTTAATCTTATCAACTTGTATATACTCTTCAACAATGAATGCAGTTTGCAATCTATCCACATATTCTTATCCTGTACTCTCACCCATGGACCATGTTCTCTGACAAATCTTCCACAAGGAGTCACTCAACATGTCAGTAACCTTTTTCTAGATCTCTTCACATTGCTTGGATATCAATGAAGTATGTAGACTGTACATCAAGTTAATCCTCACTATTACTATATGACTGTAAATGAAGCATTTTTTTCAATAAAATACTGTTTTAAATGTACAAAGAAGTTTGCTCTTGAAATATGTTCTAGGGTAAATAAATCCTTCTGTAAAGTGAAATACAATTCAATGATTTGTTGTAGAACCATTCAGTGTTAGATCTGAACATCCAGTCCAATTCATTCATTTGAAAAAAGAATGGAACCAAAGATATGAAGTGTATAGTAGGACCAAGAGACACTGTCATATATTAAGTTTGCTTATTTTTATGTAGTGCTTTATAATTTATAAAGCACTTTCTTACATTATTCTCATTAGGTCCTCTCTATAATCCTACAAAGTTTGGGCAAATATTACTATATTAATTTTGCAGATGAAGAAACTAAGACCCACAGAATTTAAATGCATACCTGTTGTATCAGCAAGCACCCTAGCATACCTAGGGCGGCTACTAGCACAGGTTCTTAGATCTGCTTTTCTAAAGGAAAGCAACTCAAAATGGGTTAACAATCTTACTTTAATCAAACATATCATTTACCTAGTTC
>CM053590.1:133270651-133296156 GCA_028646515.1 Pseudochirops corinnae
AGGATGATGGAGGGGAGGGGAGAGTGGGGGGGGAGGGCTGATGAATGTTCACATTTCTGTAGAGGGACAGGGACAGGGTGGAGAGTGGTTGGGGGGGGCAGGATAGGAAGAAGGGACATGTAATCAGACTCTCACAGTGTGCTCACTATGGAGAGGTTCTGCCTGTAATTTCACATGTTCAGCGTGTATTTGATTGCTTGTCCTTCCAGTGGGGGTGGATGATCAGGGAGGAAGAGAAAGAATCTATAATCTAAAGTTCCATAATCAAATGTTATAAATATATATATATGCAATTATTATTATTATTATTATTATTAACTACATCCAACTGGAACTTGAGATACACAGGCACTGTGGTTGGGAGATCCATCCTGCCCTACCGAAAAGTCAGAGGGGCGAGGGGGGAAGACATAGGAGAGAATAGATTGGGGGAGGGGGGATACACTGGGATGGCTGTTTTGGGGCGGTGAGTAGGGGAAAGATGGGGAGAAAATATGTAACTCAAAATCTCGTGGAAATGAATGATGCAAATTAAAATAAAATTTTTTTAAAAAGAATGTTAAAAACAATCTTTACATGTAATTGAAAAAAATAAAATACTATTAAGTGTAAAAAACCCCAAATATTAAAATTTGTTTTAACATGTAATTGGGGGTAAAATAAAATATTAAATTTTTTAAACCAGCCCAAAAGAACTCTGAGTTTTATCATAGAACACTCCTTCATACTCCCCCTCCCCTAATTATCATGGTGACCATAGCAAAGCTGAGTCTGGCTGTCTGCCAACAACACACCCCTCCCCCTCTCTTTCTCCTCACCTTTCTCCTGAACCCCACCTTCATCACACACCCCTCAGTCAGTCTGGAGCTCTTTTATGATGTCTATTAGCCCCCCCACACCCCTCTTTTTTTCTTTTCTTCTCAAGTCTTATCCTGATTTTTGACCTGATTTGATTCCATTTGGATCAAAACTCATAAAAAGGATAGGGAAAATGTGAATAATCACCTTCCTTCCCAGGACTTCCCCTACCTCCAATCAAGGAAGACTCTCTTCTCCATTTTCCAGGTGTCCTATGTCCTGATACCGTGCCTTTCCTCACCCCAACTCCCAGTGTCTCTTGCCTTCTCTCAGTTATGGGTTCTTTGCTCCTTTACATCAAGGCCTCACTGTTTTTATTGCCTATATTTAAGGAAAATGGAGGCATTGAGATATATAACAATGGAAGACCTTGTTTGCCCAAGAAAAATTCCTCCATGATAGACCAGGTAGGCTGGGACTGCCTAGAGTTGAAACAATTGGGACTGATTGCAGCAGCACCTGTGCCTGGGGTTTAGGAGAACCAGAGGAAGGGTGGTGGATCTTGGATTTAACTGTCCTACAAGGCATAAATAACATGTATCAGGTGAGAAGGAGAAATGAGTATACGAGATTCTGTCTAAGGCCAGGAGTAAGCTGTTCAGTGCAGATACTTTATTGTGTTTCCTCCTTGTTTATATTAGTCTAGCCTAGGGTGGGGAATTTGTGGCCTTGATGCCACATGTGGTCTTCTAGATCCTTAAGGGCTGTCTTTTGACTGAATCCAAATTAGGATTTGCTTTGTACAATTTGGTTTCAGTCAAAAGGCCACCCTTAAGGACATAGAAGGTCACATGTGGCCTCAAGGCCGAAGGTTCCCCACCCTTGGTCTAACCCTTGGGGTTGTCTGCAGATCATGGGATCATAAAACACAGAGCTGGGAAGGGACATTTACACATCAACATTGCACATTTTAGAGAGAAGGAAAATGAGGCTAAGAGGTCCAACTTGCTCAGGTCCCAACCCAAATCTCCTGATTCCAAATCCAGCATCCCTTCCACTAGACAATGCTTCCCTCCCCACCCCACCTCACCCCACCCACCCCAATCCTGTTCATTCCTCTTCCGGTCTAACGTTCTCATTTTGTGCATGAGTTTGAACATTAAAACATTTCAGAGGTACAAAGCACTCCTCAGCTGCCTGACCAAAATTATCTTGTATTTATTCATGTACAGGAGACAGAGAATGGGCCAGTGGTTTTATTGGTATGGGGATCTCCCAGATGAGAAAACTCTCTCTACCACTACAGGTTGACACCTCTAGCCTTAGAGAGTTGCCCAGAGAATTGAGAGATTAAGCCACTCACTGGGGTCATACAGCAGGAATCAAACCTAGACCTTTCTGATTCTGAGACCACCTCTCTAAGACATTTTGTCCAGCTGCTTTTCTGTTCTGTATTTACTTCCACAAGTTGTTTCCTCTTCATAGAATGTAAACCCCCTTGAAAACAAGGACAGTTTCATTTTTGCCTTTGCATCTCCACTGCCTGATGTGGTGGTATGGTAGGTTTTACTGATCAGTTACCCCTGGTACTGCCCTCTGGGGCCAAACAGAACAAATCCAGTCCCTCTTCCACAAGACACCTCTTTATATGCTTGAAGACAGCTGTAAGGCCTTATCTGAGCCTTCTTTTCTCCAGAAGGCCCAGAGAGATAAGTGACCTTGCCTGATATCACATAACTAGTTGGTGGTAGGCATAAGTGGCACCATAAGCCAGTTCTCCAAATTTCCAGCTTTTCATTTTTATTATCCTCTTTTCAATTTTCATTACAACCTTTGGACTCTAGGGAGGAGATGACCAGCGGAAAGGGAAAAAGAATTTAAGTTTCTACTAATGTGCCAAGTACTGTGCTAAAAAAGTAACTGCTTTTTCAGAATCATCTTATTTGATGAGGTGGGGCAATTGCCCTCTAAAGGACAAATGACTCCCTGCCCCACCCACATAGTGCCTTAGCTTAGGGAGGAATCCTTTGATGATTTCAAGACCTTTGAATCCACTCCCTGGTTCCCTCTGCTCTAATGGTGGCAATTAGAATGGAACTCCTCCCAATGAAAGTTTAAAAGGCTGGCCTCTTAAGAAAGAGAAACTCTGAGGCTGGTTTTACTTTCACTTTCCCGTTGATTCTCGGTGTTGGTCAGGAATTGCTCAGTACACATATGACTGTTATCAGATTGATATCAATTTGCTATGTTGTCTTTAGATATCTTCCCCCCTCCCCCCAGTACTGGGGCTCTTCCCAATTTTTGTGCTGTTTAACATAACTCATACTGTGCTCAAGAGGGGACTGATGGCCTACATGGAGACTTTAAACTATCAACTAAGAGACTCAATTAATGAGCAGGCACTTATTGAGCATCTATGCTGGGGATAAGACAAAAATTGAGTTGTGTTTCCTCTCAAGAAGCTTACTTTATGGCTAAGAAAGTTGAAATGGTTCCGCCCAAGGTAATGGATCAATTGAGGGGTGGAGTTGAAAGCAGAACAACAAGAATAATTCATATCTATGACATTTTTATGTTCTAAGTAATTTCTTGTGAGTTGGTAGTATCATTGCCCTTATCTTTCAGATAAGGGAACTAATTGAAGCTTATTGAGGTTAAATAATTCAGAGAGGGGGCAGGGTGCTACATACAACCAGTAAGGATTAGAGAGCCAAATTTTAAAACCAGGCATTCCTATGTCCCTTCTGAAGTATGTGTAGAGAATCAGAGGTGGTTCAAATTATTCTGACTCCCTCATGTTGCTGATGAAGATACTGAGGCCCAGAGAAATCCCTAGGGTCATCCAACTGACTAATGATATCCTAATGTCTTACGGCTCTAAGTTCAGGAGAAATGGTAAAACAGAATAGGAGTTTTAAACTTTTTTTTTTCATCATAGACCACCCCTCTATCCCTTGCCCCCCTGCCTCGCAATCTGGAGAAACCTATGGACCCCTTCTCAAAATCATGTTTTGAAATGTGTAAAATAAAATACATAGGATAACACAGAAAATCAGTTATATTAGAAGTGTTATGATTTTTTAAAATAATTTACAGACTCCATGTTAAAAACCTCTTTTTTATGCCAAACAGCTTAACTTCTTCTAAGTTTAGAGGAGACAGACCTTTTTGCTTTTACCTTTACTATGCATCAATGCTGATAGGTCTTGGTCACTTTAACAGGGATATTCTGAGCAAGACTGATCTTATAAAGAGGCAGAGTTATAATTAAAAGTTCTTTGACCTGAGGAAAAATCTATATGAGGCAGGGGAGGTAGAGAATAGTATAGCTGGTGAGGGAGGAAAGGGGTCAAGATGCCATGATCCTGAGACAAGTTATATCATTAAGAGATAAAGGCACTGGTTTGTCAGAAGAGGAGCTTGAGAATCACCATGAGGAGAAACATTCCTCCCACCTTCCCCTCCCCCATAGTGATACTCTAGGGGCAAAGCCCCATGTTTACTCCAGGCTAGTTATGGCTCTGTGTGGAGTTACAGTAGGAAGAAGAATGTTTATGTAGTTTTCTCTGGACAGGACCACCATCTCATTCTCCCTTCCCATCTCTCTCATGGGTTAAAATGAATCTTGTGACTTTACCAATGGCAATGCCTAATTAAAATATAGCCATGCTTATTGGAAGTAACACATCAAGAGGTCATCTGCTAACACCTGGGCAGGGTCTACAGGAGGCAGCCAGCAGAAAACTCAATTAACTATTTTGTACTTAGAGGGATACTGAAGGGGAGTGAAAAGACCATTTGGCCAGTGTCAGCTATGGTTCTGGAGGCTGAATATTCCCAACTACCCTTCTATGTTTGGATATCATTCCCTCCCCCAAGCCACCTCCCCCATTGTGTAGTAACCATATGTTGTAGGCTTTGACACAGGCAATTTAAACTTGATAGACCTCAGAGCTTTAGCCTTGCAAGGCAGAGTTTTGGTCTGCTCCCAGACTTGTCATTCATTCCCTCTGCTTTCTTGGACCTGAAGTTAGTTAATCTTGTTTTCCCTAGGCTGGGGATAATAACAGAGGGGGCAGATTAATTACTCACTGGCTATTCCTGTTCCAAATATGTGGAGTGCTAAAAACACATGACTGATCCTTCATCCTCAGCAAGTTTGTCTCAGCCCCTAGGAATCTGGAAACATGTCTTCATGTGTCTGTGTTTGCCCATCTCCTCCTCCTCCTCTTGGGGCTTCATGGGTATGGCTGTGCAAAGACTTAGCCAAGGAGCTGACCACTCCTGTGGGTTCTCTAGGCCACATGGAGATACTGGGTCACTTGGGGCTGTGGTTAGGGAAGAGAATAGACTAAGGAGACATTCCTGCACTTGTCTGCTATTTAACAGTTGGACCTATTAGATTTGGCTGGAACACTAAATCTACCTGGAAGAAGCAACAAGAGGAATTGGGTGCCCGTATAGTGAGTGCCTTTCTGTTGCCTGCGTGCTGTGCCTGGGCCCATCTGGATTATTAAATCACTTGCTCAGGGCCATTGACTCCTTTTCGTCTTTATCTCAGGCTGCAGCTGCTGAGACCAGCAACTTTTGTGCCCATATATCTTTTGTGAAATTTCAGCTTCTCTTGGGTCATAAATTGCCTGGCCATTTTTCCTTAGGGCTGGGAGCACCCAGGGACAGAAATGGCCTTTAGAATTCTTGAGGGAAGAACATTCCATCACTGGAAGGGAGGAAAAGGAAGCATCCCAACTCACCTTCTGTCAGATCCAGATGGGGAGAGGAACAAGCCTTTATTAAAGCTCCTACTGTGTGCCAGGCACTAACCTAAGTGCTTTTTACAAATAAAATTTTTAAAAATTTTGCAAATTTTACAATTTTTTAAAACAAATTATCTCATTTGATCCTCACAGAGACCCTGGGAGTCAGGTGTTATTATTATCTTTATTTTATAGTTGAGGAAACTGAGGTAGATTGATCCATAGATTATGCCCACCTGTCTGCCAGAGTATAAACACTCTGTCTCTTTCCCCAAATGAGAAAGGTTCAAAGCAGAAATGGGAAGCAAAACAACATATTTTCTTCCCTTAAAGTGCCCCTTGGGAATGTGGGAAACTTGGTGTGGGAGTTAGTGAATCTGTTATATATGAGATCACACCTGACCGTCTACAATCACTACCTGAAACAGAGTGCATAAGGAATGGACACCAGCACTATGCTGTCTAGGTCCATTGGATTGACTGGTCTGACTTTCATTAGTCATCTAAGACACGATGAAGTTGTTCTCTCATTGTTTTTCTAATAATCAGATTACATATTCCTTGAGAGATAAGACCATGTCATTTTTTTGTTTTGTCTTTCCCATGGTACCTACCGTAGCACTGAGCATATAGTAAATGCTCAGAAACATCTAAGAAGGAAGGAAGGTACAGAGAAGAAGGCAGAAAAGTCAGAAAAATTAGACTCTAGTACCACCCAGCTTTGCCATTAATTAGCTATGTGACCTTGGGCAGGCACTTCACATCTTTGGACCTTTTTTTCCATTTTTTGTAAAATTCCAATTTTGACAGTCTGTGGCTCTTAAATGTCTATTGTCAGAGGTTGATCTGGGAGCTAGCTACACCTGAGTCGGTTACATGGTACAGCAGTAGCGGGAACCCAGCCTGGTTGGCGATCAGCAAGGCAACTAAATAGGTGTGGCCAACAGGTGACATACCATGGAAATTGGCCACTAGATAGAGCCTGGAGCAAGGACAGTACAAGACAAAGGCTCTCAGTTCCAGCACGTATAAAGAGAATGATGACCTTCAAAGGGTGTGCTGTATTTGTCTTTCTGACAATGCCAGGTAACATATCTAAGCCTGCACAAAAGTGCTAACCTGCACTGAAAAGTAAAAGGACTGGAGTCGTTCCTCCCTTACCCCCATATTATCAGGAACAATGGAGTGCTCCTTGGAAAAGTAGAAGGTATTTCACATTTAAAAAACAGGAGAAACAGGATCTGAAGAAGCAGGTGGAGAATCTGAACCTAGGTCAGGAGCCTAGAGGGTGGGAACATGTAACACAGATGAGGAAGGAGAAGAAGGACCAATAAATACATAAAAAGTCTGAAGCTCTTCTCTTAAGTGAGGGAGTATCTTCTTATACTTCCAGGAATGATGATGTGATTCAGTGAAAGGAATAAGAAGAATGGCCACCCAGAAACGGACAAGGGAGAGAAGGGAAGAATAAGATGAGATGGTGACTAATAGCTGTGAGGACAAGGCAGGATATTTAATGACGATGCTAACAATGGATTCCTTGGGAGACACAAATCTGGCACATATCAAAAAGCTTCTGTAGACTGGTCAAGTCTGAGAATTGCTCCTCACCTCATCAGGGAAACCTAAAAACATTGCAATGGATCACAAATTCCTTGGGTAAGATTTTAAAGGCACAGCCCAGGGCTGCTGATGGAAGGCAGGAGCTTCAGAAGAGAAAGACAACATTTTTATTTTATTTTACTTTTTTTCAGAACATTTTAAAGAGAATGTATTTAAGAACAAGATTTGGATTTGTGGACCACAATTTAAAATGTGGAAATAACATGTTCTTGGCCAGGATTGCCAGGCAACCAATTAAAGGACTATAAACATATATTTGGAGTCTTGCAAAACTGTTCAAAGGGGCTTTAAAATGAAAAGGGAAGTGGACTTGGAGGGAGAATACTGCCTCCATAAGTCTGCCAAACTAAATAGCTTAAAGAATAGCAGCTACGATCTAGAAAGAACAGCGGAAGAGAGGTCCAGCAATTTATAGCACGTATAATCCAAAAAGGGAACTAGTGATAAAAGTCATTGCCTCAGCTGTATATGCACAAGGTAATTAATAGGATGAACTAGAGTTCCTTATGCAAGGAAACAAAATGTACCTCATACATATAAATGAGAATTAGTGAGAGGGGACTTATAATTGTAATAAGTTAGAACAAATTGGTGAAGATGAAATTTAATGGAGATGGAACTCAAAAATTCAACTTTACAAGTACAAGATGGTGATAACTTGCTCATGAGGAAAAGATCTTGGTATTTTACTGGACTGAAAATTCAATATGAATAGCTGTCCCAAAACCTAATCCACTTATGTACATGGAGAGTTTTATTGTCTAAATAAAGAAGAAAATATTTCCATTTTTCTGTGTCTTACACCACATCTGGTATACTATGTTCATTTCTGGGCACCACACTTTTTAAATCAAAAATTTAATTGTTTTTATTCTGAATTTAAACACCAAAAGAAGAGCATGTCTATATTTACAGCAGAACACAGAAAGAGGTATGAAACCTAATCTCCATTTCATACCAATTGATTTTAAATATATATACATATATGTATATATGTGTGTACATGTATACATGGGTGTCTGTATACATCTACATTTCACACATTCAACGTTACCCTGCTTGCTGTTCTTCCTTCTAATCTTACTTCTCTTTTCGTATGTGTATTTTTTAAAAGTGTTTCAGTGGCTTTTTTTGGGAGAGCATCACTATTTATAATTACTTTTCCCTCTCCAAGCCTCTCCATTTAAAAAAAAAAAGATAAAGAAAAAAATTCATTACGAAGAAGCATTATCAAATAAAATAATCATGTCCATAATTAAGCAATGTGCCGTGTCCAAAAATGTCTCTTTGTGTCTGTCACTTCTCTATCAGGAGATGGGGTAAAATCCTTCATCATACATCTTCTGGAGACATGATTAGTCATAACATTGATCAGACTTCTTAGATTCAAAGCTGTTTTTCTTTGCTATGTGATTGTCCTCATATTAAATGTTGTCCTGTTTCTACTCACTTCACTCTGTATCAGTTCATGCTATCCAGAATTCTCTAAAACCAACTCTTTCATGTCATTTCTTATGGTACTTTAATATGACATTGCATACATATACCACAATTTGTTCAGTCATTTCCAAATTAACTCCCTTAGATTCTCATTTTGCTCTTTTTCTTTGTTAATCCCCACTTCAGGATCAGGAAGTTTGTTTTAGTTATGACTGATCTCTTTCCAGTTTTAACCTCCTTTTTTAACATGCCTCCCTTGTTTCGTTGTCAATTTTAATGAGTTTCTACACCAAACTGGTGTGTGTGTGTGTGTGTGTGTGTGTGTGTGTGTGTGTGTGTGATTGTTTGGGGTGTATGGGGTGTTTGAGGAGGACTAGCACCTCTGAGTTTGCTAAGCCTTTTTCTGGGAGGCTCATCCACCTTTGATGTCTACCTGGCACTCAATTTTCACCTGTGGTTCCAAAAAGCTGTAGCATGTACAGCAGCCACACCTTGGTAAAGTGTCTCCACGGATGGGCTAAACCAGGTTGAAGATAAATCCATTGGTGAGTTACGATGGTGTTCTCCCCAAGCATGTGAAGACTTCACCCAGCAGATGGGAACATTTGTTCCAACAGCCATGAAGGCAGCTGAAGTGGTTATTGTGGAGCAGTTAGAGTTTGGTCAGACATGGAAGATGCCAAGGTCATCCACTGCATCCCAAGACATCACCAATCATCTTAAACTTTTGTCCTGCTGCTGGACTTTGATGACTCTGGAAGACAGAGTGAGACTGACAACTTTGTACACTTAAATCAAATTCACCCAGGAGTCAAGACATCACCCTTGTGATGTCATTGGTCCTCTTTGGAAACAAAGGATAAACAACCACAACGTGTGTGTGTGTGTGTGTGTGTGTGTGTGTGTAATCCTCTTTTGTCTAGTTCTAATAAGAGGAGGGTTCTTATTATGCCTCTATTTTGTATTTATTCTATGTTTGTGTATTTTTCTTCTCATGCTCTTTATGATACAACAAGGACTGGTTAAGGGCACTGGGAATGTTTGGTCTGAAAAAGAGAAGATTTAGTTGGAACGTTAGAGATGAATATTTAAAGGACTGTTGTTTGGAAGGATGATTAACCTCTGATTTACACAGAGAGCAAGAGAAGTGGGTAGAAATTTCAGAGGAGCAGCCTTAGATTCCATGTAAAGAACAACTTCCTAACAATTATTTACTCAAGATTGACATGGGCTGCCTCTGAAAATGGGTTTACCTTCATTGCTATATATATTTTTTCTTTTTAAATACTATTTCAAAATGTTTAGTATTCGCTTTAAAAAAATTTGAGTTCCAGATTTTCTCTCTCCCATTCTCACCTCCCCCCTCCCTAAGATGGTAAGCAATTCTATATAGGTTGTTTATGGGCAATCGCCTCATTGCCTATCTTAAAGTGGAGACTGGCAAAGTATTTATTAGAGATACTATAAAAAAGGGATCCTTGGTTAGTTACAAGTTGAAGTGCATGAACCTTAAGGTTCCTATCCTGTTCTCTCTGATTCTATTACTCTGAGCTTCTATGAGGGTAGGCTAAATATCCACAGGAAATAGAACAATATATTAAGTGTTTGGGGATAGAATGTAGTGGTGGAACTCATTTTACAAAATTCTTTTCTTCTTGTAAGATCTATAAGTCTAAAAGAAATAAAGAAGGTTTTGTTTTCATTTCAACTCAACAAGGGAAAGGGGAAGGGAACAAGCATCTGCTAAGTTCCTACTACATGCTCAGTACCTCACAAATATTTCCTCGTTTGAGCCTCACAACAACCCTATGAAGTAGGTACTATTATGATCCCCATTTGACAATTGAGGAAACTGAGGCAGACAGCTGTTAACTGACTTGCCCAGGGTTACAGTTAGTTAGTAAGTGTCTGAGGTTGGATTTGAACTCAGGTCTCCTTGATTCCAGGTTAGCACTCTCTCTGCTGTGCCATCAACAATTTTACAGACATACATTAAGTAATATGTGGTGCCAAGTTAGAGAATATTTTGACTTTGCTTTTGTTGAGTAGTTTTAGCATGTATAATGGATGGATTCTGATCAGAATGGGTTCGCCAGCATTTTGTCAAAACAAAAACCTTGGGTTCAGTTCACAGGTTATTAAAGAATCAATATTTGGGGTTAAAGTTAAAAAATGAAATCAGGTATTTCCTATTTGGTTAATTTTAACACCTTGGTAGAAATCAGTTTGTTATGCATCCTACTGGATTTATGATATATTAGCTATTTAACAGTACATTTATATAAATATTTTTCTAAAGTTAAGAATCCTTTTATAATGTGAAGAATCACCCCCTTTGTGCCTAGTTTGTATGTTACCTTTGTGCCAGCCAGCACACCCCTCACAGACCTGGGTTTGTGGATATGCATGTGGAGAGGGGCTCAAGGCCCCTGCTTCAGAATGAAATTGAGAGCCTTTAAAGTCTACTTCAATAGAGATACTTGATTCTTATACTGGTAGATCCCTATGAACAACGTCATAGAATTACTAAATACATTTAATTTGAAAAATAAATGGAAACAAGGCAATTACAAACACTCTTAGAAATGATTCTTCAAATGAGTACATTTCTGCTTTCTGCCTCCCCAGTACAGTAGTCCAGAGAAGAAATTTCTCTTGAGCCATGTTCCTACTTATGCACTGGGGAAAATGATGCATTGCCTGGTAGCCATGAATCCCACATTCTTTTGCAGCTCTTAGAGTTGTCATTCCAGCTGCAGCCCATCACCATCTTTACATGCTGCCAGCAGCCCCTAGAAGTCTCTGAATCTCTACTATCAATCATCTCCTCCAGCTCATCTAGCTTACTGCTCAGAAGTAGAAACGTTCTTCCATTCCTGGTCAATTCCATGATCCTAGGATCTCTGGGTTCCCCTCTTTAATATCTGGAACCAGAGTGTGGCCAGTGAAATCCACAAAACAGGCATCTCCATTCATCCAACTGTATCTCACATCATCAGTCTTGGAGCATTGTCCTCACGAGCCCAGGACTCTCAGACATCATGCCTAATCTCTTCTACATAACTTCACTTGAGCTCCCCTCTTTCCCTTGTCATCTTCCCAAGATTTCTGTCTTTTCCTTCTGATGAAATATCCTTTGTGATTAGGTATAAGTCTCCTAAGTATAACAATAAGCACCCTAGCATACCCGGGATGGCTGCTAACACAGGTTCTTTGATCTGCTTTTCTAAAGAAAAACAACTCAAAAAGGGTTAACAATCTTACTTTAATCAAACATATATATCATTTATTTCATTCAGGGGAAAAAGTCAGCATTCTGAACTTCAGAAAATACAAACAGACAAAAAAATACAGAGAAAATAACACAATTCAACAGACCAACAAACAGGGCTTCTAGCTGTTTGACCGTTACATACCTATACAGTTACCAGGGAAGGAAGCACCAACATCTGGGTTTTCGAAGCCAGGGGGCTCAACGGCTGCCCAGAGTCTCATCTGGTCAAATCACACAACTCTTCCCATGAGTGAGCCCCAAAGCAAAACCTCACCTCAGGGTATCTCTATATGTATATGTATGTGTATCTATCTATCTATCTGTCTGTCTATACACACACACACACACACTTCTTCAGGGTCAGAGGACGTCACAACCACAACAAAAGCTGTGGGCCTTCCTGGAAAAACAAGACTCCTTTAAGCAAGCTTCTCTTGCTGGGCTCCAAGTGAGGTCCATTAAGGGGCAGGGAAGATCTTCAAATTTCCTTACCATTACACTGAGGTACGGAACTCCTAGAAACTTCTCTCAATGAGTGTCCTGGGGCTCAGGCCTTATGGAAAATGTAGTCAGATAAGTACATTGTTATTACTAATTTTTTCATATTTGCTTAAAGAAAAGGATACCTATAAGGCATAGATGAGTCCCTGCACATTGAGAGTTTACAGGCAAAGAATGGGGGAGGAGTTAGACTCTTAAAGAATGAAAAAGTAGAAATAATCCTGGTAATCTAGTGTGAGCTGAGAAAAAAAAGGGTAGGCTGGCTGGATGAAAGATAGATTGTGGTATAAAAAGATAAAATAATAACATACAAATGTGCTAAAATATAAATATGTTACACATTACATAAAATGAAAATATATTATAAATATATAAATACTACTTTAAAATAATTAAAATCTATAAAAGAGCAATTGGGACTCTCTCCCCACCATAAATCCGTTATACAGTTGCTGATAGCAACTGGTCCTTGATCTAGTCACATTTCACTTTCTATTTCTTGGAAATGGAAGTTTTCCCTACCCCCACCAGGATTTTCCCCTTTAAAATCATTCTGTCTGGCTTGGAGGTGCCATTGGAGCCAAATGCTTTGCATTTCTATAGCTTAAAACCTTTTGCTTTTACTTTCTAGTTTAAGGATCACAATAGCTTTGTGATTCTGATTAGATAAATATTTTAATTTTCCAGGTGAGAAATAAAAGAATATAGGAGTATGTGCAGAGGTGGGGAGCCTGCAACCTTGAGGCCTTCTAGGTCCTTGGACGTGGCCTTTTGCCTGAGTCCAAGTTTTGGAGAACAAATCCTTTTATTAAGGGGATTTATTTGGCGAAGTTTGGATTCAGTCAAAGGGCTGAACTTGAGGACCTAGAGGGCCACATGTGGCCTTGAAGCCACAGGTTCCCCACCCCTGGATAGTGGAAAGGGAGCCAGGAGACCAGGAATTCTAATGCTGACCATAATAGCCAATATTTATGTAGTATCTTACAATAACAAAGTATGTTCAGATACTTTTATCTCATTTAATTTTCTGACACACCCATGACACAGGAAGGGCAGGAACTATTATTTTAAAATTTTTATACCATTTTACAAATAAGGAAACTGAGGTTTTTAGATGAGCTAAGTGGCTTGCTCAATGTCACACCGCTATGGAGAGGCTAAGACTAACAAGATTAAATCATACGCCTCCAAGTTCTTTTTATTACAACAGTCTCCCTTCTTCTGCTTCTGTCCTTGCCACCAAATCACTCCCACCTCTTCCACCTCAGTTTCTCCCTGTAAATGAGCAAGGCTAGACAGGATCACCTCTAAAGGCCCTTTTCAGCTCTGACATTCTTTGTAACTTGCCTGTTCACCTTTTAAATGACTACTTGAGGTCCAAGAACAAGCCTTCCTTCTAATTTGGATTGAATTCTACTCCACCAATACATCATTTCTCCTGGTCTCACCATCCCATTTATGTATTTGGTCTGCTGTTTTCTACCTGTGAGACCTTGGACAGGTCATCTAACTTCTCTGGGCTTCAGTTTGCTCATATGAAAAAAATGTTATTAGAATAGATTATAACTAAGGTCTCATCTAGCTGTAAAACTATGATTATCTGAGGTCTGACTTCGCCTGACCTGGCATCCCATGCTAAATCCCCACTCCCAAGAATGTAATCTCACTCAGTTTTCTATTCTCATCAGTTACTGAAACTTACTTGTCTTATACTTCATCCCTTCAAGGCTAGTCTCTTTTGGAGAACAATTATCTAATCTGAGAATTAATTCAGGAGGCAGCTAGGTGGTCCAGTGGATAGAGCACTGAACCTAGAGTCAGGAAGACCTGAGTTCAAATCCAGCCTCAGACACTTACTTAGTTTGATGACCCTGGGCAAGTCATTTAACCTCTATTTGCTTTATCTACCAGATAAGGAAATGACAAACCATTCCAATATCTTTGCCAAGAAAACCACCCATGGACAGGGGTCATGAAGGGTCAGACTTGACTGAACAACAACAATCTACATTATTGTCAGCAACAATCCTCATTACTTACTGTCCTAATGGAAGAAGAATCAAAGAGACAAGCTCCTTCCTTCTCCCCTCTCCCTGCCCTTCCTCAGGAAATGGGGAGGGAGGATGTGCATTTTGATGTTTCGATAGAGACCTTCTAGAGAAAATATCCTCACCTTTCTTGTCTTACAGAGGAATGGCTGGCCGTGAATTGTGGACCCATGAAAGTGTTGGAGGAAGTAAAGAGGGAGTGCTGGACAGATCTTACCACACCACCCTATCACAATATGTAAGAGATTGCCTATTCACTGCACATTTCATTCCATTGTCCAGCAGAGATTCCAAGCCAGATATTGTTTCCTACCTTTTTCCCCTTAATAGAAATCCTTCTGATTCAGGTGCATTCTCATTGAGAGTTCTTACTTAGTCACTTATCAACTCATTTTAAGAAACCAAGGCTACTATTGGGAAATTCAGTCTTTCTGTTTCCTCTGTCTGGTTGCATTTCTTCCCTTTGGGGCTGTTTCAAAGAAGCCCTTTCTCCTCTTCTCTGTATGGCCCTGATTCAGCACTGTCTGGACTGATTTCTTTTAGAATTTGCTTTTCTCCCTCCTGGTTTTGACACCAGAACCTCGCTTAGGAGCCAGTGTCCTCTTACCCCACTAATCTGTGTAACCTTCTTTATTACTACCCCTTTCTTTCCTTCCACTATTCCTTGATTTTCCTAATTCCACAACCTTCACCTACTTTTTAGCTTTGCCCTGGGGGACAACATCGGGGCTAACATAGTGCTTCCTAGTTAGGGTTGGTGTCTGATAGTGGGACTATAGAAGGCTGTGGAGTTCAGAGCTAGAATGACTACTTTCCAATAAGCTCCAAGCTTTGTCTGAACTCCTTCAGGAAGATTTTTTGGGTTCATTTGAGCCAAGTTAAGGTTTTTCTCCTCCCATTGTTCACTTATAAAGTTCTGTGTCCTTCAGACTCCCTGTGTCTTTTGAAACCCTGGTAGATATACTTTGAACCACAAAGATTTGAGAAATAAACTAAAGTTTAATGAATTAATAAAAAAGTATTTAAGAACTTAGTGTATGCATTAAGTCTGGGGCCCTATTATGGTGTCCTGGGCATTTCTTATCAAAGTGTCTCAGGGATGGAGAATCTGATGCCTTGAAGCTCCATGTGTCCCTCTAGGTCCTCATATGCAGCCCTTTGACTGAATCCAAACCTCACGGGACAAATCTCCTTAATAAAATGATTTGTTCCATAAAACTTGGACTCAGTCAAAAGACCACACCCAAGGACCTAGAAGGCCACAGGTTCCCCAGCCCTGACTATAGTCTGTTCTTCCAAGTCCCCCAGAGGAGAGGTCAGTGATGAGTGACTCAGACTGCACTCTCATTTCCAGAAAATAGCACTTTGTAACAGAAATAATGAAGTAGTGATTACCATCATTTTGTTTCTATTAGTTGCTTCCTCTTGCTAAGAAAGGGAAATGAAACTTTGACTCTAATGCTCAAATTCCATTGGACAGGTGTGTATCGATCCAGACAAAAGACATAGACTCGAGACCTTGGAGTGGAGACACCATGATACTGGAGAGTGCTAGACTGGCTGTCAGGAAGATCTGAGTTCAAATCTACCTCTGATAGTTATTGGCTAAAATACTTTGGGAAAGTGACCTAATCTTTCTGAGTCTCACTTTGATCATTTGTGATGAAATGAGGGACTTGGACTACATGGCCTCCTTGGCCCCTTGTAGCTTTAAATCTATGAGCCTATGATTTAGATCTCTCATTTTGTGGAGAAATAAGCTGAGGGTCATAGCAGGAAAGAGTCTTGGCCAAAGCCAGTTAGTTACAGAGTCTAGGACTCTGAATTTCTACCCAATACATTTCTCACTAGATAAAGGCACATTGGAGACAGTGGGGGAGGGGGGGGGTCACACAAGAATATCCAAGGGTCTGGTTTACCCTGTAGAGAGGTGCCATGGTTTAATGTAATGAATGCTGGGCTTGGAGTCAAGATCCTACCACCGACATTTACTAGCCATGGGCAAGTGAAGATAATAATTCTTGTTGTACCTTTTTGATGAAATTATTGCGAGGATCAAATGAGATAGTATATTATTCCTGTTGAGTTATTTCAGTCTTGTCTGAGTCTTCATGACCCCCTTTGGAATTTTATTGGCAGAGATAGTGGAGGAGTTTGTCATTTCCTTTTCCAGATCATTTTACAGATGAGGAAAATGAGGTAAATAGGGGTAAATGATTTGCCTAAGGTCACACAACTACAGTAATAAGTGTATGAGGCTGGATTTGAACTCAGATCTTCATGACTTCAGACCTGGTGCTCTATCTACTAAGCCACCTGTCCTGAGATAGTATATGCTGAATGCTATTTAAATATCAGAGTAACTAGGGGCACAGTGGCTAGAGGGTCAGGCCTGAAGTCAGCAAGACTCGTCTTCCTGAGTTCAAATCTTGCCTCAGATAATTACTAACCGTGTGACCCTGAGCAAGTCACTTAACCCTGTTTGCCTCAGTTTCCTTATCTGTAAGATGAGCTAGAGAAGGAAATGGGAAACCACTCCAGTTTCTCTGTCAAGAAAACTCCTAATGGGGCCATGAACAGTCATACATGACTGAAATGACTGAACAACAAAATTTAAATGTGAGCTTTTATTTTTTGTCCACATGTAAGTTGTTGTTTGTCCTTTCTTCTCGAAGACATCAGGAAGATGATTCTATGACTTGCAAATGAATTGGATTTAAGCGAGGCAGGGCTGTGCAAGGTTACCAGCCTCACTTTCTCCTCCAGAACCATCTGGGTCCAGTGGTCAGATGTAGATCAGGACGACTGGAAGTGGCCCAGGATACAGAGGGAGACTGTGGCCTTTTTAAGCTCCCATATCTAAGACTTCATCACTGAAGGGAACTCCTAGGGTGGAACCTCCCTCTAGATCAGAAACTCTTCTATAACTTACGATCTTAGGAGATTTATTTGGAATACCAAGAGGCTGTGAATTGTCCAGGGACACAAAGCTAGTAGGTATCAGGAGCAGGTCTTTCTGACCTCAAGGCAGTCATTTATCTAATACCCCTTTACACTGATCTACACTGAATTACCTCTCAGCTATTAATAGAAAGGACAAGCACTCTCCAGACTTACTTCCATCTATTTCTGGGCCTCTGGGGGAAAAAAATGTGGCTAAACCAATTCAGGCTAATGATTTAACCCCTTTTCCTAAAAGTTTCTGTGGAAGGAGATTTTACCCACTTCCCTTGGTGGCCTCTGCTCAGAACAAACTGATTCTTTATCATATCCTTAACTGCTGGGGGATAAGACAGGGCTTTGTTCATCTAGCACCATTTACTCTAATAGATGAGGCTTAAAAAAAGCCCAAGGCTGCTATACTCATGTCATGAAAGCTGCCCTAACAAAGCAAAGTCTCTCCATTCCTCCTCAGTTCCAAAACTTCCTTCTCAGCCTGCTCCAGATGCATGCTTTCCTTTCCAGACTACTTCTCCCTTTAAGGCTTCCTTTGATTCATCTTACAAATAGTAGTAGGAAGTTGCCCAGTATGACTTGGCCTGGGGCCAAACCTCTCTAGGGTTGGCCCTGGGTCCCTAAGTTCACTAGAGATAGTCCTGCTCATAGCTAAAACCCTCTTATTTCATTTTTAGACGAATTTTCTTTTATTTTTTAATTGATAACCTTAGAGAGGAAGTAAAGAAATCAACTTGGCTTAGGAGTCAGAGGATCTGAGTTTAATTCACTCTCTGATGCTTATTTACTTGGGTGACCTTTCCTAGGTATTGAAACTCTCTGGGCCTTGGTTTCCCCATCTGTAAAAAATGAAGGAGTTGTACAAGATGACCTACAAAATGCTTTCCAACTGTAGTTCTATGAAATAACAAAAAAATCAAAAAATTGGGGGGGCGACAGTTCAGTAAAACTAACCAACCCATCAATCAATCTGGCATTATATGCAGTGTTCCACACCAATAGTCCCCCACTTCTGCAAAGAAGTTATTGTTCAGTTCTGCCTGATTTTTCATGATTCAATGGACAATACTATCTATAGGGTTTTCTTGGCAAAGATACTGGAGTGGTTTGCCATTTACTTCCCCAGTGAAAAGGAATCAGAAGTTAAGTGACTTGCCTAAAGTCACACTGCTAGTAAGTGTCTGAGGTCATATTTGAACTCAGGTCTTCCTGACTCTAGGCCCATTACTCTATCCACTGACCCACCAGCTGTCTCCCACAAAGAAGGGAGAGAGGCAAATTCTCATAATTCTTCTTTCCTCCTATTATAATTTAGGATTATTGGAAGTAAATCCTGGGATAGATGGAGAACAACTATTCATTCATTTATTCATTCATTCTATAAACATTTATGTGCCAAGCACTGTGCTAAGTGCTAGAGATACAAAAAGAGGCAAAAGACTGTCCCTGCCCTCAAGGAGCTTACAATCTAATGGAACAGATAACATGCAAACAAATATTTACCAAGCATGCTATGTACAGGATAAATAAGAAATAATTAAGAGAGGAAATGCAATGGGATTAAGAGAGCTTGGGGAAGTCTTCCTGTAGGAAGAACCAATTATCAGCATCTATTTGGTCACCCCATGAGTAATACTCATGATAACTTGCATTTTGAATCCAGGCTCTGCTACTTGTGTGACTTAATCTCTCTGGGACTCAATTTCTCATCTGTAAAATAAAGGAATCGGATTGGACGACCTCTGAGGTCCCTCTCAGCTCTAAATATACAGTCACAGAATCCTGCTTTTGTCTTTTCCTCACAATGACCCTGAGAGGTAGGTAGGTAGTAATTATTGATAAAATGTAAACTCCTTGAGGGCAGGAACTATTTCATTTTTGCCTTTTTGTGTCCCCAGTGCCTTATATTGTGCCTGGCATGTAGTAGAAAATTCATGAACATTTTATTTTTAGTTAATTAATTTATTTTTAGTTTTCAACATTCACTTCCATAAGTTTTAAATTTTCTCCCCCTTTCCCCTCTCCCTTCCCCAAGATGGCATGCAATCTGATATAGGCTCTCCATATACATTCCTGTTAAACCTATTTTCACATTAGTCATATTGTATAGAAGAATTAGAACAAATGGGAGGAACCATAAGAAAGAAAAACAAAACAAAACAAAAAAAGAAAACAGTCTTCTTCACTCTGCATTCAAACTCCATAGTTCTGTCTCTGGATATGGATGGCATTTTCCATCATGAGTCCTTTGGAACTGTAATAAGTGCTTTTTGATTGACTGGTTGTTGTTGTCGTCTGACTCTTACCAACCCCATTTGGGTTTTTTTTGGCATATATACTTTGCCATTTCCTCCTTCAATTCATTTTACAGATGAAGAAACTGAGACAAAAAGAGTTAAGTGACTTGCCCAGGGTCACATAGCTGGTAAGTGTCTGAGTCCAGATTTGAACTGAGGTCTTCCCGACTCCAAGCCCAGTACTCTAATCCACTGTGCTGTCCATTGAACTATGATCAATTGGTAGTGCAAGTATTATTATCTCTAATTTACATAAAGGGAAATTCAAGTACAGTGATTTGCCTAGGGTCAGTGGAGCTGGAATTTGAGCACAGGCAACAAGTATTTATTAAACTTTTACTACGTGCCAGATACAGTGCGCTAAACACTGGGAATACAAAGAAAACGAAAAACATGACAAGGTCCAGATAGAGCATGAACCTACAGTCAGGAAGACCTGAGTTCAAATCCAACCTCAGACACCTCCTAGTTGTGTGACCTTGGGCAAGTCACAGAATCTCTGTATGTTTCCATTTCCATAGCACCTACCTCTCAGGATTGTTATGAGGATTAAATTTGTAAAGTGCTTTGCAAACCTCAAAGTGCTATATAGATGTTAGCTGCTATGGCTATTATTATTTGGTATTCATGAGAACCACCCCCACAACCCACTTATATAGGTTCCTCTTTTTTCCCAAATCCACTACTCTTTCTACTACCTCTATTTTCTACAACCTCTATTTTCTCAATGATGAATGATTTATTCTCCTATCCTTTAATTTCCCTCTGTTCTTTAGGATCTTCATGGTTCTCCAGCCTGATTTCCTGACAGCTTCCCAAATGTGGAACCCACATTTAGAGCCTTCCTTGGAAGCCTCCAAAGATTTACTGACTTTCCAGCCTGTCCCTCCAGGGACAGACGGCTACCTTTTTGAGTAAGGTTTCCTGGAATTCTGGGCAATTAAAATACTGAATTCACATAATATGTGGTTGGAACCCCAGGAGGCCTCTCTGCCACACTCCCTGATAAGGGCTGATGTGCCAGGATAATGCCAGGGCTCAAAGCCAATCAGATGTTTGGCTCAGATGGGAAGATTCAATCTCCCCAAAGCAGCCTCTTCCCTGAGAGAAGATAGGGATTGGGATAAAGTGGCAGAAGTGTAGGAGGCTAGATGGGGCTGGTTAGTTACCAGGGCAGATCTCCAAGGCCAGAGGGTGAAGCTGCCTGCAGTTCTCATCTTGGGGAGGTTTGTTTTGGGAAGCTGTGGATCCAGAGATGGAGCAATATGCCTCTTCCCCCAGGGTTAATACAGTGTTTTCCTCTGTGCTCTTAGAGGAACATTGAGTGAGAACAAGGGAGATGTTAATAAGAAGAAGCAACGAACATTGAGAATCAGACCTAGGGAAGTGGCATTTCTCTTTTATATGGGCAACACTGATCTTCCATTTCCTTTCTCCACTCCCCCAACAGCAGTGAAATAGGAATGAAAATCCCAGAGCCTTCTCACTGACCCTGAAATGTTACTGGCCTGTGTGGAGAAGCTCCAGGATCCAAGATCACAGTGGGAGATGAAGAGACTTAGAGATAGCTTGAATTTGTCTCCTTTCCCCTTTGGGGGATTCGAGTGGGATGGATCTGTGCTGTATAGAGTCTTCAATAGCCCCCTTCAAACTAAAGGAATTAATATAAAATCATAGGATTTCAGATATGATAGCAAGGAATCAGGAGGACCTGGGAGGAAGGGGGAAAATTGCCAGCCCTCTGGGCCATCCTTAGGAGGTGTGGACCCTGAAGAAAATCATACTGTGATGATTTTCATACTGGGAATTTCTGGGAAATCCTGGGAAATCTGTTGGAATTTTTTCCCCAGTATTTTTAGGTAAGTGAAGTCATATTAAGATAATTATTGATAAAAATAATAACTGATTTTATGTAGCTCTTTAAGATTTATAAAGTCTTTTACATACATTATCTCCTTTGATTCTCACTACAACCCTGAGAGATAAGTGCTGTTATTATTTTATGGATGGGGGACCTGAAGAACAAGGAAATTAAAGAGCTGCCCATGGCTGGTAAGGATCTGAAGTGGTATTTGAATCCATGTCTTAGACCTGGATCTTCAAAGAAGAAAACATGCAATTAAAAAACTAGTTTCAGTGGCATCTGTGGAAATAAGAAAGGTAATACTTTGGCCTGGCAGTTGGGAGTGGGAATGCAAGGGTTTTTATGGACTGATTGTATAAATGTGTACCTTATTTTTTTACCTTCCCCCAAAGGGGCACTGCTTGGCCACTAACCTGATTTTCAAAGTAAGATCCAGGCACTGAGTGGTCACCTGATCACCCTAGGGGATTTTTGTGTTCTACTCAGCACAAGGCAGATATAAAAGAAAGATGCTAGTTCCCCAGGTCATAGTCTCAGTCACCCATTCTTCCCATCAGCGTCCTCCTCATTCCTACCAAAGGTGGGAAGGGTAAAGACTCGCCATGCTCCTTAGTACAAGGAGGAATATCTGGGAATTGCCAAGTTCTCTATCGTTTTCGGAAGTCTGATACCTCGGGTCCACTTTTTTGTTGTTGGTAGCTACTCAGTTAGCCTAGAAGTTTGGTCAGGGCAGATTAATCAGATCAAAATCTTAGCTTGAGCCCCACCTACCCAGAAAAATTCACTCTCATCCTTAAATTTTTGTTGTTCAGTTGTTTTAGTTGTGTTCAACTCTTTGTGACCTCATTTGAAGTTTTTTTTTGGCAAAGATACTGGAGTGGTTTGCTGTTTCCTTCTCCAGTTCATTTTACAGATGGGGAAACTGAGGCAAACAGAGTTAAGTGACTTGCCCAGGGTCACACAGCTAATAAGTGTCTGAAGCCAGATTTGAGCTCAGGAAAATGAGTTTTCTTGACTCCAGTCCTGGCACTCTATTTCCTGTCCCACTTAGCTGCCCGTACCTGGCACATAGTAGATCATTGATAAATACTTGCTGATTGATTTTCAGTCTCACCCAAGAAGTGACCTTTCCTTTTCTCTAGTTTCAATTCCTCTCCCCCAGGCCATACTATTCCCCAGGCTTCTCCTAAGAATCAGAAGAAATAGTCTAAGTCACCAACACCTTAGAACAACATATGACCCCTTCTTGGAATCCTTGCATTCTGAAAAAGAACCATATAGGGAGAGGAAGCCCAAAGAATTAGTCACAATGGTGGAATTCCTCAGGCTCCATTAGCAGACTGTGGGAGAGACTTTTTGAGCGTGGGGCCTGCTGGCTCAAATCTCAATACAAAGAGCAGCCAACTCAGTCTGTTGGCTAAGGCCATCCCAGCGCCTGCTCTCCTCCCCAGGCTATCTCTAACTGCCTTGTGCAACCACTCCACCAGAAATAGCCTTATAATCAGGGGATCCTCCCACATGTGAAGCTGGAAGGGGTTTGAATTCAGCTCTCTGCATTTTGTAGATTAGAGAACAAAGGCCCAGAGAAGTTGTACTTAATAAGTAAATGCTGAATAAATGCTGACTTGTCCAAAAGACTGACTTGTCCAAAGTCACCCAGATGACTTAATTCTAAAAAAGTGAGACAAGATTTGAACTTGAATTGCTGATCCGGTCCCTATATTTGTTATCTGGTTGGCTTGGATTCAGGGGCGGGGAAACTGCAGCTTCAAGGCTGCATGTGACCCTCTAGGTCCTCAAGTGTGGTCCTTTGATTGAATCCAAACTTCACAGAACAAATCCCTTTAATAAAAGGATTTGTTCTGTAAAACTGGGACTAAGTCAAAAGGCCACACCCGAGGACTTAGAGGGCCACATGTGGCCTCAAAGTCCCCACTCCTAGTGGGAGAAACACCTCAAAACATGTCAACTTTTGTTTGTGTCAGATTGAGGCAGGAGCAAGCAGGACCCTAAGAATCTCATTCCACTATGTTGGCAGGAAGAGGGATAGGGCATGGGGTGGGTTGCAGCCTGTTTGTTCCTACATGAGAGGCTCTGAGAACAGGAGAGACATTAGAAGAGTGACCCAGACTTATACAGGGGACCTTTATTTTGTCCTTTCATCCCCCTGGAGTTCAGCTCTGAAAACCCTGGCAGCCTGAAAGGAACCACGTGACAGTTTCACTGATCTCAACCAAAGTGACTTTTGGGGTGTGGTGGAGGGAGCATTTCCAGGAAACCCTTCAGCTCTGAGATGTACCCCTGGTTGGCCTACATTAGTTAGGTTCACTGCTGCTCTCCAGACTCTGTCCTGCTCCTGGCTCTCAGCTGGTGACCTGAGACTGTCCCAGGGAGGGTACAGGAAATTCTAGTTCCCGGTTTTTATTTTATTTTATTTTTTTATTTCCTAGGGCCAGAGGGCTAGACTCAAGAGGCTATACTTCAGTTCTGAAGTATAGTGTCTTCACAGAGATCTCAGTTTCTTCTTCTATAAAATGGGAATCATTTCAGCTCCTTCAGGACCTTTCACAGATGGGCATTAGCCTTGGTTCCCGTCCCTGCACTTCACTAATTAGCCTCAGGTGATGTATTTCACTCATTTGAGCCCATTTCCTCGTGTACCAAAAGAGAATAACTGACTTTTCCTACTTTGCCTCACCTTCCTAGAGAGGAAAAATATCCTCCATGACTTATGTGAAAAAGCTTTGGAAAGTTCAAGGTGTTAGATAAGATTAAGGTATTTTTTTCAAGTGATGGTAATGTGCGTTAGAAAGGGGCTGGATTTTGAATCACAGGACCTGAGTTTGAATCCAAATTCTGCTACTTCCACCTTAAGTGACTTTGGGCAAATCACTCTGATGAGGCTGGACTAGACGATGTCTAAGGCTCCTTCAGTCTCTAAATCCAAGATCCCGGTTCCAATGTAAACAGATTCCTTTTCCTCTAATTCAATTGGATTCAACATTTGTTGTTGTTCAGTCATTCAGTTCTTTCCAATTCTTCGTGACCACATGGACCAAAGCTCACCAATAATGTCCATGGAGTTTTCTTGGCAAAGATAACTGGAATGGTTTGCCATTTCCTTCTCCAGTGGATTAACGTAAGCGGAGGTTAAGTGACTTACCCAGGGTCATATTTGTAAGTATCTGAGGTCACATTTGAACTCAGTACCTATTGAGATCAATATGCAGCCCCTGCCTTCAAGAATCCTGTAATCTTGTAGAACGGATAAAGCATTTACGCACTATGACATGAGATGGAGAATATCTGTGATTTAGAGAAAGTGTTCTTTGGAAAATTTGAAGAGGGTTCAGCTGAGAGAGTTCGAAGGTGGGAAGGGGGCAAGGAGAGGTAAGGAAGACTAGAGCCAGATGAAGGAATCAGTGACCACAGAAGCTGGAAAAGAGGTTAACTGCTTACCTCTATCTACCACACCCTATGACCTCATACTAATCTGCAGTGCTTTTGTCATAGAGTTGTATAAGGCCCAACATCTCCAGTGAGATGATGTATGTAAAGGGCTTTGCACAACTATATAAAAGTCAGCTATGAGTGTTCCTAGGAGAAGTTATTTCAAACTTTTTTCATTTTTCATCAAATCCTCATCTTCTTCACCTCTTGTACTCAATAGATGACTCTCTCCAACAGAAATGAGAGGGCCTCTTTGCCTGTAAACATGCTTATAAATAATGTACCTTTAAAACAAAACCTTTCCTTTGATTCTGTTTACTCCACTTCAAAAGATCAGCCCATCTCACTCTTTTTACCTCTAAACTTTTGGAAGAAATATTCTACACTAGCTGTCTTCACTTCTCTATTGCTTAGGTCCTTCCAATCAGACTTCTGAATCTACTTTTAGATCACTGATGATCTGAAAAAAATTTTTTTTCAATTAACATTTTTCTTCTT
>CM053590.1:133296656-133318577 GCA_028646515.1 Pseudochirops corinnae
TCATTTCCTTCTCCACAACATCTATTGCATACATGCCCTTCCCTCCACTCTCAAATAGCCACAGGCTAGTTCAATCCATCATCAACTCTCACCTAGACTATTACAATTGCCTTATAATTGGACTTCTTGCCTAATGTCTCTCCCCACTCTGATCCATCCTTCATAGGGCTGCCAAAGAAATTTTCCTAAAGCCAAGTCTGATCAATGCAACTCAGTAAACTCCAATAGCTCCCTGTTACTTCTCGGATCAGATAAAGAGTCCTTTGTTTGGCATTTAAACGTTTTCATAACCTGCTCTCTTCCTATCATTCCAGTTGTCTTATATGTTATCCTTTGTCACATACTCCACAGTCTAGCCACACCTCCCTACTTGCGGTTCCTCACACATGATACTGTCTCTCTCTTCTCTGTGCTATCCATCTTTGAAATGCTCTCTCTCTTAGAATCCCTGCTTCAAACACCATCTCTGACAGAAGCCCTTCTGAGCCCGAGCCCCATCCCCAGACCCAATGCTGGTGTCTTTCCCACTAAGGTTACATTCCATCTACTTGGTATGTGTAAGTAGTGTGTGAGTGTGTGTGTGTGTGTGTGTGTGTGTGTATATAAAAAAATATAAAATCTCCCCATCATGCTGAAAGAGCCTCATAGCTGAAAACAATGTACAGAATTTATGATTTACTTTTTAAAAAAGTAACAATATGGAGAGCCATGATTTCATATAAAATATTGTCTTCTGCCCTACAATAAAAATGCTTTTTTGTGTTTGAGTTTTTAAAAAAGCTTTAAAATAAAAAGAATGTAAACTCCTTGAGGACAGGAACTCTTCTTGCTTTTTCTTTATATGTCTAGCACTTAGTATAGTGCCTGGGACATAGTAAATCCATAAGAAATGACTGGATGATCTGTGATGTCACAGATTTGGATGTTCCCTTCAACTACACAGATTACAAATCATATCTGCCCTATCTGTGTAACAACTGGGACTCCTTGGGACTCCGTGTCCCTGTCTTCCTAAGATGAGTAGAGGTGGGTCCACTTAATATGCCAGAAGTTTTATCCTATTATCTCAAGGCTACCCACCCTAGACCCATAAAGTCCTATTCTGATGCCTCACCATGAGATGGAGATAACCCTGGATTCTCCAAGTTTTGTGTCAGTGGAACAAAAACTCTGGAAAGTTTTACTATCTTGGAACGGCTTTGAGTATGTCCTAGAAACAGACTGAGTGAGTCTATGTTCCCAAAAGCCAGCTTAGCCGAATGTGGAAAGGGGTGAGATTCCAACCTAGGTCTTCCTGATTCCAAATACATACATACACTATGCTTACAATATAAAAGAGTTACTATGATTTGAAAGGTAAATTACTTATTAGGTTACCATTTGCAAACTGAAATATTCAGCATGGTCTTAATTCTTCAGTACCCTACCCTGCCTTCCTTAACTCTTGTCAAAAAATTAGTTTTCTGAAGCCAAAACTATTCTGCCTTGTCAGTCCTGTTAAAGACAACATATTCTGTATGAGCAATATCCCACAAGCTACAATTGTACTTGGGCATTTCAGCACCCCGGATTCCACAAATAGTATTTAGGAGAGCTAATACCACTTTGATAGGGCTAAAATAATCCAGTGAATAGGAAGGGCCCCGGTTTATCTCCAACTCAGATCTAAAAAGACTGAGGAAATGTAGTTTGACAGACTAATCTACATAATCCCAGCTACATAACACAAAAACAGACTGGATTCTTTTGCTCTTCTTCAGTGATCATCCTGGAAAGCTGATCTAGTCCTAATGAATTCTTTGGGAATGCTCTAAACCCAGGTATTTACAAAATGGATTTTAAGTTCTGCTAGGAAGCAACATAGGGTGTTTTGGTTTTTTTTTCCTTTCATTTAGCTACAACCCCATATTGGGACTTTTGCAAAAGTGGCCAGTTGCTTAACATTACCCAATTTTCCTCATTCCTCCTTTACCCATAAATAATTTCACAAGATTTTCAAGCAAATTTGGTACTGAAAGCCCTCAACCATAGTACAATTAAGATGCCAATGACTCTCAGGAGAGTGAGCCAATGCCAAAACATGTTTTCCAAGACTACTCTGATAGACTCAGAGTAAGATAAGGTACTTGAAATTAATATCTAGCAAGGTATTCACCAAACACAAAGCAAGTAGTCACTCTACTTTAGACACAAACATACGTAACAAATTAAGTTAAATTTTAGATAGAGGCTGAAAATATTTTTCCAAGATTTTATTTGCCCATGGGCACTTACCTTTGCATTCAAAGTCTAGCAATGCTAATTAAGCTAGTTGGAGATGAAGCCAAGATTTGGGGGCCACTTTCTTCTGTTCTGTTTCAGAGCCACAGCTTACCAGCCATATGCCAAGGTGGACTAGGTTAAAACAATACAAATCCTTTCCAACCACTGGAGAAATAATAAAACCTAATTTTCCTCACCTCAGGCCAACCAATACACATAAAATTACCACCATTAGTCACTCCCTTGGAGCTACTGGACAAGTTAAAATGCAAATATCACCCTAGTGTAATAAACCATTGACTGATTATTCCTATTATGAGAGATTAGTAGATCTGATAAACTAGCTTTCATTAAGGGATCCCTGGGAAAGGAATCAATCCAAAACTAACCTGAAATGCTCTGAAGTGGGAAGGCAAAGAACAGAGAAGATACTGGGAAGCCCAGATAGATTAGAGAATTCAAAGGGTTGTTTAAGGACACACTGAGCCTTGGTGGTAGGGACTGGGGCAGTGGTGGCACACCTGCAGTCAATGAAGATAAATTCCAACATACCAATCTCTCAAGGGCGTCATCAATTACTTGATTCAAAATCATGCTGAATTTGCTACACCTGCCTAGCAAAAGGTTTAAGGCTGCATTGCTATCTCAAACTAAAGAGAATTTCATAACAGATGATTTTGACTCAAATTCTACCCTCTACAGAAAAGGACTCAGCATAAGAGAACATTAAATTTACAATCAGGAAAACTCATCTTTATGAATTCAAATCCAGCTAAAGACACTTAACAGCTGTGTGACCCTGTGCAAGTCACTTAATGCTGTGGGCCTCCGTTTCATCATTGGTGAAATGGAGAAGGAAATGGCAAACCACTCCAAGAAAACCCCCAAAAAAGGGATCACTAAGAGTCAGACACAACCGAAAATGACTAAACAACAGAGTATTTAATAGTTGTTTAATGATAAGGTAAACTTTCCTCAATTTCTGGTCCCACTAGATAATCAGGTAGCACATGCTTCAAAACAGTTGTAAAAATAATTTTTCATTTTCTCTCGATAAAATATTTGATTTTACTATGGAAATCAATGGCTTAAAAGCTAAAAAATGAAAGCCAGATAGGAAGATCAACCAGCATATGGTTTCTTCTTCCTTACATTTCACAATGATCCTTATTTCTATTTCATCAAGGAACCTAGAAATGATTAGTAAACGGAGAGCTCTCTTATACTGTTCCCTTACATCGGCTCACCACCCCTGCTTATTCTTAATATACAAAACAGCTGTAACCAAGGGTAATTCTGGAGAAGCATTCTATAACTCTTCATGTGCATTTTATTAGAGGATTTTCTGTTGCTCTCTTAATTTAGTTTTACGCAATTCCATTACGCGTTACACATGACTACAGGCTACATACCAGAGACTGACCAGCAGGTGGCGTGAACATCTAACTTAATAAACTCATGGGTTTTCCTGCACAGGCCAACAGAAGATTAAATGCTCAAACCACTAATCCACAGGAAAGCCCTAAGGCATCTAGACACCCTATCAAAACCAAAATAACTGCGCTATCACACAAGAAAACATCAGCAACTTCAAAAGAAAAACATTGGCAACTCTTTTTTTTCAAATTCAAAATTTTTGATAGCTTTTAAAAAATATCACCTTTATTTCCAAAATATCCCTCTCCTTTCCCCTACATTAGTAACTTTTAAAAAGGAATGTTTGAATAATTCTCAAAGGTTAAATCCAAAACATGTGAGTTTTCTCAAAAAGCCATGTAATTCCTGATTCTTCCTCAAACACATAAATCCTGTTAAAACGTTTTGTCTTCCATTTCCCCCTTTCATCTTTTAAAATTTTTCTCCCCCAAAGCATTTCAGTAATCGTACCCCTAAGCACTTAAAAATCACAGCAGCAAGCGAGCCTAGGACCACCAGGCCCAATGAATACACTAGATGTCCTAGGAAAAAGTTTGTTACTAGTTAAATGTGGCTTTCCTAAGGCCTGATGAAAAATTGTATTTCTGGTACCTAAGCTAAATTCAGAGAGGTTTATTCTCAGAAAGTTGGCTATGTTGATGATTTTATTCAGTTACTCCAACCCTGCCCCCAACCCTCAGCTATGGTATTGAGGGGTCATCTGCAATGAGAGTCTGATGAAATCATAGACTGAGGTATTATCCTTAAAAGTTACTTTCATCACTGTGCAAGAAGAGCATTAGTCTTCTGGCTAAATATTTCCAGCTAACTTGTATTTCAACTAGTGTGTCCCAGTCTAAGCAAAGGGCTCTACAATCTGGCTCCAAAATGTAGACTAGTGATATATGGCTCCAAGTGTGGTCTTTTTTTTTTTCCATATTCCTACAAATAAACATCTGTTCTCTACGTTTGGACCACTGCCTAGAGGTTTAGCAATAACTTGCCCTCACACATTTGGTGGCCTGATAAATCTCAGAGCCATGTAGCCAATATCTTCAACACTTCATTCTGTGTTTGCCTTTCCTGGACTGCTAGTATATGACTTAAGGAGTAAAAAGAGAGGAAGCAGGAAAAGACATCTGTATTACAAATACAGTATACTTGCCCTAAAAATACTAATTTATGCAGTCATTTCTTCCCCCCTCCTACTTTACCAGATACATAAGCATTTTGTGGTCAAACCTCAGCTTATAAAACTGCAGCAGAATAAAGTCAGGAACTCAGTGATCCAAAATCAGCCTTTCAGAAACCTAAGTCAGGGTTTTATTTATTTTTCTTATGCAAAATAGTTCCAAGGAAAGTGAAGTCAAGGCTTCAGTTCCATATTCTCAGTTCTTAGAGGAGAGTTAATTTTAAAAGGGAAGCTTTTCTACCTTAGCACATAGCTCACCATTGCCTCGAACTGAATGCTAAACTGACTCTGATTTGGCACTATGAAACCAAAATACCGGAATTACATTTTCATTTGACTATTGCAACAGGGAGGAAGCACCAGTCAAAAGAAATGAGAGTTATTAATACACAGAAAACCACAATAGTTCAATTTATGCTGAGGCTTCAAGCACATCTGAACTGACAGACATACATACAATGTCCCACTTTCCCCAGCCCCACCTCTCCAACCAGAAAATACCATTAGATCAATTAACATTGTTCTAAGGTGAATGTTTGTTGCATAAGTGAATAAATGGTTTAACCGAATTAAATAAGAACAAGTTAACCCAAATGTGCTATATCTGAGGAACAAAAAGTTACAGGCTGCATTGCTGCCTGGAACCAAAGCCAGTTTCTTGATTGACAGACTCAATTCAAGTACTCTGTAGAAAGGTACCTGGTATATACCGCAGGTCCCAACATGAACTTTATCCAAGGGGCTTACTACTGGAAATGCCAGAAAGATTTTGTAATAACACTGTCTCACTTATAACACAGTCCTGTAGAACTAATGCCAAAGACAGCATCATTAAGAGATTCTGGTGGAATTAAGGACAAATGGTAATGTAAACAAATATTTTACTTTAAAAGGTCTTCAAACTTAACACCGAAAAACACAAAGCATAAAGTTGATGCTCTTCAGTCTCCTGACCCACAAAATAAAACTCTAAAGCTTTAAAACATAAGTCACAATTATAATAATTTTTTAAAAGCATTAAAACTGTACCCTCCCCCTCCAATTTCTTCTCTCCTTCCTCCCTCTCTGAGCTAACTCTATGCCAGAACCCATCCCAGACAGCCACCTTCTTCCTTGCCTTCCATCTTGACTAGGGCTTCACATTTGCTCTTAGAGCATGGGTGAGCTGAGAGTCAACAACTCCATTCTTTCCACTGAGATGATGGACCACCAGGCCTTCCTACCATCCATTCTGCCTCTATACCCTGACATCCCCTGTTACTCTCACCAGCATTTACTTCCATAACATAACCTAAGGACCAAAGGTGCTTGCTATTCATCCATTCATTCAAAGTCAAAATTTATATACAAGCTCCCTTTAAACTCTGAGGACCTGAGTCCTCATGCATTGCATCCAAGTTCTTTTACATGTTATCTCCCCTAATTAGAATGTGAGCTCCTTAAGAGGAAGGACCATCTCAATATTTCTATTGATATCTTCAGCACTTATCACAGTACTTGACACATACTTAAATGTTTAAATGCTTTTCATTCATTCATTCCCTTACTTTACCTATAAAATATAATACCTGTCCCCTTGGAGCTTACCATGTAAAGAAAAAAATTAAATATATGGATGGCTCTCTGGGAGGATGGAAAGGGGGTGACTGTAGAGGGAAATTCAGGCAATGTGAAAACAAAAGGTCCTGGTAAAAGTTTATTTTAAAAAGGAAAGAAAAAATGAGGTATGAGAATGAATACATGAACATACAACTCAACACTTACAAGATAAAACCACACTCTTCTTATTGTATAGAATAAGAAGTCAGAGGCAGTAGGATGCTCCCTCAAGAATCTTTGTTCAGAGTTATGAAGAAGCTACAGTTCAGTTACATCCTGAATGCATACACATATCTATCTCAATGTTAGCTCTCTTCTTTATAGCACCTTTCATCAAGCATTTCAACAATATCTAAGTGAAGGAAGAAACGGTCCCTATCTCAGGGAAAACTTAGCCTCAGTGGTGGTGTGGTGTTTGAAGACGAAAGACAGCTGTATTTTGCAGACAGCAGTTTGTGCTCTGTAGTTATAAAAATGTCATTTGACTTGCAAACTGGATCTGGAAGTCGTTGATGGAGAATAAACGGGGCCATGATGTCATTCCTTTTGCACAGTCTGTTTTCCTGACCATAACCACACTTTAATCACCATAGCCAATGACTGGGATTCAAATTCCGCATTCTAAAACAGGGTCGCTGCAGTAATGGAAAAATACCATCTCTTGTAATATTTGGGAAATGCAGTGTGAAGTTTTCGTGTGCTTTTAAAATAAAACAAAAACAAAAACGCACAGCAAACATCTGCTTTCCATCAGCAACAGCATTCTCAGCAGGGGGAATGGATGCTTCTCCTGGAGTTGAATATGCTGAAATAGCCACAGCATGAAAATGTCCTAAATTCTCACTGGGTCTATAAACCAATTATCTAGCAGATTCACCCCAAGTACTCTAGGGAACTTTCAAGAAACACAAACTAGCAGATACAATTAGGCCCAGGAGATCCAAAAGGTGCAAGAACCAAAATACACGTGTAATTCTGCTTCCCTTAAATTACATATTAAAATACACTTAGGGAATATTCCTGTGCAAATCTTCTACTTCCAGTTCCCACATACTTTCATGTATAGGGTTTTCAGAAAGATCTGTCATCTTCACAGCTTGAAGACAAGGTTCAGGGTTGCAGGTCTGAATGACACCCATCACCATCACATATTTTCCTAGGACAAAAAAAAAAAAAGGAAATATGGTTACTGAATAAATCAATTAAATTTTTAAGCAAACAAAGTTTTAATTCTTCAAAGAGTATAACGACCCTAGAGTGACAAAGTAAATACTTAGAATCAAACGTAGAAAAAAAGAGATGAAGAAATATTAGAGATCAAAATTGAAAAGTGTGGATAATAAAAGAAATGAAGCAGTGTAAGATGTGTAAAGCACTTTGCAAATCTAAAAGCATTATACAAATGCTGTCTATTATTATTAGGAAGGAGGTGGGTGGAGAGGAGATCAGGACAAAAACACAGCTGGACAATACCAGTATCTTCAGTTCTAAGTTAAAAACAAAACCGTGACAGCCAATCCTCATGCAAATAATGATATGCTGTGATGGAAAAGACTTACTGTTAAGGTATACATTGGAATTAAATGGGATCCTGTAAAAGTAGAAGAAAATCCATGACATCTAATATAATGCTCCTTTACTGACAGCCATGGAACAATCCTACAAGAGAAGAACCAACCCGTGGTCTCTGCAGATGGGACAATCTTCATCTTTGCAGGGAGTAGGGTAAACTTCTCTGACGGATCCACAGAGAGCAAATCCAATTTTCCTTTGACAGTGCCAAAAAAAGCTTGGCAGACAGCACCATTCTGGTCCAGATTGCACAAAACTGATATCCTGCCACCTTCCACTTAATCCCAGACCACTCACTGGGCAAACTAAAATAAATCAACAAGAGGGCAGTCTGCCATATTAATGATCTAATGACATATTAACCACTACCCTCTTCCCAATTCCTCAGAGAAGTGGTCCTCCTTGAAAGCAAAACTTGGCTGATCTAAACCACACAAAACTCAATTGTGTAAAAAACCCCGAACAGCATGAAGCACAGGCAAGCTGCCAGGCCTTGATACATGCCATAGAGCTTCTGCTTTTGTTTTTTTGTATCACATTATCTCCATCCTCCAGGACTGACATACCAAAAAGCACATAGTTCTGTTGTTACCAAAAGAAACCAGGTAGATTTAGTCTTAGGTTCTCTTTTCTTTGATGCTACCACAGGTGGTAGGGTCTCCACATAAGCAATAACACCCTAGTCTCCCATGGGGCCTTCAAAAATTCTAAATTTACATTTGCTGTATCCTTTGCATCATCTGAACTTGCAAGGTAGAATGACTGGTGACCCAGAGAAGAGAGAAGTCAAACAGGAGGACAGAGAGAGAAGCTCTCAACTGACAGTTTGATGCAGAGGCTTTGATGGCAGGCTCAGGCACTCTCAGGAGGTAACAACTGCTCCAGGGAAAAGTGATGCAAAAAAATGGTTGTTGTTCAGTCATTTTTTTCAGTCACATCTGACTCTTTATGACCCTGTTTGGGTTTTCTTGGCAAACACACTTAAGTGATTTGCCATTTCCTTTCCCAGCTTATTTTACGGATGAGGGAACTGAAGCAAATTGGGTTAAGTGACCTACCCAGGGTCACACAGATAGCAAGTATCTAGAGCAGCAGTTCTCAACCTGTTGGATATGTTCAATTTGTAACAATGAAGATACATCCTGCATATCAGATACTTACATTACCATTCATAACAGTAGCAGAATTACACTTATGAAGTAGCAATGAAAATAATCTTATGGTTGGGGGTCACCACAACATGAGGAACTGTATTAAAGGGTCACAGCATTAGGAAGGTTGAGAATCACTGGTCTAAGGCCAGATTTGAGCTCATGGTAAGTCTTTCTGACTCAAAGGTTGGCACTCTATCTACTTTGATTGACACCTAGCTGCCTCAAAAATAGTTAAAGACCTGAACAATTAGCAAGCAACAAGTTTCTAGATAAGGGAGAAAGAGCCCAAATGGAACGCCCTGGAAAATTGGTGGGGACTGAACATGACCAAAAGCTCCCCTGTCTTTGGGGAGCAAGAGTGGTTATTTACAAGAAGTCAAGAGCAGTAACTCTAAAACAGATTACATGCAAACCCAAAAAACATGCAAGTCTCTGAGGAAAGTGAAGAGGATGGTCAAGATTTGTACTCCTTTAATGAAGCCCTTTATGCTATGCAGTTATCACAAGGCTGTTATTTTGAAGATTATTGTTTCTTGGATTGTTTTTGGTTTGTTTTTCACTTTATCTATTTGCTAATGAAATCCTAATTCCTATGGGTGATTTTAAGAGTATATTAGAAAAAAATCAAGTACTTACAAAACAAAAATAAATCTTGAAAAAAATTTTCTTTTATTCTATAAAATAGTGCCTTAAGTGCATCAACTATAAAAAAATCAATCACATGACTGGTTTGTTATTGGTCTAGATTCAGTCACTGAACTTGTCCAATGATGAATGATCCATAATCTGTTTACTGTCGATCTGTTCTGGCAGAATTTGTATAAAATAATTTGTACTCATTTGTAGTTTTAGCTTTTTGGAAGTAAAATGATTCATATTTATGTACCTCTATTAAAAAAAAAAAAGTCTTTTGGTTTTAAATCTTTTAATCCTATGAGAATTGGGTTCTAATTCCATCTCTGTTGCCTTTAGATAAATTACTTCCTTTCTGGGGCTGCTTTCCTATCAGTAAAATAAAGGGGCTCATTGATTTAGAGCTAGAAGGAAACTGAGGCCCAGACAAGTCACAGGATCATAGACGAAGATCTGGAAAGGACATTAGAGGTCCCCCAGAAAACTGGAGCCTAGAGTGGTTAAGTGATTTTCCCAAGGTCACACACTGACAGATCTGGGATCTGGACTGAGTTCCTCTTGGATTCAGATGGAGTATTCTTTCCATTAAGTCAGGGACGACCGTGAAGTTCCCTTCCACCTTCGTAGAACAATAACAAGCAACACGTTGGACAATTGCTTCTGCCAACATATGATCTTGTAGAACCTCACAAAAGCTTGCCCAAGGCCACACAGTTTACACCTGTCAGGGGGCTTCGTTAAAATCCAGGCTTCCCAGATTCCAGAACCTGAACGATACCCCAAATTAGGCATCCAGATGCATGGACCCAGGCGCATAAATCTGGCACGGGAAGGGGTCTTAAAAGTCATTGACTCCACTCACTTTCATTTTATTGATAAGGAAACTAAGCCTCAGAGAGGTTAGGTGATTAGCCCAGGACCACACAGCACAGAATGGGTCAAATCAAAGTTAAAACCCAGCCCTCCTTAACTCCAGCTCCTGAACGTATAGATCCGTTTGTAGATTTATAAATTTCGCACTGGAAGGAGCTATCTTGGAGGTCTTTGGGCCCCGTTCCTTAATTTTGCATTAGAGGAACCTGAGTCTCGGAGATGTTAAGTGACTTGCCCGGGGTCACACAGTAAGGAAGTGTCGGTGGCTGCACTTGAACACAGGCCTTTCTAGCTGCGGCTCCTCGGCGCAATCCTCCGTGCCACGTGGCCAAGTCTAGGACCTTGGAAAGACCGGGGGCGGTGCCAGAGGGGAGATACGTAACCAATGTTAATGAGGGGCGGGGCCAGGGGGGCGGGGAGGGTTACCTGGGGCCAGGCAGGGCTTCCCCTGGGGCACACGCTCCAGGCCCCGCACCGAGAAGGAACCGCTCGAGTCCCGCAGCCGCGCCCAGCTGCCCCGCTCCGCCACCTCCAGCACTCGGCCCTGCATCCATACGGCCGCCAGCTCCAGCGGAGCTCGACCAGCCGGCTCCCGGACCAGCTGCCAGGCCCCGGGCCCGCCTACGGCGCAGCGTCGCAACTGCCCAGCCAGCAGCTTCAGCGGGGGCGCTGTGGGGAGCCGCACCGACGGGCCTGGACCCCGACCCCGGCCCGAGCCGGCCGACAGAGAGTCCAAAGCCATGGTCCTAACCACACTCTCCCGCCAGCTTTGACGGACGGCGCTAATGGAATGCGGCTCCACCAATCAGGAGCGCGCGGGCGAAGTCCGCCAATGGGGAGGGTCGGGAGGCGGTCTCGGGCGGAGAAGGCGGGGACTTCGGGGGCTCGCGCGTTGGGTTTTGAATGAATTGAAGAGAGGGCTCGCCTGCAGGTGCGGTGGGTCCTGGAACTGAGGACGCCTCCCTGCCCTCTCCTCCCCTCCCCTCGGCGCAGATGCTGCCCTTAGCTCTAAGCCTCTCTACCAGATGCTGAATGTGCAAACTAAAGAGGAAAAGTTCCAAAGCGCCCAACCACTTTATCATCATTTTGCTGTCAACTGAGAGCCCTGGTTTAATGCAAAGATCACGGGATTCCTCCGAGAATTAAGTTTGGTTCCTCAACCAGCCCGCCTCAAATGGGATAATCAATTCAATTCAGTAAACATTTATTAAGCTCTTACTATGTGCCTGGCCCTGTGCTAAGCGCTAGGAGTACAAGAGGTAAAGGCAGTCAGTCCCTGCCTTCAAGGAACGTACAATCTGTGTAAAACCGCTTACAGACCTTAAAACCTTATATACATATTGACTATTATTACTTTTCAATATCAGGCAAAAGTATTGTGTTAGCTATTATTAACTAAATAACATTACTGGAAAATAACAAGATTGCATTATTATATAGTTACATGTTATCAGGAGAGAATATTTGTTGTTAACATGTATCATTTTAAGGTTTGCATAATATTGGGAAATATTATGCAAACAGGAAATAATAATGCCTAATGTTTACCTAGTACTTTAAAATTTGCATAATACTTTACATATATTATCTCCCTTAAGCAGCAGGGTGGGGATCCAAATCTTAAGGTGCTATATAAATGTTAGCTTTTATTATTTCCCAATAACAATAGAGTAATATTATTTTATTGGGAAATGGTACTTGCTAACATTTATACAGCACTTCAAGATTTGCACCATGCTTTACCATTGTTTGGGAAACTGCAAAGCTCATTTATAGACCTTAAACTTCTCTTCTCTGGGTCTCAAGTTTTTTCATATAAAATGAGGTGGGTGGATTAGATGAAATGATCTTTAAGGTTCCTTTCTGTTCTAAGCCCTGTGTTTCCCATAATTTAGGATCTTTGTGAACCCAAACCTATTCATTTTCTTATCACAGATGAAAAGTTCTCAAACCCCAAGTCTGGACAGGATCACAAGAAGTTAGTCTATTCCCTGCCTCTGGTCAGGCCTGCTGTTTACATCATCTCAGGGTGTTCACAGTATTAAAAGCTCATAAAGGTGGAAATCTCAGTTGTAGAATTCTGTAGTTTCATCATGATTACCTTCTGATTTTGGTTTAAACATTAATAATCTCTCTTGTTACTCATCTATGTTCAGTAGTTTAAACTTCAATCACCCCTCCATACAATGCTACTAATAAAAATGAAGATAGGGAAGGAAAGTGGTGGGGAAAACAGCTCATTTTCTTATTAGTGAATAACCAGGAAAAGTGTGCTAGTTCCTCCTCTGGGATCACTTCCCAACTCCCACTCACATTGGTGGGCTGAGTTTTTAAAGGATGGATGACTATAACTCCCCACAAGGTTCTAGGAGTAATGGTGAACAATTAAAATTTCTGGTAGGGTTATTCATGAGCAGTGTTCAGGGGGAAATATAATTAATTAGTTTTTGGCAAATTGAATTTGACATTGCTAAAAGATTTCCAATAGGCAGCTAGAGATGTGGCATTCAGTAGAGAGGTGAGGGCTAAATATATATAGATTTGGGGTCATTGTACAGAGATGATAATTAAATCCATGGGAGTTAATCTGGTTACTAAGTAAGAGAGTGTAGAGAGGCAATAGATGACAGGTCCAGGATAAAGCCTTGGAGTTCACTTATAGGTAGGAGGCATATGAATGATCAGACAGCAAAGGAGATTGAGAAGGAGTGGTCAGACAGGAAGAGAATCAAGAGAGAACAGTGTCGTGAAAATTCAGAGAGATGAGAATATTCAGGAGGAGAGGGTAGTCAATACTGTCAAATCCTGCAAAGTTCAAGAACAGTGAAGATTGAGAAAAGACCACTAGACTTGATCATTGAGATATTGGGGCCATTCTAATAGCAATTGGGAATTAATAACATGAAGTTATTAAGCCATGCATATGCTTTGATCCAGCAATCCCACTGTTCAGCCTACACTTTAAAGAGATCAAAGAAAGAGAACAAGAACCTACATGTGAAAAAAAAAATATTTGCAGAAGAATAGAAACTAAAACTAAGGGACTATACATCAATTGGGGAACAGCTAAACAAATGATAGTATATGAATACAAAAGAATACTTTTGTGCTCTAGGAAATGATGAAGGAGATGGTTTTAGGGAAACCTGGGAAGACACATGTTGACTGAGGCAGAGTGAAGTGATTAGAACCAGAATAATTTACACCTTAACATCAGTATTGTAAAAATGAACAATTCTGGAAGTTCTAAGGACTCTGATTAATCATGATTCCAGAAGACTGATGAAGAAGGATGCTGTTCACTTCCTGAATGAGACACACATTTTTGGACATGGCCAATATTCATTTTTTCTGCCTGTGCTTATTTGTTAGAAGGGTTTTGTTTTTGTTTTTCTTATTTTTCAGTGGTGGGAATGGGGAGGAGGAAGGAAGAAAAAAAATGCTTGATAATTGAAAAAAATAAAACATTTAGTTAAAAAAAGATCATGGCAGTTTTGGAGAGAACATTTTCAGTTGAGTAATGAGTTTAGAAACTAGATTACAGAAGGCTGAGATACAAAGAAAAGCATTCAGGATATTAACAGCTATGTGAAAAATTGCTCTAAGTTACTAATAATTAGTGGAATACAGATTTATACAGTTCTGAGGTTTCCTTTCACACCCAATTGGGTTGATAAAGATGACAAAAATGAAAAATAACTGGCTTTGGAAAAGTCAGCAGAAGAAAAGGGTTCACTAACGCATTTTAGATTTGTGAATTGTTCCAGGCCAAAGGTGGGGAACCTGCAGCCTAGAGGCCTCATGTGGCCTTCTAGGTCCTTGGGTGCAGTCTTTTGACTGAGTCCAAGTTTTACAGAAAAAAATCCTTTTACAGAAAAAATCCTTTTTCTGAGGGGATTTGTTCCATAAAACTTGGACTCAGTCAAAAGGCTGCACCCAAGGACCTAGAAGGCCACCGGTTCCCCATGGTCTGGGCATTCTGGAAAAACAGCTTGGAACTCTACCGGAAAAGTCATTAAATCACACACACACACACTCCCTCAAACTCTAGTGGCTCTCACCTCCAAGATCAAATATAAAATCCTCTGTTTGGAGTTCAAAGCCCTTTATAACCTTGCCCACCACTTTCCCCCCATATACTCTGATCCAGTGACACTGGCTTCCTTGCTGTTCCTCAAATGAGATACCTTATCTCCTGACTCTGAACATTTTCACCCCATGCCTGGAATGTTCTCCTTTATCTCTGCTTACTGGTTTCCCTGGCTTCCTTCAAATCTCATCTAAAATCCCACCCTCTACAGGAAGTTTTTCCCAATCCCTCTTAATGCTAGTACCTTCCCACTGTTCTTTATTTCCAATCTATCCCATACTTAGCTTACGTATAGTTGTTTCCATATCGTCTCCCCCATTAGATTGCTTCTTGAGAGCAGGGACTGTCTTTTACCTTTGGATCTCCAGGGTTTAGCACAGCGCATGGTACTGTTTAATAAATGTTTCTTTGCTGACTGGTGAGTGTTCTGTTGTTTCTATGCAAAGAATAAACCTATGATAGTTAAACATGTTCTGTCCCAGTGGAGAATGATTTTGTTTCTGTCATGGTCATATGACTAAGGATCAGTGAAACATAAGTTCAGGCAAGAGTGAGGGGTTTGCAAGTGGGCTTGGAGCTTAAGAGCCAATTTTGATTGGGTAACACCACAATCGCCACACCTCTTAGACTAATTAATTGATACAGCCACTAAGAGAGAGATGGAGCTGTGGTATAGAAAGTCATCTAATCTCTGAGAACCATAGAGAGCTTGTCAATTTCCCAGCAAATCCATTCAGTTCGTTGGAACATCACAATTGTCAGGGTAACTGTGGAACTTGACCAACTTCTGATCCTTTCTATTGAAAAGGATCAAGTTAGTAGCAAGCAGTACAACTTGGTGGTTTAATTTCTTTCTTTTTAAAAAAAATTAATTAAACTTCTATAAGCTTTTGAGTTTTAAATTTTCTCTGCCTCCCTCTCCTCCTCCCTCCTCAAGACTGCGTGCAATCTGATATAGGCTCTACACATACATTTTTAAACATATTTTTCACGTTATCCACATTGTAAAGAAGAATTAGAATTGAATGGGAGGAACCATGAGAAAGAAAAAACAAAACAAAAAAAAGAGAGAGAGCAAATACTGTGCTTCATTCTGCATACAGACTCCATAATTCTTTCTCTGGATGTGGATAGCATTTTCCATCATGAGTCTTTAGGAATTGTCTTAGATCTTTGCATTGCTGAGAAGAGTTAAGTCTATCAAAAGTTGGTCATCACACAATGTCACTGTCACTGTCCACAATGTTCTCTTGGTTCTGCTCACTTCACTCAGCATCAGTTCATATAAGTCTTTCCAGGTTTTTCTGAAGTCCTCCTGCTCATCGTTTACAATAAGTATTCCATTACGTTCATATCCCACAACTTGTTTAGCCATTCCCCAATTGATGGACATCCCCTCAATTTCCATTTCTTGGCCACCACAAAAAGAATTGCTATAAATATTTTTGTACATGTGTGTCCTTTTCCCATTTTTATGATCTCTTTGGGATACAGCTCTAGAAGTGGTATTTCTGGGTCAAAGGGTTTTTTTAGTAGCCCTTTGGGCATAGCTCCAAATTTCTCCCCAGAAGGGTTGGATCAGTTCACAATTCCCTAGTGGTTTAATTTCAGTCTTTTCTATGTGTGTGTATTCCCAGTCTCAAGGTCCTTGGGACTGGGGTTACACATGGGTAGTTTTAATCTAAGTAGGTTGAAGAGTTTTCAGCAAATTCCCATTGGTCTCTTGACAGAGTTGATCAACTCATGATCTGCACTTAGGAGTTTTTTAGGGGAATCAGATGAAAATGTGATTGGGAAATGTTTAATAAAATACATAAAAATATAGTACAACATAATGCTAATTTGTGGTTTTCTAAGTCAATATGTGGTCGCTCAGGGAGCCTCCTTTATAACAAGGGAAATAGAACTAAGCATTCCTCAACCTCTTAGATGGAATTCCTTTCTACAAAGTTCCCATTATTTTCACCCCAGCAGCTTCCTTCATTCATTCCTCCTACCTTTGAGGGAAGAAATTATTATTAAGATAAGCCCAGAAATAATAGCTTGCTTTGCTTTTGGCAAAGAGGGCACCAGCAGATGTCTAGATAATTGAAATCCCCCATCACTGTTAAGATCATACTTCCATGCCAGGTTTATGATCTTTTTTCCTTTAATCCTCATTTATTTCCTCTTTCTGCTCAGGTAGTCTATAGGACACTCCAAAGACAATATCACTTTTATTTCTCTTGTTATTAATTTTCACTTAATAAATATCTACCACACTCTTCTTACCTCTAGAGCTTCTTGAATTTCCTTGAAAATTTACCTTCTTAACATCACATGTGATGTCACCCCTTAAACCTTCCTTTTTGCTAATCTGATCTTTCTGAATGGGGTACACAATGGAGGCTGCTCATATTTGAGAGACAATAGTCAAATTTTCAGTGTGATCATTTACACCTCAGCAAATGCTGCAAATTGGGGCTTGATTTATTGTTTTGCTGATGTCTAGATTTAAGAAAGTGATGGAAAAAACATTAAAAATACAAATAAAACTTAAAATGCATCTTGCTCACTATGAGATCTGGTTGTTAAATGTTTACCACCAGCACACAACTGACAAGAGCTGTGATTTTTTTGCTGTCCAGCTTCAGGCCTGATGTTTCATCTAGGGGTTGGTACTGCTGCTGTACAGACTAATGAAGCTGACCCAAAAAGAGAAGTTGTGTGGTTAACAGCAATCTTTAGATCAGGGGTAGGGAGCCTGTGATCTCAAGGCCACATGTGGCCTTCTAGGTCCTCAAGAGCAGCCTTTTGACTGAGTCCAAGTTTTACAGAACAAATTCTTTTATTAAGGGGATTTGTTCTGTAAAAGATAGACTCAGTCAAAGGGCTGCAATTGAAGACCTAGAGGGCCACATGTGGCCTTGAGGCTGCAGGTTCTCCTCTTCTGCTTTAGATCCTTGAAGACTTGGCCTGAGAATAGACTCACAGGGCTGATTTGCATGAGACTAAGGCCAGTTAGATCTGTAGTCTATAGTCTGGGAATTCCACACATTGCCTCCAGCCCCAAATGGAGGAATGAAGGTAGTGGATGAGGAACTGAGTGGTGGAATTTTGCATTGGCCAAGCTTCTGGCACTGTCTGCTTGTTTGTTTACAATGCACAATTCCCTGGAACCCTGCCTGCACACTATGAAATTTCACCAGCTTCAGTGATTGTGAAATACAGCATCTCAAATTGTTGCCTTTAGCAAATTGTTGGAATCTGTTCACACTTGTTAGATCCAGCTCCATAAACCAGCAACCACTAAGGATTTCTTAGCCACTCTCCACCCTGATCCCCAAATCCATTTCATCAGGTTACCTGGGGATGGCCTTCTACAAGTAGTCCGAAGGTAAGAAGGGAAAAAAATTTTCATACTGAAAGGGGTTCATTTGTTACCTAGAAGAGGGCTTCTTAAACTTTTTCCACTCAGGACCCCTGTGTGTCCTGAAGGCATGCGCAATGCAAAGTGTGTATGCTGTGTGTTCAGAACCAAGGCTGCAAAGAAGTTGTGTGATGCAACACAGGCAAATGCTGCCAGAAACATCTTGGATTCATTACATATTTGATCTTTAATTAATTTTTGACCCCTGTGCTTTCAGAAACCTTTTACTGTTGCCAAATTTTTCACAATCCCCACATTCAGTTATGCCACCCCATATGGGGTTGTGACCCACAGTTTACGAAGCACTAAAGAGGACTTTTCTGCCTACCTGTTCCTCAGTCTCCAGGGTGATGTAGAAAATCCCTAGGCCTGAGAGAAGCTATAATGTTATAATTTTTGGTGGTGCCCTTCTCTAACTACTTCTTTCCCTTCCTCCTTCCCTCCCTCCTTCCTTTCTTCTTTCTCTTCTTCCCCCATCTCTTCCCCCCTCTCTTTAAAATATTTATAAGGAAGAACTCATAGTCAAAAGGTTGGGCACAAATTTAACTAAAATTCCCAAAAGAGATGAAGCTAAAGTTGTTTTTTTTTTTTTGGAGGGAGGAAGGCAGGGCAATTGGGGTCAAGTGACTTGCCCAAGCTCACACAGCTAGTAAGTGTTAAGTGTCTGAGGTCACATTTGAACTCTCTCTGCTCTATTCACTGCACCATCTAGCTGCCCCTATTTTTTTTTTAAAGTTAAAATATTTCTATAAATGAAATGGAAACATTCGAAGAAAAAATTGAAAAAGAAATGACAGCTATAGAAGAAAGAATTGGAAAAGGAATTAACAGATTGGTAAAAGAGATATACAACCTTGGCCAAGGAGCAGATGTCCTGAAAATTAGAACAAACCAAATAGAAATTAATGACTTTATGAGGCAATAAGAAGTATTAAAATAACATCAAAAGACTGAAAAATAGGAGAAAATGCAAGATATCTCATAGCAAAAGCGACTGACCTGGAAAACAGATTGGCGGGTGGGGGTGGGGGAATTTAAGAATCATATCTGAAATCCATGAATTAAAAAAGTCTAAACATTATATTTCAAGAAATCTTAAAAACTGCCCAGATCTTTTTGGACCAGAGAGAAAAGTTGAAATAGAAAAAAAAAAAATCTACTGGTTACCTCCTGAAAGACAACCTCATATAAAAATTCCCAGGTATATAAAACATAGTCAACATTCAGAGTTTCCAAGTCAAAGAAAGAATATTGCAATCAGTCCGAAAGAAAGAATTCAAGTACTAAGGAACCATACTTAAAATTACACGCAATTGAGAAGCCACCGCTATAAAAGAGCAGAGAGCTTCGTATATAATATTTTAGAACAGAATTAATATATGTCTATCACCCAGGATAACCTACCAGTCAAAATTAAGTATAATTCTGCAAGGGGAAAATGGATTTTTAAAGAAATAGAGGACTTTTGAGCATTCTTTTTGCTTTTGGGAGGGGGGAAAGTGATATTTACATTCATTTTGAGCCAATAGAACCCAAACAATGATCAAGATAGGCTCAGACTGGGACCTATTGTTGATCAGTCAGTGAGAGTCAGAGTGATTTAGGTTTAAGGCATGGTCCTTAAAAAAAGAAATCTGGCCTATAAATCCCTTGTGAGGTTTCGGCAATCAAAATTTACATTCAAAATCATAATTTATATTCCCAGAGGATTCCCCAAACTAGCGCTAGGTATGAGAATAAGTGCCATCTGGCATCTCTGTTGTCCACTACCCAGGTCTAGGTTACAGATGTAGGGCAGAGAGGAGCAGCCATGAGTATGAGCCATAACTGGGTGCTGAACAAGGAACAAATTTTGAAAATATAGCTATGTGGCACTGATCCCAGAAGCAGTGACTGAGTACTATTAGCCTTTAGCCCAGCTTGTAAGCCTGCAGTGGAATAATCAGGGCAGGCGATCCAGGCCTAAGGGCAAGTGACAGTTCAGTCATGCTGAACCTGCAAAGTCTCCTGGAGACTATAGATGAGTTCAGCATCTGTCTGCTGAAACTCTTAATCAAGGAAAAGCCAACAGACCCAAATCTTGATCAGGAAATTGCAGAGGTCAAAACAGGAGGGCAATGAACAGACCTCACTCTAGATAATACCTCCTTTGGCAGCACTGAAAATTTACAGGAACCTCAGCCTGAGCTGTGAAGGCAGCAGAAGCTCATAAGAAGATAGAAGCTTAGGCTAGGTTTCCCTTCAGACATGCACAGAGCCCAGCACTAGCATAAAATCCAAAGTCAAAAAGTAGACTAGGAGAGTAAATAAACAACAACAAAAGTAGGAATCCCACCAAAAAGAGCTATTTTGGGGAATAGGGAAACTCAAGACACAAACCTGAAAGAAAAGAATGACTTGAAAACATCTACAAGCAAAACCTCAAAGAAAAAAAAAAGTAGCTCAGGGGGGCAGAGCCAAGATGGTGAAGTAGAAGTACAATCTTTGCGTGGGCTACAGCTCCAAACAATTCCAATACCTGTAAAATAGTGACTCTAAACAAATTCTAAAGCTACAGAACCCACAAAGTGACAAAGAGAAACAAATCTCCCTCTGAAGACAGCTGGTAGGCCAACAGGAAAAGTCTATAGCAGCTCACTGGGAGCCAAGTGCAATCCTGAAGGAGCCATGCAGTTACAGCCCCAGGGAGGCCCTGACCAGCAGCAGCCAGAGCAGATTTCAGAAGAGTGAATAATCAGCAGCTGTGGCAGCTTCTAGACTTCTCAACTCATAAATACCAAAGACAAAGTAAAAGGTCAGTGTGGAACTTTGTTGGAACAGGGGGGAAAGAGAAGAGCCTGGTCTGGCTACTGCCCCCCAGGGCAAGAAGCTGGCAGAGGCATGGCAGCTGAGCTGCATGGCTGCCTCAGGAGCTCCTGGCATGCAGTTTGTAGGGGAACCAAGTGACCATTCAGAGGTTAATTGCTCTTGCTTTAACCTGCTTAGATCTGGATTGTGGTCTTGGGTGGTGGTCCTGAGGTGTGTGACCAATAAGCCAGAGCTTATGGGAGTTGTAGAGATGGTACCCTCCTAATAGCTCCAGCAGCTGCAAAAAATCCAGTGATTTGGGACAAAGCTCTCTCCATTCTGGAAGCAGAGTTCTACCATGGCAAAGAGCTCAAGGGTCAAGTAATTAGCTGGCAATATGAGCAAGCACAGGAAGCAGAAACAGACAATAGAATCCTTTTTTGGGGACAAAAAGGACCGAGGCATGTAGTGAGAGGAAGACAGCAAAGTCAGAACTCCTGCATCAAAAGCCTTCAAGAAAAATATGAACTGGTGACAGGCCACAGAGGAGCTCAAGAAGGATTCTGAAAATCAAGTAAGAGAAGTGGAGGAAAAACTAGGAAGAGAAATGAGAATGATGCAGGAAAATCATGAAAATCAAGTCAACAGCCTGCTAAAGGAGACCCAAAAATACACTGAAGAAAATAACACCTTAAAAAATAGACTAGCCTTTCCCCCAAGATGGCTCCAAAGGCGAAGAAGGAAGCCATTGTTCCCCCCAAGACAGAAGCCAAGTCCAAGGCCTTGAATGCCAAGAAGGTGGTGCCGAAGGGTGTCCATAGCCACAAAAAGAAGAAGATCAGAACATCCCCCACCTTCCAGTGACCCAAGACACTAAGACTTCAAAGGCAGCCCAAATACCCTCGGAAAAGTGCCCCTTGGAGAAACAAGCTTG